>ML685834.1:1528555-1626960 GCA_007922175.1 Pelusios castaneus
GTGTGTGTGTGTGTGTGTGTGTGTGTGTGTGTGTGTGTGTGTGTGTGAGAGAGAGAGAGAGAGAGAGAGAGAGACTACATATTCATTGGAGTAAGGACTGGTACCTGGGTGTCCCCATTCACCCGTCCCACTTTGGGCATCAGTTTTCTTATCTGGAAAAGGGAGCTAATTATATTTACCATCCTTTGTGCTGTAACATACATATACAACATAAAAATGGGTTTTGATACCTGCGAAGGAAAAGAACAATATATAATACAATAATATATTTTTATAAAAACCACATATACATTTCACTGCTCTTAAATGCTGAGCAAATTTGGTGAGGGCAATGTGAGGTTAGCTTGCCTTAGGAGTTTTTTCTCCTTTCTTTGTTGACCGTTTATACGGGAGACTAGGAAATGACTAACAAATGAGCTGGAAATATTTAGTACACTTCACAGAGCTACTTGGTAACTTGTGAATGTTACAGCAATCAGCTCTGAGCTTAGTTTCAGTTTAACAGAAAACGCTAAGAGCAGTGCATTTCTTCCAACTGTGATATAGGGGCAACCAAAATGCCAAGCAGAGTGCATTACAATTCATCTCTCGCTCGAAGTCAACGCAAGCTGCAGGTGACCAGAACACCTGAAAATCAGGCCTGAAGATTTCTGATTCAAAATCAGATCTTTACCTATGGGGGCTAGCAAAACGTACTTATTACAGTAAATAATAAGGGCTCTGGCCCAGGAAGGAACCTGCATACATCCTACAGCTCTGCACACTCTATCTGGGTCCCAAGGCAGTAGCTCCCATCTGCAAACAGGGGGACAGAAGATCAGTGCTCCCCTCCCCTCCCTCTGGCTCCAGCAAGGACCGTAGCACCTACTGGCCTAGGCAGAGCGCTTTGCAGCCCTCCCTGCTACAGCCAGGGGAAAGGGACACTAATCTCCTATCCCTTTGGCTGCAGCAAGGAGCCTGTATGGGTTTTTTAGCCCCTTGGAAACGCACTCCACCTGGGTCCTTAGGCAGTGACTCCATTCTGCAGCCAGCAGGAGGGGAGCCGAGGGCCACTTCAAAGGCCCCTGAAACACAGGTTGGGACCCACTAGGCTAGACACTTGATATTAAAAAAGAAGAAGCCTGATATTCTCATGTAATCCCAGGACTCCAGTAGCTGGGATTTTAGGAAAAGCATCACAGAACTCAAAATAAAATGGTGAGAGTTGGTAACACTATGTCCCATCGCAAATAAGAAATATGCAGTTATGGGTACAGAACAACTATAGACCCACGTGTTTTGCTGTGCGGAGAGACTCGCTCAATTACTATCTGTATGTAAATTGCTGTTCTGAATTCTCTGTTTTCTGTGATGACACCTCAGAAACTTTAAAATAGCAGCGCAGCAAAGCTCTGACCCAGGCTAAGATTCTACATCCTCCAAAGCTCAGAAATGGCTTGATTTAGAGAGGGACCAGTCATGAAACAAAGATACAGGTTTGGGTCACAAAGAATCCATCCTGCCTCCTGAAAATGAAGGGCAAGTGACCCAGAGTGTTCAGCAGCCAATCCCTACAAAGCAGTTTTTCTTTTGTTATGAATGTTGTCTCTTTTCATTTGGCAAAGAATCAATTCTACCATCTTGGAATCTCCAGGTCCTTTCAGTCTGATACAGGGTAATGTGCTGTTATGTAAAACCAGCCACGTTAAATTTAGTCCCGTTGAAAGCACAGGAAGGACAGTCAGTCAATTTTATACAAATTTTTCATACAAAAAACCAACTACTTGGTGACAGCGTGCAGGTGGAGAGAGAGAATAAACTATTTCAGGCTTCATCAAGGATTCAAAAAACAGCGGAAAGTAAAAACGCCATTCCCGACTATCCAAACAGAGACCAGAGAGTGTAACCCTAACACCCTGAGGTCAACAGCAAAATGTGAAGACAAAATTTAAACTCCTCCAGCCGGTCCCTACACAACAAGAAGATCTTGTCCACAGCGGCCAAGTCTTGTGCAGCTCCACGTGCGACAGGTCATACAAACCAACAAGCTAGTTTGCACATGGCCATCAACTTCAGTTTATAGTCAACTAACCCTGCCCTGCGAGCTGAGCCTGGGTGGGGTAGGACACAGGAGCGCATAGAACAGCGTGCCGGGGGATGCCGAGAGGGCTGACATGCCTAGAGCTGCTGGACGGAGTGGTGGATATCTAAGGGTGCATAGACATTTCTAACAGGATCTGCTGAGGTGTGTGATGGGAGATCTTAGTGCAGCTGGATGTGGGTGAGAGCCCTTCACCTCTTCCACGGCTGCTGCAGCTTCTGTCACCACCACATCACCTCCTCCCCAGCTGTTCCTGTCTGGCTGGGATCCAACAGAGAGAGTAGACCAACAAGAGAAAACGCCTGGCTGCCAACTCAGCCGGCACTACAGCAGCCTCACGTGGCGGAAGGCTCAACAGCAAGCAAATGCCTCCAGCCTGCTGGTTGTGTGAGGGCCCTTTAGGTGGGTGGTGCTGGAGGAACCAGACCCTTGGGAGCCCTGGTTGTCTAGGCCGTCAAAAACTGGCCACATAACTCACCAGAGGCATAGCTCTGCCAAACAAGCCCCCTTACGCAGTGGGCGAAGGCTTGGGTCCCAGCCCAAGTAACCGAGACTACTCCCCAGTATAGAACATCCACCGACCTACCCTGTGAGCATCCTCCACAGCCCCACACACTATAGCCGTTGCAGTGGGGCAGGACAACTGCCCACTGGTGAATCCCCTGGTGCCACCCCAACTCACCCATTATCCACCAATCTTGCTCACTACCAACCAGGGAGTCTGCAGAGCTGAGCTCCGTCTTACACAAGGTGTATACTCCTGCACAGGTACATCAAATCAAGCCACCCCTCCCCTCAGACGGGGATTCACTCAGCTCCTAATGCAGAAGGGCATCTCTAGTTACAGAGGTGAATTTGCCTCCAAGGGCTTAAACGGTGCATGCAGCAAAGTAGGCCTTCTGCACTAGGCTGAATAATAGGATCCGAGTCTGATCTATATACCCTGAACCGAGAAAATTCCCCTTAACTTAGATGATTTATATGGAGGTAGGAACTATGCGCTCCAGTTGTGAGTCAGGAACCCATTGTACTAGGTGCTGTACAGGCACAAGAAACAAAACAGTCCACGCCCCCAAAGAGCTTACAATTGAAGTATAAGTCAAGAAACAGAATGTGGATTCAGATTGACAGATGCCAAGCACAAGGGAACAATAAGACAATATTAATCCACATGACAGGCAGTGGTCTCAGCATAACAGCCACCTAAACATTGTCAAGTTATTTGCAGACGTCACAGCAAAGGAAAATTGTGTGTGAACTTTAAAGTTTTCATACATTGCAAAACAAAAAATTAGACAGCCCATTTCCCTATTCATCATTAGGAGTCCAGATTTGCTCTGAAATAGCTGATGGCATCATAAGGCCCTAACCGCATGCTCGTGAATAAACACAGCGCTACAGCATAAAATTAGTTAAAGAGGAGCCTAGACTTAATTTTATTATTACTTTTAAAGAAACTGTAAAATCTACCAAGCCCAGACATATGGAATTACTGAACTAGCCCTCACAGAAAGATGGGAACTAAAATGTGGAGCCAGATTTTGCTCCAGCAAAGTCAGTGGGACTTTAGCCAAGGACAGTTTTGAACAATGCTTGGGTACAGGGATGTATGATAGTGATTTCAAGTGAAAAGTCCTGATCCGGATTTAGAGTAAGTCATGGTACTTTTCTTGCTACATCACAAGGAGCAGCAAAGATCCTGGTCTATTTCTACTTGCATTTCACTGTCATACATATTGTGCACAGGCAGAGCCCCCCACATCCCAACACACACACAAGAATGCAAAATGCACCCACTTCCTAAGGTTTCCTTTACTGTTCATTTAAGAAAGGACAAAACCTCCACCAGAACCTGGCTTGGTCTCAGGGTATTCCCTGCACCCCAATCTCAGTCCCAGAGATCTCTCAGCAGAAGCCCATCCAACTCCTTTTATATTCTAATTAGAGTTCATTAGAACTGCCTGCCACTGCAAGTCAGCAGAATTGCTCTGCATGTGTTTGCCAGGTTCCTGACGAGAGGATGAGTCAACAAAGAGCCCTGCATCCTTTATGCAGTCTCCATATGAGAGCACCTTGAAGCCACATTTTGTTCTGTAGCACAGAACATTCACTGAAGATGTTCACATAACTTGGGAACTAGCAGATGGTTTAATACCGTTCCAACGCCCAGCCTCTGTTTCCAGTATTCTTCTGATTTAGCTTATAATGGGAGCTATATTATGGTACTGTATAACAATCTTCCCTGAGTAAGAGAATGCAGAGTTAATGGAAAATCACAGTCACCCGCCCAGTTCCCCTACACTGGATGTGCCAGCAGTTACCCCAGCAGAACTGCTGGAGTGCGGGTAAAAAGCACTATTTATTTCCTCCCTTCATCTTGACCCCACCTGCCCACCTATGCTAGCAACAAGGAAGAAGCAGCCCCGCAGAGCCTGCTTCCATTGACTCGCTGCTATCTATGATGCAAACAGTATCATGACATAGGGGGCAGACACCACATCACGAACCAGGCCATAATTTGGCCCAGAGTATGAAGAGGAAGATGCCCTTTCCCTGGCTCTGAAGTATACCGTCTAATAACTGGTCATCCCAGCTTTGCTTTAATGCCACTTCATGAGGTTCCTATTGGTGAATTGCTCGCACTCTTCAAGGGTCATTGGCCTGAACAAAACCATCATCGATGACAGACATACATTGCAGAACTAGACCGACACGGCTACCCCTTTGGTACTTGGATGGGAGTTCTCAGAGGAAAATCCAGGTGACAAATGACATACTGCTAGTGATCGAAAAGATACTCTTTCTTCTGAACCAGTATTAACCCAAGCATGATACTAAGGGACACCGCAAGGCGGGACATGCTGTCTTGCCAGTATTAAATTAAGATCTTGACTGCATGTGGTCATTAATGATGTCACCTCAAGATGAAAGCTATTAATGTTGGTGTCCTAACCAACTGCAATATCTGTAATTACATTCTGCCTCCCCAAGTAAACAATTCATGGTAGAGTTTCAGTTGGCTTTTTTTGGTCTTAAACTATCGTGTCATTTTACAATGAACAGTTTAAGGCCTAATCCTGCAATCTTGAACTGTGGACAGAACCCCATGAATGTCAAAAACCTGTCTTGATCAGGGAAATTTTGCAAACTTTTGCAGCCATGTTAGCAAGAGTGAGAGAGCCTGGTGTAGATTGGCCATCAGCTGTCCTCAGCATTTTAAGTACTTTTTTATTAGAGTTGCTTTGATGACAGTGTTCAAGAATGTAGGCAGCCCATCTAAACTAGGGGCCCCAGAGCTATTATCAGAGGTGGAGATGAATTAGTGATTGCAATGTTGGGATGTTAAGTACCAAAAAGGTAGCCATGTTAGTCTAGTTCAGCAAAACAAACAAGGAGTTCTGTGGCACTTCTAAAGACTAACAAATTTATTTATCACATGAGCTTTCATGGGAGAAAATCCCACTTCATCAGATGCTTGAAGATGGGGAACTTGAAGAATGTTGGCAGGTCTCTCATGTTCACAGTGCCAATAGAACTACTTGGGTGAGTGAGCAAGGATTATTTTACTTTTATAAACAAAGGTTGCAGAGGCATGCCCTAAAATAGTGGCAGCTTTTCTCTCCAGAAGAGGGTCCATTTTAGGAGTAGAAGCAGTTATTCCTGTGAGCTGCATCCTGCGATCCCCTTGGTCAGGTGAGTAATTCTGATTCATACAAGGATACTCATTGAAATCACTCACGTGGCTAAGTATACTCAAATAATCCTGCCCTGGCATGGGGAGTTGAACTAGATCACTAGAAGACATTTTGAGGTCCTGTCCAGCCTTGCCTTTCTATGATTCTATAGCCCTTTGCAAATTCAAATGCAACATATGTAAAGTTTGTAAAACATATCGGCATTCCCTTGGCCATAACGAGGGACAGAGCCTCTAAAGTAAATTTTTCTTTGCACAAATAATCTTTATTCATCTTTACTTTGCAGAATTAAACATTGATTAGAATGTTACTTTTAGGCAATATGAATTTTGGAGGATTTATGACTGCTCTTGTAGGAAAGGCTGTAACGATAACTTCAGCGTATTTGAAATGAAGCTAAAGAAAGTCACTTTTACCTTTGGAATTTCAACACTGAGAAAATTAAAGTATGACAGTGAAGATTTTCAGAAACCTTCCCAGTGTCCTAAATACATTTTAGCAAATTCTCTTCAAAAACTCATTACACTTATGCAAAGAATTTATTCTTCCCCACAGAAGCTTTTAGTTTGATCACAGTGACAGCCTATTGCTAGTCTGTATCAAATATTAATGGTGTGGAGCTGCACACCTTCTCAGAGCAATCACATCAGGGAAATAAATACCAATTAAATACTCACTACTCTATCCTTATACACATGAGCAGTCTCATGAATTCAGTTAGACTTAGTAGTGCGATTAAGGGTTGCAGGATCAGTCCCAGGCTTTTGAAAAATTAATTGATAATACCAAAAAGAATTAACACTTTGGAAGAAAAAAATCACAGATACAATTTAGGAATATTGTTGTTATGGGACATGGATTTTGATTCTAAACCATTACCATCCTGAAATAGACATGCACAGATTTATCTATGAAATTCCTAGGAACTCACACACAGACCTGGAATTTGCAAACCAGTGTAAATTAACCCATCAGAAGACCTCAAGCAAATAAATGAAATTGTAAGCTGCTGAAACATACCTAAAAGATGCATTCTCCTGGCTGAGTAATTACTGAATGTTTACACCCAAGGAGCTAGTATTTTGGAGTGGAGAGATGCCTATCAATCAATCACTGCAGAAAGTTAATGTCACAAAAGTTATACATCCAATAATCAGTGCTGCTGCAAGAAACAGGCAGCAGCATGGAAAATTTCATTGGGTATGTTAAGCTTCCATCCCAATATCTATCCCTTGCACAGCTCCTCTACAGGCTGTAATTTACTAAACCCATCTGTTGTTTCCTCAGCTTGCTTTCTAGAAATGCTGCCTTTCAAGGGTCTGCTAGTTACAGAAGGTCAAAGAGCGAAGCAAGCCCTTTAATTTTAAAACAACTTGAAAGGAAATGTATATTTAGAAATAGCAATGATTAATTAGGGGAAACATATTAGAGCATTAAAATAAATTATATGGAATAGCTCTTACATCCAGTAAAGGTGACTTTGATTCAAGAAAAATATTTAAATACAAATATATAAAAAGCTGAGGAACGCTAGCCTGCATCCAGATGCAAACATCTCATAACATAATTCATGCTTAACTTTTATTGTCCTTAAATACCTTTATGAATTTTATTCTTTTTTCTTCTTGTCCTGCTAAAATCCTTGCTTTTGTGTTTTCTTCTCTTTCCCCTCTCTCTCCTCAAGTATTTTAGCAAACTTCTTTATTTGTCAGCTACTGAGTATTTTATTACAGTAGTTTAACTTCCACCAGAAATACAGCTCTTATTACTGTATTGGTTTTTTTACATTTGTGCAGTGATGAAATGAAGTGAACATGACTGTTGCCCAAGAAGAAGAGACTAATTGCCTTAAGGGGCTTGGGATACAGATCTTTTCAGCTGTAGCTCTGTGGCTTGATTCCAGACCAATCTGGTAGTAACTTCCTGTGTGAAAGGAACTGGTGGTTTTATTCTACTGACTTCTGTAAAAAGCCTGACCCTCCAAAGTGCTGAGCACCCTCAGGTCAGTGGGAGCCAGGCCAGCCCTAGACCATATGGTTCCTCAGGCAAGAAGCATGTCCAGCACCTCCCCCTCCATTTGTTAAACTTTTGAATACCTTATTTTTTATTGCCCCTTTCACAACTTCAACGTACAATTTACATGCATGTTTCATCCCTGTCATATGAGAAGATAAATTTGCACACTAGAGATCTGTAAATCTGTATTTATTCATGCCATATATAAGCAAATAAAAAAAATTCATTTCCTTTAATTTTACAGAATCTTTTAATTTTAAGAATAACTGAAACGTACTAACATCAAGAAATTGAACTGTGCGGCAATGTTGGGTGGACCAGTATTAAATAGTGTCTATTCCTCAGTAATAGAAAGTCAACAAGCATTATGTGTTGAGCATGGCAAAGAAGAAAGTATTACTTTTATACTGTTGCACGGATAAGGGGTCTGATAGATAGTTCTGGTGTCACTTGAAATATTCCCTATATTAGCTGCTACTTACGCTCTTCAAGTCTTAAAACAAATACACTTGCACAATTATAGACTAAAACAAGGTTCACAATATTGCAGCTGGGCGCTCACTTCACCTTAGTTTGATCCCTTATCTTACTGACTGGAGACTCCCTGCCCCTTCTACATCCACGAGGGCATGGCTGACAACATCCTAGGAGTAGGGTGGCTGGCTTCCTAATTTGTGAAAGTCAGACACTGATTGCCAGAAAACTTTCCTGCCCCTTGTCTCCCCCGTCCTCCCAAGGCCCTGCTCCCGCCTTCACCTTTTCACCCAACTCCCCACTGCTTCCCTCGAGCCCTGCTCATCTTCCCTCCCCACCATCATTTGTTGCATTCTCTCCACCTCCCTCCCTCTGCCAGGTGAGCAGGGCTCTAGGGCTATGTCTACACTTGTAAATTTAAGTCGACTTAGCATATCTACACTTACATTTAAAGTCGACTTAGGGGGGAACTTACAAAGTCAACCTAGAGCATCCACACTGCATGCCTAGTTCAACTTGTAGGGGGTAGGTGGATCTTGGGCAGGTCTATGGTGGCAGGGGGGGCCCCCCCTTGCTCAGTGCCAGGGGGCTCAGCCTTTGCCCCATTGTACCTGGGTACAATGGGGCAAAGGGGGACAGGGACCCTGGCAGGGCATAGGGGCAGGTTGGGCAGGGTTCTGCCCTGCCCTGTGGGGGGGTATGCCAGGCTCTCCCTGTGCCACCCCCCTGGCAGGGAGGACAGTGGGGGAGTCCTGGAGAGCCCTAAATCGACTTTAAGTCAACTTAGGGCTACTCCAGGTCTACACTGGCTTAAGTCGACTTTAGAAAGTCAACTTAAGCCTAAAGTCGAATTAAAAGGAGATTTAATAAAGTCAACTTAATTTTCATTGTCGACTTTATTTTCCTTAAGTCGACTTAAGCAGCTTGCTTAAGTCGACTTAAGGAAAGTGTAGTGTAAACATGGATTAAATTAAGTCGATTTAAGCAAGCTTAAGTCGACTTAATTTCTAAGTTTAGATGCACCCAAAGCGAGGAGGGTGACTGGGGCAGGATGTTGAAGGGAGAGCCGTGCTCCAGAGGTGAGTGCCTGGGGCAGACCGGGAAGGAAGAGCTCCGCTTTGGGGGCAGGTGGAGTGAGTAGGGCAGGAGAGAGCATGAGCCATGGTGCAGGACAAAGGAGAGTCACGCTCCGGCATTGGGGGTGGTCACTGACGCAGGATGGGGGAGAGAGAGCCATGTTCCATGGGTGAGGGGCAATGGGGCAGGACAGGGGAGCCACTGGTACCTCTCTCCACTACAGTCATTCCGGAGGCTCCTCATGGCTCTCAGAAAGTCTAGAAGGTTCCACCACATTTTAGGAGGTTGGTGGGAAATGAATCCACATAGAGAATACTGGAAATGTTTGGCGTTGTGCATTCTAGTTTCCCTCTCGTCGCTAACAAAAAACCAAACCCAGCATCCCTCACTCAGTCTGGCACCCCAAGCTGTCTCCTGGGTTGCTTGCCCTAAATCCAGCCCTGGGTGGGAGTTGTTTAGTCCCTCATACACTTGGAAGAAACAGAAGACCAAGTCTCTGACCAAGCCCTGGAGGCTGAATCCCTTCCTGCCACTAGACAAAGGCTCTGCGGAGCAGGACAGATGCACAGGAGCAAGCTAATGTGTGACTTGCTTTTACAAGTGCATTCAGGGCTTCAGTCTCCTGGTCTACCTGTTTGACACACTAATGAGCACTAGACTCACTTAAAAAAATAAAACTCCATTATGAGTAATTTCTGGAAAATAATGATATTCCTTTTATATAACTGACGTATCTCAGCATCAGTTGGCCACCCAGGAAGTATATTGCAGCTGCTGTAGACAACAATACAACATAGACAGAAAGGGGGGAGTAATTTATATAATTTTAAACTACTGGAGGGATTTAGGGAGGGAGAATCCAGCCACTCCAGCTGTGAGCTGGCTGGGACACAGGAGCTAACACTGCTCTACTTATGCAAAAAGCATCAGAGGATTTTTAATGACAACTGACCACGACCTCAGTTTGCAAAAATCCACAGCTCTAGTGCTCCTAAATTCTGCTGGGACATAGATTCTGTATGTAGGGAGGCAGCTAGCTATTGAATCACCAAAACCGCTCCAGTCCTTACAGCACTTCCTTTTGCATGGAGGTCTCCCCTGTAAGTACTAATCAGGGACAAGCCGGCTGCTCTTATGAAAGCTGACAAGACCACAGTTGGAGTTGGAATAGCTGCAGCGAATAGCACATTTTTAACAAAAGGGTTCTCCCTGTCTGGTATAGCATCCCTACCATACGGTGCTTTGTCAAAGGACTGACGATGGAGAGAGTGACCGGCTGTTTGCATTTAGTTATGGAAGAGCTATTCAAGTAATTTCTGTCAAGGAAATCCACCAAAGGCTCTGAAAAACAAGCAAGGAGTCTTGTGGCATTTTTAAAGACTAACCAATTTATTTATCTCATGAGCTTTCGTGGGAGAACATTTGACAAAGAGGGATTTTTCTCCCGCGAAAGCTCATGCGATAAATAAATTGGTTAGTCTTTAAAAGTGCCCCAGGACTCCTTATTTGTTTTGCTGACCTAGACTAACCCGGCTCCCCCTCTGGAACTAAGACTCTGATGGCTCTTCAGTACAGTCCTTTGGCCTCCGTGCATCTAAATTAAATGGACGGATTTGCTTCAAATATATTGCACAACTAAATGATTCAATTATTGGAAAAGGGACTGTTGATGACACATGTATTTAACGCAGCGAGTCTCCTCCTTCAAAATCAGAAGGAGCTGGCAAGCCCTAGGTCTGTACGCATGCCAGCAGCGGATGTCGGCACATACACAACACTTCTCAGAGCAGCATACTGTTGAAACATGTGGTATAACTCTAAGGCACCCTTTCTGTATAGTTAACTCAAAACAACTATTTCAGTTTCCTTGCTTAGTTTTAGGCTCTGTCTGCAGTGCAGGCTTTTGTGCATCTTTAATCTGGTTCTTTATACAGCATGTAATAAAAGAGGAAGAGTTTGTGTAAACAGCCCTAGCTGGTGTGCAAAATGAAGGGCTCCTGTTTTCCTTCTTGCACTTACCTTTCCTCACTGTGCTTCCATTTTTCAATCTCTAATGGGGAGAAGCATGAGGATAACAAAGCCACCTATCTTCTGCCCACCCACCCCCAGGCCTGGTTTCTAAGCATCTTGCTGAAGTCAGTGGTGAGGTTCTGGGAATTCTAGATGACTACAAAGTAAATACAAGTATCCTGCAACCAGAATGCACCTTTCTGCAAAAAATTCTGCTTTATTGACTCCGAGTTCTTCAGATTTGCAATCACTTTTTTTGGATCTTTCCTCCACCTCAACTGAAAAGTTTTCTGTAAAATGAAATTACAGGAAAAGAGAGAGGTCTAGGCATACCCATATGATCATTCTGAGCCTAAGTTTTTAGACAAAACATTTCCCCTTAAAAAATCTTCTTTTTCTTTTCTTTCGTCTTCTCTCCATCCCTTCTTTTCCTTTTTTCCCTTCAACATTGCAGGCAACATTCATAAACTATAAATAATTGTGCATCCAGAGGAAAAATAACTTTTTATCATCATTGAATGTCATGGGACTAGGAGAGACTTTGTGAGTAACACGCTAGGGGACATGGTCAATACCATGCAAAAAAATAGAGATGGTTGGTAGACATTGGGTGCATTTTCTCTTAGTTCTCCTATGTACCATCCTGTTTCACCCCCTATCACTGTCATTTCCTCTTAATCTCACCCCGCTACCAGTCCTTTCTGCTTCTTTCCCCGTTTTTCAGCATAACTCAGGAATTTGAAATAAGATGATCAAACTGCTGTGAATCAGGGAGCCTTGCTATGTGACTCGGTTAGATCCTCATCTAAGGTAGGAGACTCCCAAAGCCGTCAGCTTTCTCTGCGTATCTAAATGTAGACATCACAGGCAGAGCTGCCCAGGGTTGTTCAGATTCATCCCACCTTTTTTCACTCTTCCCCACCAGTACAAGTCCCTATATGTCCCTCTGAGCAAGGCAGGCTCTAGCTTGTATCCTGTTGCTTCAGCCCCTCTCGAGCTTCAGAGGCAGCAGCTTCCCATGCCGAGGTCCCAACTATTGCATGTGACATTTGTCTGAGAGAGTGGAACAACATCTGGATTCCTTTGTACTGTGTTATAACCAGTGTGCAAAAAGGAGCCCTGGTCTGAAGTGTCATTTTTGCTGGTTTTAACAGCACAGTAATATATATTAAATTATATATTAGTTTTATGATCATATGTAGATTTTGCCAATATGGAAAGGGATGGTGTCAGGTCAACCATGACCCAAAACTTTGGTTTTGTAAAAATAAAAATAAATGTTCCCATGATTTAAGAAAAAAAATTAAGTGAAAATAATGAGCTTCCTTCTGCTTTTTTAACTGATGTGAGAAAGGATAGCTTGTATGATGAAGGTGTGACTAAAGGGTGCAGGACTGCACCCAGTGATTTTTGCAAACATGCCCTTTTCTGTTTGCACCCCAAGCCGGGCACAGTGGGCTAGTGCATGCGATCCTAACGGTAAAACTTTCTAGAAACTGAAAGTAAACACAAGGGCAGCTAAGTAGTTGAGTATTAAGCAGAATTAACTAGAATACATAAAGAGTGAAAAAATGAATGAGAATTTTAAATAATTTCAGTTTTAATAATCTCAGTTGTTGTTTGTACTAAGATCAAGGAATATTTTTTTCGGTGAAAACCACTGTAGGAAACTTCTCAAGGGACCAACCATGGCTCCATGGAGGTAGCCTTACAGCAAAAGGAAGAACAGAACTATACTCAACATTTTTTGCAAACATTGTTAAATGACTGCTTTCTCAATACAGGAGCTTAGCTAATAATAATGGTAACTGGAACAGGTTTTGCTCTGTGGTTTTCACTCTGACCTTTTTAAAGGGTATTCTCATTCTTTTGTTTTCTCTTTATCCTAGGATTGCCTAGAAAAGGCAGGACCCTGGCCTCAACGAACAGATTACAGTGTCTTGGCTGCTTGCCTGCCAAGAAAGGAGAGTGCTCTGTTATGGCATCTGGCAACATTTCTAATATACCCAGAAAAGTGTTCAGTCATTACAGAGCAACCTAAACGGCAATATCAGGGGAGTCAATGTCTGTGGGTACTTCTAAAAAATGCCTTCTGGCTGCTGCAAGAAAATCCTTTAACTACATCTACCGGATTAAAGCATGTCCTACAAAAATGTCACTTAAGTCACATTAATGCCTTAAAATAGTGAGAAATTAACATAGATAGAGAATCTCAGTGATGGAACGAACTAATAAATTACCTATCTTTTTAATCAATGGCTCAAATCCTGGATGCCCAGAGCACAACAAATCCCCATCACATTCAAGGGGAGGGTAGTCGAAGCGGGGATAAGCAACTTGGTAGAAAAGTAGCTGTTCGAGGGAGGGGTAGTCAAAGAAAGTAAAGATAAAAAAGTTGGGTGCCACAGCTCAGGAATGAGATGCAGTGTTTATCTCAGCTATATGTGGACATGGCAATTTACCACTGATTTACCATCCTCTTTCTTAGAGCTTCTCTGCACCCAAAACAATGATCCATATATAGAAGGGAAAAGAAGCGTATAAATACAGATTTAAACCATCCTCAGTTAAAATTGGCCCCTACTTACACCTGTTGGCTTCAATGGCATTACACTGGTGTAGTGGAGAATTTGTCCTAAGAGAGCAACATATCAGCGAATCAGAACTTCATTACACTTCTCAATTCCTTTTCCCATTTACAGTTGCCCAGGACAGAACTCACAACATTAAAAAACCAATAGGGAAACACTTCAATCTCCCTGCTCACTCCATTGACGGCTTGTTACTAGCTGTGCTCAAATAAATGAATAACAAATCACAACTTCAAAGAGAAACTGCAGAATTGGAATTTATATGTAAATTCGACTCCGTTGCCTCAGGGTTAAACAGGGACTACGGATTCTTTTTCTCATTAAAACAGGTGATTTGACCTCACCTTCCTCTATATGCTGTTCCCCAGTGTTTGAATCCCAACATCTATTTCAATTTGCTGTTACAGTCCCATCTGATCCTGTGTCATACATTTCCCTGCATTTCATTTCCTCCCATTCTGTAAGTTCCCCATCTTCAAAGCATCTGACGAAATGGGATTTTCTCCCACGAAAGCTCATGCGATAAATAAATTTGTTAGTCTTTAAAAGTGCCACAGGACTCCTTGTTTGTTTCACTTCTTAGCCACTCACTCCTTCTGGTCCATGGCACAGAGATCTTGGAGTTCCAGTCTTTTTCTCTTCAAACTTTTGTTGACAGTGCTTCCATTGTATTCTCAGTCTTTCATGTCCTTTTTTATTCACCTCTTCCTCCCAGGCATTCTTTGCTGGTCTTTCTTCTTACATGTCCAGTCCACAGGTGCTCTTCACCCTATCACTGAGGGTCTGTTTACACTGCAATAAAGCATCTGTAGCATGTCCAAGGCTAGCACAGATCAGCTGACTCAGGTTCCCAGGATTCAGGCCATTGAGATATAAAATCGCAGTGTAAAATGTTTGGGCTCAGGTTGGAGACCAGGGTCTGAGACCCTACATGGGAAGGAGGTCTCAAAGCCCAAGCCCAAATGCTTACATTGCTATTTTTAACCTTGTAAACCCAAATCAGCTGACCCAGTCTCTGACACCTGGTGCCAGGCTGTTTTTATTACAGCACAGACATCTCATAAGAGTCCCAAGTTTATCTTTTCTTAATTTCCTCCAAGTACACTATCTAGTCTCTGCTAACCTGCCATTCAGGATATGACTCTCTACTATCTGGATCTTCTATTCTTCCACCTCCATAAAATCCAGAGTTTCCAAACTATAAAGCAGGCAGGGACAAGCACATACAGCATACACTTTTCCTTTCAATTTGTTACTTAATTGCCTGCTTTCATTACATCAGCTAATCAGAGCTGAGATATAGGACATTAAGAAATATTTAAGAAAACAACTAAAAGAAATGAAAAAATTACAATGTTGCCAAGCCCCAAGGTTTAGAATCATGAGTCAGACCTCAAAAAATTGTGAGATTGGCCCAAAACCTATGAGGTTTTATGTATATGTATATATATAGAAATTTCCAGAGGGGGAGCCGTGTTAGGCTGTGTACAACAAAAATGAGAGTCCTGTGGCACACTATAGACTAACAGATGCTGAAGAAAATCTGTTAGTCTATAACGTGTCACAGGACTCTCGTTGTTTTTATATATATATAAAGATATAAATCAAAAGAAGAGCAAGATAGATAGATAGATAGATAGATAGATAGATAGATAGATAGATAGATAAAGAGTCCTGTGGCACTTTTAAAGACTAACAGATTTATTTATCGTGTGGCACTTTTAAAGACTAACAGATTTATTTATCGCATGAGCTTTCGTGGGAGAAAATCCCACTTTGTCACTTTCCTATCTTCAAAGTGCCTAACGAAGCGTGATTTTCTCCCACGAAAGCTCATGCTGCGATTAAAAAATCTTAGTCTTTAGAAGTGCCACAGGACTCTGTTTTTTATTTTTGAACTCTCTCTGCCCACCTTCAGCATGTATGTGTGACAATTAGCTTTGCCATCACCCCCAAATTTATTTACAATTCTGCCCCTTCTACCTGATTCCCATCAGTTCTCCCTCAGTCCTCTCCTGCAGTTCAGCCTCCACCCCTTTTCAGCCCTCATAAGTTTATCCCCTCAACAGTTCAACTCCCAACCACGCAGTTCAGCCCCCTGCAAGCTGCTCAATTCCACCCCCCCAGTTAACTTTCTCCCCTTTGATCAGGCCTCCCCTCCAGCCTCACTTCTGCTCCTCCTTCTGGCGCTCCTCACCCCCCCCTCCTCCCCTTCCTTGGACCTGGGTTCCCTTTCCACCTTCCAGGAGGGGAAGAGGGATAGCTCTAGGGGTGCTACCACAGAGATACAAAAACAAACCAACAACGATGATCCTGAGACTCATGGGGCTACACAGCTGACGGCGTGTGCTGAGCACCCTTATGGATTGCCCAGGGCAGCTACAAAGGACCGAGACAGCTCTAGAGACTCTTGTATCCCAGGCCCCTTCCCAGGCCAAGTGCTGCAAGAATGAAGGGGGCAGGGGAACAGAGGAGCTATTCCCTTCCTCACAGGAGGGGTGCGGGAGCTGCCTGGAGCTATTCTCCCCATCCCCTCCCATAAGAAGGGTGTCCAGGGAAACGAGAGATCCCTGTTTACTTCTTGCAGCATCTGTGGCTGACTGATCTTCCCCAGCAAGCATGGTAGTGAAAAAGCAACCAAGTAGAGGGGGCTCTCCCTCAGGCAGAGGAACTCCAGCCCAGCCAAACTCCTGAGAGTCACAAAGAAATCCCCACTGCTGGCAACAATCTCAGTCTGAAGCTTCTTTTCACAGAATAACGGATGGAATCCTGGGCCCAGGGAAGTCACTGGCAACACGCCGAATTACTACAGCAGAGCGAGGATGCACAGTGAAGATTCCCACTGTGATACCCATAGAACATGTTACATGTTGGATGTAACACATTTGTACAGAACTCAGAATACACCATGGTGATAAATGTGGGATGGTTATTTTAGATTAGATCTTTTTATTCTTTAAAATGCGTAGTTGTCATCCATGACCTAGTCAAAATGTTCTGAAAGTTATCGTACGTATTTAATTGTAAAAAAAAAAAATTACTGGAGGGGTAATTAGAAAATTTAACAGCTCTGACAGCAGATGTGCTACTTTACTTTAGGAGTATGCTTGAAAAAAAAAAAAGAGCAAGTATGTCAGAGGCAAAAAGATGACATCAGAAAAGGTTCTTTAATTCACAGATGACTGCTCCTTTCCAAAAACATTAAAATGGAAAAGCTGGATTGATTTAATCACCCACACAGCAAAACAATGTAATGCTGATACTTCATGCCAAATTGGTCTTTTGGGACTTTTTCCACGTAAAGAATACAAATCAAACCTTGAGGTTCAGTGCCGATATGATCTGACAAGTGAGCCAGGCTCCTTACTTTACTTTGATCCAGCTCCAAAAACATACCAAAGGTAAAATTGTGTTTAACCAGTTTCCATTTCCATTTTAATTTTTAGCCATTTATCATATGGGAAATTTGCCTATAGTGCTTACAAGATAAGTCTGGCTAAACTGATTCACAGCCTTAAACATCAAATCTCCCTATATTTGCTATTAAGACTGAAAAATGTAACAATCTACAATATGCCATCTGATGAGAGTCAGCATTATCTGATTGTTTTTAATGGTGTGCTCTGGATTTGTACAGAATCTTCAGACTCAGAATCTTCAACTGTTTCTACCACAGTTCTCCTTCTCTTATATTTAAGTATTTGAACCTATGGTTCTAAAGATAATGAAGTGGACAGGCCTTTGTTTTCTAAATGACTTTCCAATTTTACCACATGCTTTCTTTCTGCATATAGCCAGAATACACTGCAAACTTCAGTGACTTGCCATAGACGACAAAGTCAGTATATGTACATTTTATTTTGATTTGCAGACTCCTCTGGTAATTTTATTGTATTCAATCTTAGGTGTTATTTTTATTTTCACTTTTGGCTGTTTCTTTAGACCTTATTTTAATTACAGAATGAAGATTCAGCAACTCAAAACCTATGCTAATAAAGAAAAAAAAATTGGCCAATTCATTCAGAATTGGGAGCCTAAATATGGATTTTGTAACCTAGGTTTAAGCACCCAATTTTCTAAAAAAAATAAAAAATAAAAAATTGGATTTTGAGAATAGTATAAAACCTTGGGGATTTTTTTAACAAATTAATTACTAACTAGCATATTTAGGATTAGCAGGGCTCTTTTCTCTGCCCCCCTTCTTTGTATGTGTGGGTCAAGATTAATGAAAATTAGAGGGATCTTTTATTTGGGGTCTTAAATATAGCATTACATGCCTACCAGAAATGTAGGATAAAATATTTGCTCTGCTTGAAGATTATGTGATATTTGTATTCTAAGCCTCACCACAGTGTTTCTTTAAATAGAAGCTATACTTTACTCCTAAATTGCTTAAGGCAAAGGAAGCAGAGATGATGTTTTTATGAATGTTTAAATGCAAATGGAACTGAGAGTGAATGCTATGCTAGCTAACATCAAAGGCTCACCAAAGTCTCTGCATTAATGAGGCTCTTTGTTTCCTGGATCACAGATTACAACAGGTTTCCAACTCATTGCCAAGGTTTTATCTCCATTTGGGAGGGCTGTAAATCTCAGACGATTTTTTTTTCAGATGCAAAACAAGAGGATCATCTGGGAAAAAAAAAGTAAAGTGGCAAATATTTCGTTCAAATTATTCTTCAAGATTGTAGCTTTTGATTAAAAAAAATAATCTGAAAAGGAAAAAAAATGTACAAACGAATTCGCCTAAACTGTAGCACTTTCATTAATTTCCTTTGAATAGCTGAAGAGATGTATAAACAGCATAATTTATAGCATCTTGTCTATCTTACATATAATCTATTTTCCCCCATAAAAAAAGTAGCAGAAATTTTGTGACATAACAAATCATTTATCAGGTCATAGTGTTTTTTTAATTAAATATATTCATTACTTTTTAAAGTGGCATCAAATAATTATTCTCACCCCCAAAAAGCAATAAAAAGATGCACAAAGTAATAATATCCTTAATTGACAAGCAAAATAGGGACCCAGATTTTCAGCTCCTTATTACAAGTGTTGAATGTGACAAATACTACCTATATTGGGTCATAAAGACCAATTTACATGGCGTCATTATATTTTGTAAAAAAACCTCTTCTATACCCTGGGCTATCTTATGCAATCTTAATTAAGGAAAACAAATATCGGTGTGTTTTTTTAAAGCTACCAGAGACATGCACAGGACCTGTTGTATGATCAACAGAGATGGGGAGTTTCCTTTCCATGGGAACTGTGAGGGTTTTTTTTTTTAGTTTAGTTTTGTTTTAACTGACGCCAAAACAAAAGTGTCTAGTGCCTTGGAAATTGGCTGCGAAGATGTTAATTTCATGTTTCCTGACCCTCCGGGCAATTTAGGAAAACTAATAATTTTCTGAAAGCCGACGTCACGTCTGTCTTTCCAAAGGGAGCGGGGAGGGGGCGGCTGCGAGGTTTGCAAAGGGGAACGCCTTTGCTCTGCCCAGTAGCCTAGGAGATCAGGGGGAGGTGGAGAAGGCGATGTGTGTCCCCTTTAAGTCTATACTCAATCCACGGAGCTTTTCACATTGTCTCGGCCGGGCAGAGAACCAGTGAAAAGGGTTGGATCAAAGCAGGCAATTCCCCCGCCCCCCCTGCACTCAGTGGGCCCGATCCGGCTTTTCCTGCCCAGGGCAGTGGACCCCTGACGCTGCAGCAGGAGGGGCCACATGCCCCAGCTAGCTGTGCAGCCTGGCTGGGCGGGAGGGCTGAAATTGAACTTTTCCAAACCTACAAGAGTCCTGTGGCACTTTCAAGGCTAACCCATTTCTGGATAGCAGGAGCTTTCCTGGGCACAATCCCGACCCAGTGCCTGATAAGTGGAAAATACAATTAGGAGCCACACAGGCGCTGGGGCTGCCAATGGCCCCGCTCTGGAGCGGAAACAAGCCAAGCTGCAGTACAGACCGCCCCCCCAGCCCCGCTCTCAGGGCACCGACCCGCCGGGCGCTGGCCCTTTAAGACAGACGGGCAGCTCTCCGCCCGTGTATGTGCGAGTGTGTCTGTGCGCTCCCAGCCACACAGCCCCGCCCCTGCGCTGTCAATCAGCCGGCGGCGGCTTTGATGTCGACAGCCCTCTTGGCCGGGCTGGGGCTGCTCCGCTCCGCTCCTGGCTCGCGCGCACACACAGCCCCTCCGCTCTGCGTCCAGCGCCTCTCCCCGACTGCGCGCGGGTTCGCGCCCCCAGCCCGGAGCTGCGACTTGGCTGAACTTTCCCGGGGCTGGGGGGGAGGGAGGGGTGCATCGCGGGTCCCGGCATCCCCAGTGCACCCCCCCGGCCCTCCCCCGCCGAGCACAGGGCTTGATCTGTCGGGTGGGGGGAGAGCAGCCTGCGGTCCCCGTACAGCTCGGAAAGCGGGGCCCGGGGGTGGGGGACGACCATGCCCCAGCTCAGCAGCGGCGGCGGGGACGAGCTGGGAGCCAACGACGAGATGCTGGCCTTTAAGGACGAAGGGGAGCAGGAAGAGAAGATCCAGGAAAGCGCCTTCACCGAGCGCGATCTGGCCGACCTCAAATCCTCGCTGGTCCACGAGTCGGAGAGCAGCAGCAGCCCGGCCCCCGGAGCGGCGGATCCGGAGGTGAGGGGGCTCCCGGCTCACAAAGGGCTGCATCCCCGCATTGCATGGCCATGAATAACCCCCTTTCTCCCCCGCAGGCGATCCGGCGCGTGCAAGACCCGCAGCGGGTAAATTACCAGGAGAAACTGCCGGATCCCATGGACGATGGTGAGTGGAGGCAGCCGGGCATTTCTCTGCGCCCCCGCCGCCGGGGGAGGGAGAGAAACTTTGCTGGCTGCTCCAAATCAGAGCCGACACGCGACAGTCAGCGAGGAACTTTGATTCGCCAGAGGAAGGAAAAGCCTCGCTTGCTTGATCCATTGCACGGCTCCCCGGCCGGGCTTTGAACCGCTCCCGGGCCGTTTACTGCTCATACGGCCCCCCCACTTTGAAACCTTTCCCATCTCTCCGTGGGACGGGAGGCAAGATTTGCAAAGCTCCTTCGGCGCAGGGCGGATGGTCGCGGCGTGCTAAGTGTGCCTCGGCCAAAAGGGAAGAGGCGTTTATTTTGCTTTCTTACTCAAGCCAGGATGGAAAACCGGTGGTGGGGGCGAGCACGTCCCAGCCCCCCCATACGGTGCATTTAACAATCCTGAGGGCCGGCACGCCCATCCAATAATTCTAATAGCAAAGAGGGCACCAGCACGTTGTGGGGGCTGTTTGCCAACTGCAAGCATGGGGCACGCTTGAAGGGCAGCTCCTAATAAAGCACTTTAATTTCAACAGGTATAAAACATCAGGACCCAGGGATGTACAAAGGATCTGCTTATTCTGGCTACCCCTTCCTCATGCTTTCCGACCCTTATCTGCCAGCTGGATCTATGTCACCCTTGGTGAGTTCTTTGAAAAGTTTTCTAACTTTCCACAATCGAGGTATTATGGGGTTTGGCATGTACACACGGAGTGGCAGGGGTTTTACTGCCATGATGGAGCATTATTTCTATATTGCCTATGGTCGTGGTGGCCTAGAGAAATGAATCAAAGATGTTAAGGGATGCTCAAGAGCAAGCCCATTGTGCAGTTCTGAATAATCCAGAAGGATTTCTCTTCCCAGATCCTGAGTTTCTAGTTTCAGCTCCAGTCTTTCAACAAAAAGAGCAAGTGCTACCTCCAGAGTGCCCCTTCATTTTGTGCACGTGTTGGGCAATGATAATTTGTGATGTGTGTGTTCAAGGGTCATCCTTCTAGGTGTCCCCTTCAAAATGGCTTGCTTTGCCCCCATGAAAGAGTTCAAGGGGGATGATCTCCCTATTGCTGAACCTTTTATCATATTTAATTGTAATTGGTCCTACATAAAGATGTATTGTACAGGGGGCAATGTTTGTTCCAAACTTTGTTTTACAAAAGAAAGCAATGAAGTGGTATTTTTAGGTGAACTTTAATACTTGCAATAAGTTGTGCTAAATGAATTTTTTGATACAGTGTGCCACTGGGAGGGGAGGGTGGTTACCAGAGAATTCCTAACGATAGCTATTTCTAGCACAGTTTCCAACAGAAATTACACAAACAGGCAAATTCTGCTCATGTTATTAATGGAAATCTGGAGTGATTGCAGGGGTCTTACCCATTTTTCTGAGTTTGGAGTTGTGTAAATGAAAAGAGAATATGGTCCATCTTATTTCATTTTTAGTTTAGTCTTACCTTTACAAGATTGTGAACAATATATTTTACTCTTTACTATAAACCCACAGTTCACCATTCTACTAGATTTAGGAATTTCAGTCATTTGCACATTGGAAAAGTAAGAAAACAAAAACAGCTGCTATGAAAAATGCTTTGGTGGTAGGGTACTATGAAACTTTAAGTGACAGTGTGATGAAAGTGTTCATGTTCATCCAAATGATTGCAATATCGCAAGGTTTTAAGTACTGTAGCTAGCCTGCAGGGTTGTGATGGTGTTAGCTTTTTAAAAAATAACCAATTTGTGTCTGTGGTACAAGCCTGCATTACACTTTACAGGGCAGACCTTCAGCTGGTGTAGATGGTCTTTTAATTCCACTGAAGTCAGCTTACAGAAGCTGAGGATCTGCCTCTGTTTTTATATTCCTTATACAAAAAGAAATGATACATTTGCAAGACAGGGCCACTGTGAAACATTGTCATAAAAATATGCCTCAGCTATTGCTTCCTACTCCCCTTCCCATTACCCCAGATTCCTGTTAATCCTCTAATTTCTCATGCTCCTCTTTCACTATGACATTTTGAAACATGATGCTAAAGATTTTGTTGTTTACAATGGCATTAATGTGTGCTCCCTTGTAGAGAACTTGGATGAGCGGTTACTTGTGTTGGTACTGCAGCTACTCGGCTGCTTCAGAATTCAGTGAATATCTTACCCCTTTGCACATCTCGTTCTGCTGGTTAGAACTGTGGCAGCTTATTTATTAGCAGTGCGGTTAAAAAACAGGATTTTGGTCAGTGCATCAGTTAAGGAACCTCCTACGAGCACTAATGTTAAAAAGTACGATTTACAGTTAGAGGTAGAGAGTAAAATCACAGAGTGGGCATCATCCAAAGCCCATTAAAATCAATTGTTTGGCTCGATTTAAAAAAAACATTCAGGTTGTGCAATACCTTAGGTTTAGTGGATCAAAATGGTGATTTAATTTTCTGTTTAAAAATCTGTAACCTCTAAAAAATATGGGAAGAGTTCTGCTTTAAGTCAAAAAGTTGCTAGTCTCCTCCCTTTAACTGTATAGAAGGTAGATAGTTGTACCTTATCTTCTTCTGAGCAATTTGGTCTGTTCTTGGTTTTGATTGATTATACAAAAGTTAAGCCAGTAAGTACTTTTCCTGCTGTCACTTGTGATTATATTAATACGATCCATGTTTTATAAGAAGTAGGTCGTGATCTGGTGGTTACACCCAGTGATTAAAGTATAATTTGATGGGCCCCGGAACCCTCCTAATCTCTGGGCCCCCTTCCCATATTGTCTGGGCCCCTTGCATGCATGTGTGGGCCCCAGCTCAGGTAGGCATTTCCAACCACTTCTCAGTACCACATGCATCGGTTATCGCTCCATAAAAATATTTATCATTTTATATGGTGTTTATGTCTATAGCAATTATTGTCACAAACTAGCAAACACTGCATCACACAATAAGTATTGTGATTAATGATGGTGGGGTATAGGACCTGCCAGCAGCCAGGGCAGGGCGGAACATGCGTTCTGGTGGATTTTTCTCTTTTTAAGGGCCCCAGAACTCTGGTGCCTCAAATTTGGGGGCCCCGGAACTGCATTCCAGAGCATTCCCCCTTATTTTAACCCCTGGTTACACCTATTGCTTGTGTGATCGGTATTATGGCTGAAGATTTGGAATATGTATCCTCCAAGACCAATATGGTGTTTAATTAAATTTCTGGCAGGTTAAAGAATGGGTATTTGTTTTTTCTTTTTATGTTTGAACAAAATGGTTTGTACATCACTAGAGTGAATCTTCTTGGGAGTGAATCATTTAACTGGGGCTTGCTGGGGACAGTTGTAGGTGGCTGGGATGAAAAAAAGGGCCCCAAAAAAAAAAAAAAAAAAAAAAAATCAAGCAGTGCTTTTTCAAACTGGCAGAGGCTGTTTTTTCATTAAACCACTGGGGGGAAAAATCCCACACTTCAGGAATAGCAAAGATCCCTGAAAGATCCAAGGGCATTCCAAATTAAGGATGCAAGTTGAACCCTCACACTGTGGTGCATTATAAAAATCACATTATCTGGAAACTCCTGTTTTACTTTGACGTGGTGTTGTGAATTAAGGCCAGAGTTAGTTTTGATGGTCTCTGCTTTTATGAACAAGTCACAACTTTAGCATTACTATGGTAACATTAATTTTTTAATTTGTTTGTACACTAGCCCCAGTTGTTTTTTAGTTTCCTAAGGACTTAGTCATAATTGAGTAACTGAAGTATAGATTAGGAGCACTTGACCTGATCTCTAGTCAGGACCTTATAGCATCCCAAATTTCCTATATGTTTGTACATTTTATCAAAATGCATAGTCCAGGTTTTTATGTGTGCATGTGCCGCTCTTGAACCACGTATTAAAAGTGACATTACTTGAGTTCACCAGCCGTAGAAAGTGCCCGTTGATTAGATTTGCTATAGGAGCTGGAATTAGATGTGCTAGGGCCATACCCTCTGGCTTGAAGTGGTTCCCATCACATATGGGGTTTGCAGTTTGATTCAATGGCCCTCATTACCCTTGCACAAGGCCTCATTTTAGCATCCTGGGGTCAGCAAACTTTGGCTGCCCATCCCATAGCCAACAAAGGGCCTCTTAATATGATTATGATCTATTATAACGATGCCTTCTTGAGCATGCTTTACACCAATTGACCCAATGCATCCACGAGGTGTGCTGGACTAGCATCAGAAGTATTAATGCTGCACATGTGTATCACGGGACTAACCCTGCACGCCTTACTCAGAAAACTCTAGCTTTTCCGAGAGCAGCACCTGTGTAGACGCTCAGTTACAAATCCGCATTAAACTTCCAATGAAGGAGCATTCATGTATTTTTCCAAACGAAACGCGAGCTCATCGAAGTATATCCTTTCTTAAATGGTACAAGTGACTTTGAAGCAAATTAAGGTGCTTCCTTAGTGGTTACATCTGCCTTTTTGGTAGTTAGAAACAGTAGAAGTCAAACATGTTAAAACTTTGATCAGATTAAAATCATCTTCCTGCTCTGGCTGTGTAATAAAATTTAAGCCTGAGGGATTTTTCTGACCATTGTTACATCTTGTGGTGTATGACAGTTAGGGGTTTTAAGAAGCACTGATAAGTTACTGTATTTTGTATAAAGGGTTATAAAATAAGGAAATTAACAGTGCAGTACTTGAAGTCTGGGGGAACGAACTTCATCCTTCTAAAGTCAGTGACAGAATTCCCAGTCACTTCCTCTGGGCAGGATCAGACCATTTAGTTGTGGGCCAAATTTTGTCCTCATTTTCCACACAACAGTTGCAAGTTTTGTAAGAGAACTGTAAGAAATAATGAATGCTTTTCAATGCAAAGTTGAGACTACGGAGTGGCTTTCCCATTCTTCTGACTCCAGCAATCTGAGGCTTCGGTGCCACTACGTCTTAAGAAAAGAAACACCCTAAAAAAATCTCTTTAAAATATTTACCAGTAGATCCTCAAACCCAGATTGAAAGACAAAGAGTAGAGCTAGTAAACTAAGCTCCACCCACTTGAGATGCCACAATATGATGCCATTCACAGAGGATTGTGTGGCCTTTCAAAATCTGATGATTTGCAACACTCCTTGGCTCCTCCTGATTCCGCCTCAGGAGTTTGGATACAGCTTTGGGAAAGGCTAGATTTTAAGGCATAGCCAGGCAAGACATAAGCCTAGGGCCCCAGCTGTTAGGAGTCATGTGATAATATCAGAAGCTGTTTGAGCTAAAAGAGAATCTCAATTAGCTGTCAGCAGTACAACCCCTATGGCACAAAGCGAACCAGTACACTTTCCATTCAGTAGAAGGCAGTGCTACATAATCTCTAACTACTTCTTTACATTCCAAAGGGGTAGCCGTGTTAGTCTATTGTAGAAAGACAAAAGAGTCTTGTGGCACTTTTAAAGACTAACAGATTTATTAATCGCATGAGCTTTCGTGGGAGAAAATCTCCCACGAAAGCTCATGCGATTAATACCGGTAAATCTGTTAGTCTTTAAAAGTGCCACAAGACTCTTTTGTACTTCTTTACAATCCATGAAAAGTTTACTTCCCTTAAACCAAACTAAGAACCTCCCCAAAATCATCGTCTACAGCCCATTTCACCTGGGAGGAGTCCAGAGTTTTCAAGGCAAGCCAGTCAGTTTTGTGTTTCTTTCACAGCTGGTAAAAGACAGGGCTAAATTCTATTTTAGTGCCTTTTCCCCAGAGGAAGTTTCCTTTACCATATCTGAAAAAAAATCTAGTCCTATACCTTGCAAGTTCCTTCCCCTTACTATGCTAAAGTATCCCACAGCAAATTAATCCTTAACTCAGAATATAAAGAGGAATAAAACTAGTACAAAGTGGTCAACAAATTAATGTGTAACACATAGGTCGGTGAGCTACTCAAATATATTTTAAGCCTAAAACTTTGGTAGTTCACACTTCCACTGGTGCAAATATTATAGTGGTTGGAGAAAAAAGTGTCAGAGGAAGATGCTGGTCCTATTACAATCAATGGCAAAACTCCCGTTGGCTTCCCTGAGAACAGTATTTGTCACTACCTGTCTCTTTAGATGCTCAGTGCTGTATAAATACCCAGCTAGACGGCTCATCCCAGATGAGCAGCTGCAAATAAAAGGTAGCTCTGTGCCTTACCACTATTGCCTATTGCTGAATGAAACTGACGGAGTCATCCTGATTTTAGTCAGTCTCACTTGATAATAGGTCCCACACTGTTGGGCACTAGTGGGACTCTGGTCTTTCCCTGCAGCTGCCAGTGCGGGGTTATCTTGCTGCGTTCATTTAAAGGAAAAGGAGATAGCTGAGCAATTGCCTAGCCAAGGGACATCCCAGCTACAGAGGACTAATTTGCTGTCTCCTGACCAAACTTCCTCTTCTTCTGCCAGCTCTTCATCTTGCTTGAGGTAGGATGAGGGTGAAAATAGTTCCTTATATTCTAGTGAAGTGTCAGCTGGGTGTATGGACAAAGAGGTACAGATTCCAAAGTTGTCAGTTTAATATTTGGTTCAACTGTGGCCGTACCTTGAGGAAAATGTGTGTTAATTTCTGTGGACCATCAATTTTTAAGCAGAACTTGAAATAAATTGACCTAATTTAAATAAATTGAGTTCTGCAAGAGAAGAAATGGCAAGATATCCCCCCCATCTAACTTTTAAAAAATTGTTTTTACTGAAAAAAAAATTACATGGAAACAAATGGAAGTGTCCTATTCACAAAGTTCTATAGCTGTATGCACATATTTGTACAGTTTAAAGGCTGCAGTATGTGCATCCTTGCACAACAATTCCTTAAGAGGATACCTTGTAACTTGTTGCATACCTCATGAACGTAGTTGTAATTATGTTAATTTTGATGTGTGTTAAAAGTTACCACCCAAGCAGGTTTGATTATTGTTGTTGCTGTTTAAAATGTTACCAGATCAGCTGTTTAAGAATATTTTAGAAACAAGAGGAAACCTAAACCGAAACTCACAGGCTAATCCATGTTAAGAATTAATGTTGTGGAAACGTCCGCTTTGAAGAACTGAGTGATTTTTAGGATAATCGGGGATACAATGCCTGAAACAAGAGAACGGATGTATTCAGCCTAATGGCCATCATTTAGAATTTTCGCAAGTTTGAGAGCTTAAAAAAAAAAAAAAAAAAAAAAAATCTTTTGAACTACTTCTAAGCTCAAGACTAACACATTTCAGCCTGTAGTCAGGTTTTGTTTTTGTTTTTTTAATAGGGTTGACTTAGACACTATTAATACCCTATGTTCACATGGAAATCTGACCAATCCAACAGTGCACAACCTTCTCTACCTGTAACAGTAACCATGCTAACATTTGTGTGACTAACACACGCAAACGCCTCTATCTGGCTGAGTATTTACTACTCTCATACTGTATCTATGATGGGCTGGATTTTAATCTTAGATATATGAGCAGCTTGTACCCCTGTGTATCTTAGAAAATCTGCTAGTATAGCAGATCTTTCAAGGTGCGGTTATGTACATCGCGCACCTAAGATTAAATGTGGATTCTTACTGTCTCTATATAAAGATGGTAGATTACAGATGTATACACTGAGACATACCAGCTGTTCTTAAGTAAGTATCTATCACTAATGCTTACTTCATCTATAAAATTCTCACTACAACTAAATGTTGCAGCGACACCACAGTTGAAGTTCCTTTAATGCAACCTAGTATCTTAGTTCCAGTGATTCACCTTCTGGCCTTAGAGAAAATAAAGGAAATGCATAATCCAGCATCCCTTACCTCCCAAGAAGGGCAACGTCTCTCTCACTTACTGCCTTGAAGCAGAGATGCACGACCCTGCTTAGATTGAATCAACATCAGACAAAACTCATTCTTTTATTCTCTGCTGCTATTCTTTAGCTTTTTATGCCCCTCTTACTGCATCTTAACTTCTTTATGTTGGTGCTTTTTCTTGGTACTGTCAGCATCTTTCATAGAGTGCTCTATAATTGTTGCCTCAATTTACCAATAGTGGGTGGAGGTCAAAGGCAGTAAAGTACGTACGTGGCCCTTGTCAGAGTCTTAAAGGAGTCACCATCCTAGGGGAAAGTTCTCAGCCTATACAATGTCCTATGTGTGCGCTAAAGTGGGATCTATGAATATCCCCATGTGGGCTCTTTCATGCTGTCTTCTTTCAAATAAACTTTTCAAGGGGGAAAAAGAAAAAGCTGTAACATGATTTGCTCATTAGTCTTCCTGGATCTGGAAGATGGAACAAAGGTTCAATAGGAGGACTGGGTAACTCAGAGGCCTGGTAATGGGCTTCAGAGCTATTCACTTTATGTTGCTGGTTCTAATCTAGCTGGATCAAACCCTAAAGCTATTACCTTCTGTCCTCTCAGCCCAGTTCCTGGTGGAGTTGTCTGTTTAATAAAAGCCACTGTTCAGTTGAGAGCTCCCTGGTTAGTAGTGCCAGCACACAGCAAGTTTGGGATGACCTGGGTAGTGGAATGTCCTCTCACCCTACTAAGTTTGCGCTGAGGCACATTAGGGAACTCTCACTGTCTACACCAGAACTATTGTATGCACAAACTGAGGGCTTCATTGTCTAGGGCAACCAGTTCAGCACACTTCATGGACCTGCTTTGTTTTTATAAAGGAAATCATAGCATCATGCACTTCGGGGCCTGGCGAATCCAGATAAGCAGAGGCCTTTTCTCAGTCACCTCTAAACTAAACTAGCCACATCTCTTTCGCTGTTTGGTGGTCTCTCCTTTCCACCACTGCAGAGACGCCCTCCCCTTCTGTCTGTGTTTAGGTGTTTATAAATTAAATACCAGACTCCAAAGCTATTAAGCGCCCAATTCTGGCACCATTATTCAAGTTGAATAGTTTCATGGCAGTCAGTTACTACATAATGTGTTAGTCTTTAAAAGTGCCGCAAGACTCTGTTGTCTTTCTACATAATGTGAGTTAGCATGGAGAGAAACTAGCCCCTAGCTCAACGTGTAGACAGAGTTAGCATGGAGAGGAAGCAGTTGACTGTCCAAAAAGGATAAGCTTTTGAACAGACCTTTTGTAGTTTAGCTCTGAGCACTTGGTGGTTCCTCTAGTTATGAAGCCTATCTGTTTCTCTTTTCTCCAGACCTGGTATATGGCATGCTTATTTCTAGGCAGAAATAAAGTGAGTTACCAATACCCATGGTGCATGATATTTTAAAAATAGTAATGTGTTGCATGTTGCACTCTTAGAAAAGGTCAAAGAACAATGTATGTAAATTGATAATTGCTGCCGTGTTAGGCTTTGCACAATTCAATTTTTTATAATTTCTATAGTTAATATCAATGCTTTATTCTTAGGTGTTTATTTTTGTCAATTTAAATTCAAAGTTGGGGGAAGTTATGGGGGGTCAAAATGGAGAGCAGACAGTTGAGTAGATGTTGAGATTCAAAAAGTTAAAACATGAACTGTTAAAACAGAAATGGTCAACATCACGTCAAACTATGCAAGTGAATATTCTTAAACTCCAATTTTCAAGGAGCATTTTTCTTTGCCTATAATTAAATTTCAGTAATCAATGGAAATATTTTTCATCAACTTGTGTTGTGTGTGTGTGAGGTGAAATTGGATGTTTTACTGACATTTAGAGATCAAGATCTAGTCCTTTGAAGACTAGGTATTGTGATGAGTCACTTCAGATGTATTGATAAGTATTAAAAATTCTCAAGAGGATCTATTACTGGCTATTCAATGTAATTGACTAAAATCCATTGTGATGATCTAGTATTATTATTAAGGACATTGGTGTAAATGTCACTCAGCAATGTTTCTCGATGTCTAAATATCTTGTGATTGACTTGGAAAGCAAGAAAAGACCAGGAACAGATGTTTTCTAGTCTTCCAGAGGCACAAGAAAGGGGTCTTGACTGAGTTGTCTCCCCCATCTGGCAAGCCCCTGCTGACAAAATGGCCTCTTGGATACCCAGACTATCAAACTGGCCAGAAGTTCAGGATTGCACCCACAACCAATGGTCCTGTGCTAAGAATTTGGTCCTTTGTGTTTTACTTGGAACCAAAATTAGTATTCTCTTAAGCTAACATTGTTGGAGGTTTTAACAAACAAACTAGATATTTAGAATCTAGAGCACTTTCTACATCCACTTATTATAGTTTGAAGCATGGTCATCCGTTAGGCAAAAAGCACTGAGTGTCTCTTTTGTTCTGCGTAGCCATTTGAACCATGTACACATCTGTGAAGAAGAGCTACACAGTAATCATGGACTGACCAAATTTTTTTTTTTTTTTTTTAAAGTGTGATTCAATCCCTATGCTAGATACTGCATTTATTTTCTCCTGTGGTTTGTTTTTTAGAATTCCATATGTTAGTGTAAACAGAAGTTCTTCTGGGATACAGAAAAGGAAATCAGGAGAGTCTAGAATCAAAAAGTATTATTGACTCAGCAAAAGGGCAACAAAATGAGAATTGTTTAGTTGATATTTTTAATGAAAAATTCTTGAAATGGATTGGAAAAGTATAAACTGTGCTTTAACTATGGAAAAGTGGCTCCTTTAGATATTGTTTCCATGTTTGGGAGATTTAAAAAAAAAACTCAACGAAGTGAAAATTGGTTCACATTTTATGGCATGGAACGGTTAATGATTTGAGTCTCATAAAATATTACTTCCTAGAAATCACTAACACATGCTCTTGTATCATTAAGTTGAAAGAGCAAGAAGGGTCTTCTCTGGCTGAAAAATCTTCTACATCCAACCTCTTTGTAAGGTTAATACGACTGCTGTTTAGATATTGGACCAAATTCTGCTCTGTTACAGACACAACCCCATTGACACTGTTATAACAGATCAAAATCTGGCCTTCATGCCATAACTTACAAGTGGTAACGTGGGCTTTGAAATCCGAACATCTTGCATGGCAAATAGGTTTACAAGTCCCTACCATCATTTTCTATGCTCATTTGTTTTGTCACTGGGGACCAAAAAAAAACCCAAACAAACCAAAAAACAAATCCTAAATCTGAAGCAGAAGCAATAATATAAAATAAGAAATAAAAAAAAAAAAATAGTGTAGCTTTCTCTGATACAAAGCAATTTGAGCAGGCTTCTACACCATATGAAATGCATTATAAACACTCTTGTAAAATCCCCATCATTATACCACATGAAAGGCTGGGTCCTAAAAATAGCCATTCACAGAAGATGCAGGCTAGTAGTAATTTTGGCGATCATGAAATAGTTGCATTGACATCCACATGCATGCACACCCACAAAAAGCTCTGACTTTTGAATATACTTAGCAACAGGATATCGTCCCATATATAGTCTTCCATACATTGCCTTTCCTTGATGCTCTTATTCCTGCTTCTCTGAATCTAGGTTTAAATCAAGAAAATGGGTCCTCAGAGATTTGCTTTCTCACTAGACCTCTTTCCGTGTCATCAGTTGAACAGTCTCAGTGCTTGAAAACATCAGCTGTATTCTCCCTTCACCATTCTTCCCAAATAGTCCTCTGTTTTTCCCCTTAACAGGGAAGTTCTTCTCACAGGGGATGTCAATATAACTTTTCCTTAAACATTGCATTTTCTTGTATGGTTTATTAAGTTTTCAGTTTGTCACAGACGCAAACACATACACTTCACTGGCTATTTGGAAGTCTGACCGTCAAAACTTCTATTCTTATTTAGTGTTGTAGGTTTAAGAACTTCCATACCTAATCAGACCATGTACTTCAATATTCAGAAGAATGAGCAAAAAAGTGAACAATAAACAGTTATGGAATAACTTGTCCAAAAAGGAAACAACTTAACCTCATCAGCTAGAGGTTGGCTTATGCCTTGAAGCCTAAGAGCTTAGTCTCCGAACTTTGGGGACAGATTTTCAGCTAGTGTCATAGCTCCATGGAAGATGATCGAGTTAGGTCAGCTTACATCAGCTGAACCCCCGTTTTAAAAAAATAAATCCTTACTATAAGAGTATCTCGTTCAAATGGTTTGCAATACAGATGTTGATCTGTATTTGACTTTACTTTTGTAAGTAGAGACCTGGACACTAAATCCAAGGGTATTTAAATGTTGTAGCTTGAGCTCTTCCCTACCGTTAACTGTATGTCTCCCTTAAACTCACTGGAAACTAATTATTTCCCTAAAAGTTAGTTTGCTTATGAGATTGGTATTGCAAAGCTTTTCTCTCAAACAAAATAATGGGGTAGTCAAAGTTAGTTTCTTAAACAGTTGTCATGAAAATCATTGTCTGAACTTCCATTCAAAAAAAAATTGAGCTATGGTTCTAATGGTATAGTACACAAAGTCTTTAGGAAATATAAGTTTAAGTGATTTGCTGTGGGAGTTTCATCCACCCTCCAAGTTGTGTTTTAACTTGAAGGGTAAATATTATTCTATGTCCAGCCTCAGAGTTCCTTCCTACTCTCCAATCTTTTTAAATCACACTGTTGAATTTTTGCAGGCCTTCAGTAATTTCGGAGAATCAAATGCCATCAAATGACATGCGTTAGCTGTTGCTAATACAGTTCTATAAAAGGAGGAGCAAAAACTCAAACAGCCATAAGAATTTTGACTTTTATATAAGCTTCAAAATAAACTGTGCTCAGAAGTGAATATAAGCAGCACTGTTTTAAGGATATAGTCCCATTTCAGTGGTAAGAAATCCAGACTTATACGCTGGGAAATATACTGTATGAACTAGCTGGTATTTATATTTAGAAATAGCTTTACATTTTTTTGACCACTTCTGGTTTGAAATTAATTATTTGGGGGGGATGGAGTGCTTTTTGCCATGACTAACTTCATGGCTGAGACCAAGTCATATTTGGCAATAAGTGTATTTAGGTTTCCTGCTATTCCACTGGGCTGGTACAGGGAAACACTGTGGCAGGCTAACTATGAGCAAAACCCACTAAAGAATACGTGTTATATTGGAGCAAAGCTTGAATCTTGGAAGTTCTCAGTGGCATTTGAATACAAGAGTTGACAGACAATTTTATTTTTTCATTCAAAAGAAAGAGTGGCTCATTACATCAAATTACAGTTTTCAGTGTTGGCATTGATTAAAACTGTGCAACGAAAACATTTTAGACCTGTTTGCAAAGATGTGAAGATGATGTATTTAAAAGTGATATTAGTTGTATTGTCATAGTGCCTAGAGACTAGAGAATCAGACCCCTGGAGTACTAAGCACTGTACAAAGAAACAACTAAAAAGACCGTCTTTTTTTTGGCAAGGATTTAAGCCTACAGAAATGAACGAACACAACAGGGGTTCGCTAAAACTAATGTGGGAATTTAACTCATGACTTTCTGGTTTAAAAGACAAGAAAACCCAAACAATTTGGCCTCTACTACTTATAACATTCTCTCCTTTTAGAGAGAGAAGGTGGGTGAGGTAATATCTTTTAGTGGATTAACTTCTGTTGGTGAGAGACACATTCTTGCATTCAAGTCCTGAAGAACAACTCTGTGTAAGCTTGAACGTCTCAAACGTTCTTGGACCACCACAGCATTTCTCCTTTTTAGACCTCCAGCCACCAGCAGGTGAGACCATTACAAATTAAATCAACCCTAGAGCAATTTTAAACACATTCCACCCAACACAGGAGATTGCATTACACCTGTAGAGCCAACTATCTCACTCACAAATAAGATGTTGATCTTCACTTTGGGGGACAGTTGTTCTTTTGGCTACTAAGGTGAAGATAAACAACAGAGTAGAATGATTGTGCAACCTGCCACATCACTGTTCACCTCACAGGCTTGAAAAATGAAACTTCAAGCAAATTGTTTGACACAGGATACTTGATTGGGAGGTGGCCGCATGATATGGTATGCAAATAACAGTTTAATAAAGAGCTGAGATCCAGCCCTAGAAACTTAACTTCTGTCACATGACTGGAACCAGGAAGAAAAGATCAATCTCGTACCAACATTTGGATATCACACTTCTAGGGCATCAGAAGAAAACAATCTCTGGTTTAAAAGAAAAAGGGAAAATAGAGAAAATTAAGGTACCAAATCCCTCAGCAAGAAGGGAACCTGGCATAGAGCAGGAGGAGGGGGTTGCACGATTGTTTTCCAGAGGGTGGAATCCTCCAGATTGTTGCAAAGAGCAGACCTGGAAGCAATGGAGAGCTACAGTGCATTCCATGGGAGCAGGGGGAGGATGGCAAAACATTCAAAAGTGGAATCTGAAAAGGCCCATTTTGTTTACAGAAAATAAACCACCCCCAGAGACCAATAATGCTCGCATTTTAGGCCTATTTAATAAAGTTAAGTCAATATATTTGAACAGATGGACTAATTAGAAACCAAATTATTTGTGACCACTGAATTAATCCATTCAAAGCCATGGTTATTGCCAAATCAAGTCCATTTCTTGCAAACAACGGTGGACATTTGCAAGACTAGTGAAAACTGTTTCCCGGACTATTAACTAGTAGGGGAGGACCAGAAGTGCCTGTAAATAGAAATTCTAAGAGATGAAGGTCGAACACCAGGGTAAACAATTAGTGTCCAGCACAGGGGCTGGTGTTCATATAATGACATTCAAAGTGGTTAACATGTCGTTTTTAGCAGGAGTTTGGAAAAAAAAAAATGCAAAAGCAAATACTTGAATCCCAAACGTGAAAGTCAAAGTTGTACCTGCTTCTCCAAGAGCTGGATTTGGCCCTCTGTTTATGGCATATATTATAGTAAGGTGCTTATGTTTATTTTACTGAATGATCTTATTGGCTTAGGGCCCCTGGGGCTTTACCTGGTAGGCACAACGTGTAAATAGCTAATGAATGGGCATTAGTATAGACGTGTTATATATGGGATAGTGGAGAACTTTTGAGTCATGCAAATAGGGATGTTAGTCAATTTTGTGCAAGAGAAATTGGATGAACTTGTGGATGCAGGACAGGACTGAGAGTCAGGGAGCCAACTCTGACATGAACTCCCTTTCAGAAACTCCCTTCTCTGTCCCTAAGTTTTCACTGAGGCTTCATTGTTTTTAGAATTTATAAGAGATGTTTAGGAAGCACTAAAAGGAAAGCCATGTAATTTAAAAGTGAAGTATCTTCTCCAATATACACTGTCAACTTAGTAAGGTGATGGGCATTTGAGAAATACTCAGAAATAGGACAGTTAATATGGTTGCTTTCTACAGCATGAACTTTTGAGTATTATACAAATTTCAACTTCATACTACTTCAGCAAATTGCAGGTGGCTCCAAACCACTCTTCTATCCAGGCAATGGCCATTTTGTTTTACTTGAAAAAAAAAAAAACCCAAACAAATAGCTTTTCCAACATAAATATTAAATTCCGTAGAGTGGTGGTAGCTGGATGGAATAGTTGTTGTGAGCGTACGAGCTCAAAATGTTTCAGGATAAATGCAATGTACAAATCCATGTTGTTTATCTAGGGACTAAGTGTCCTTGCCCATTTACCACCTTGTAACGTGCTCATGAGAAAAACCTCAAGAGTTGTATTACATATTTTTTGAACATATGTACCAAACCTCTGGGTGCATAATTCAAATTCCTTGTTATAAAGAAGCCTGTTTATCTTGGAACACTTTTAACTTAAACAATAATCTGAGAAATCATTTGTTAACTGTAGTTAACAGCCAGTCTGTCAGTTAATGGCTTGAGGCAAAGTCAGAAGCAAATAGGAACCCTTCAAGGGGATGTTCCTGTTGCATATGGCACAGAAAGGTTTATTATGAAAATATTAGCAGACTGTAAACTGGATATAAACCACATTTTGAAGACATGAAGGAACTAGGAGTTATTTGGCTGGACAAGTGAGTCTTCCTAGCATGTCTGTTTGTAAAATATTAAACTCATTAATCATGCCGATGTTTTGGCGTTTTAATTTTCTGTTCTTCAAACCTAGAGCGAACGGTGAGAGCATGCAGGCACACACGTGTTCACGCAGGCTGTTTGCACATTGCCTGACCCCTCTTGCATTGCAGAACGTTGCTTCTCTTCTGGGCCCAGAGTGACATTTGTGACACACTTCAGAATTTATCTGTGACAAAACTCTGCTTCTGTGAAATCCGCCTGGGATTTGGGAGAAAGTGGGATGAACAGACTCATTTCTAAAAAAAAACACATGGATGTTATTTTCATGTAGGTAACAAAAGTTACCTGCTTATTTTTCTGAAGAACACCCCAGCACAATTATCTCCTCAAATTACCGTTTGCATTCAGCCGGATGCTGTGCAGAAGGAAACCACGCTGCAGAGATGGCCCAGAACTTGCAGAAAGGGAAGCAGAGAAGTCTACTTGACCTGTTCCAAAGCCGCTCTATGCAAAGGTGGGGAATAGCTGCCATAAGAAATAATCTACAAAAGCCAGAAGAAATGAATGCTGTTTCCCACAGCACTATCTTCCATTACCTCCTCTCTGTGCGTGGAGGGTAGAAAGGTGTGTACGCTACCAACAGCTCAATAGTGGCACAAGCAAGCTATGCAGCCAGAAGCCATGGGACCCAAACAGAAGTACAGATGGGCTGGTTCTCCATGTCCCCAAGATGTGTGTTGGAGGCCAGATGATCCCCGCTGATTTTTGGTCACATGATTTGAAGAAACCTCCTCTGTAGCCACAGCCCTTCCCTCTCTTCCGGGGGGAAAACAGGGTGCTAATTCAATGAGCTGAACCCCATGGAGGTTTAGGAGGACAGCCATGGGAGGAGAGTTGGTTCATTTTCGTGGAACACTGTGTGGCCAGGACTGAGCTGTTAGGCAGAACTAATGGCATGGAAACAAATGCAGTCAGCTTTTACTAAACTGTTTTATAACTTACTTTAAAAAGTGTGTGTGTTTTGTAAAAGACACGAAGATTCTTCTTTCAGATCCATGCAGCAGAGTTGGACTCCGATATCCCAGTCTGCCTCTACCTACAGATGCAGGACTCCCATCAGAAGCTTTCATGGGGATATTGAAAGAGTTTTACCCTAAATGATGTTTAAGAAGAACGTGGTTGAATTATTCCTTTAAAAAAATGTTATACTCATCTCTCACTTGAAAATAGCAATATCTTTAGAGAGTCAGAGTTTAAGGCCAAGAATAGGACCATTCGATTATCTAGACTGACCTCCTGTATATCACAGGCCTAAATCTTGTTTAAGACACCCTTGATTTGCAGGTGGAGATGCATGAATTCAGCTTCAAACCAAGTTTTGAAGGGGAACCCTACTCAGCAGTTTGACTCATGCATCATGTTGCTCTAATTATTTCATTTATATTTAACTTCCCTGAGCACTGTGTTGGATCCCATTTCCTGAAATAGGACATTCCATGATCCCACTAACGATGAGTTAATCTCGTTCTGTAATTGCAGTACGCAGAAACCTGGGTGGAATACCCATCATTCACATAAGAAGTTGCCCTTCCTACCTTATCCACAGAGCCAACTGAAGTCATTACTACTTTTGAATTTCATCAGAGCTCACCCTTTTGCCAGCTCCATTGATAGTCTGAATATCGTTCTTCATGAGCTTCCACCACTTCTACCCTGTTGGGCACCATTCTGTCCTTGTTTTCTAGGCACACCAAGCATTGTCTACCCTTCATGGTCTTTTAGTTGTAACTAAGGATAGGCCAAATGTCTCCATCAACCATGGTAATTCTTCTGGACTCCCATCAACTCTTGAGCATCATCTCTTTTCACAGGGATTCCTGAACCAGCTTCATAAACACAGAACATGCACAGGAATCTTTTCCGTGTATTCTGCACCCAAGATGACATCAACAAATTGAGCAACCAATCATTCGTGCATTTCTTCCAGTTATTATTCCCAGAATACTGAGTAAAGCACAATGAATTTTTTTTTTCCAATCTTGTTCCGTCCTCTCTCTCTCTCTGAGCATTGTTGCTCACTCACCAGCTTGGCCAGCTTTCAGTCTCTTCTATCTTTCCTAATTTTTATGGCATCCTTGTCAGAGTTTTTGCTGCACTTCCCCTCTGAGGCTGTAGATGATCCATCAGGCAGACAAGCGATCCCTAGTTATACTATATGTCCATTTGTTCTCAGACTACTATATTATTCAATAGTGTCCTTCACTGGTTTCTCTTCGTTGAGAGACGCACTTCATCGTGCCCCTTGCAATTGCTGGAAAGGTTAAGGCTATTATAGCTCTGGAAATTACACATCCATATAAGTTTGTTAAAGTCATCTTCAGAACAGCATGGGGGAACAAGACAACTTGTAAGATTCCACTTGCATGGGCAATGTGTGTGAGAGGTGTCTTTCATTATTGGCTACAACAGCAGCATACAGTATGGAATGCAACTTTCTGGTCTTGAACCTAATGGAAGCACATTCAACATCTGTTTGGTGCCAAGTATGTGAGGAATGACTGGATTGTGAATAACTAGGTACTAATTTATTTATTGGTGACAAGTCATTTCACCTATAAAGCTTGTATAATCCCCACCCCAAGCCCAGGGCAAAGCTATGGGCCCCATCCACGTATGCTGTGGTAATTATATGCTTGAGAGGTGGCTTCGGCTACCCTTCCCATGCTACTTATGTGGGATGCGAAGGCTGTGGGAGCCATGCAACTCCAAATTCCATCCCTTCCAGCCTACAGAGGGCTGGCACATAGTTCAGTCATATCCCCCAATGCAGGCCTTAGTTGAGATCCCCTTTCAGAGCCATTCCACTTGCATTCCCAGCCCCTCAATCATACTAATGACTTAAGTGGTATGGATGGCCCTTCCGTGAGCTAGTTTCATGGCGGTTGTTCACACTAAGCATTTTGTTGTACAAGTCCTTCTGAGCTAAGTACATTGGTAATTAGCAAATGCATAAACACTTAATCTTGTGATCATGGCAAGTAGATTAGCTCTTCTGTCAGCTTAGCACTTTCTCTGCCAGTTTTGGTTTTAATTGCAACCCATTACTTCCAGCTCCCTTGCATAGCATGGCAGTAGGCAGATTAAAACATTTGGGCATAGTTGGGTTGGGCAGGTTTCAGTTAAGAAACTGATTGTAGCTGCCAACCAGTTTTTTTTCCCATGTATGGTTGGCACTGTAGCTCATACACTTAAATCCAACCTCAAAGACCTTCTCCCTGCCCTTTCCCCACTCCCAGCTGCAGTCTGCACTGACATGTTAAGAAGCTCTATCAATTTCAGGCAGCAAATTCCTGCTTCTTTCAACTCATGGTCAAGAAATTTTGTATGTAGCGCTATTGCACAGAATTCAGGGGGGCCAGATACTCAGCTGGTGTAAGGCAATGTGGCTCCGTTTACTTCACCAGTTCACACGAGCCGAGGATCTGGCCCACACTGATGATGTTGCATGGGAGAAAATATAGTTGATAATATAGCTTTTGCAAATGGGGTTCAGTGTAGTGTACTTTCTAGCAGAGAATTCCAGGTAGGACAGGAGAGTGGAGAAGAGGGAGGAGTGCATTGTCTGGATCCAAACGAACTAGCACAGTAAGTGGTACAGACCTCACAGAGGACACCTCATTTTCTTGTGGGGTACAGCTGTTAGTCTCTTCTCCTCACAGGCATTTGCCATGTTCTTCCCCTTCAGTGGAGTTACCCAGATAACTTCTGCCTGCCTCTGAGCACAGCCAGCACTCACCACACCCAACTTCTGGATCGTTCCAGCACAATCTCCACTGACTGACTAGGACATATCTCCAGGCAAACAGAGCACTCCAAAGGAAAAGAAATGATACAGGCTTCCCCATTATTTACTTCCCTATGCACCACTCTATCCTGAAACACATGAACATGACTTCGGTTAACCCTACGATGTCACAGTCTAAAGACAAGTTTCAAGTCCAGAGGATCTACAACTTACAGTGTGGTTGGTTGGAAGGCTTAAGTAGTCCACCCTGTTGATCCAGTAATTAAATGTGCCAACAATACATATTAATAATTGCTCAGCAAAGCTGATACATGCACAGTTCCTGTGCATGTTCCCATTCTTATTTCTCCTTTCATAGCCACTGTGGCTAGTTGAGAGTTTTTGAAGTTTCAGTATGACACCCTGAGAGTATTTTGAATTTCTGCCAATACAGTAGGGGGAGAGGGAACTGGATTAAAATCTGTTTCTTACATCATGCCTTAAATGTGCATTCAAATACAGGCAAGGAGTGAAAGGGGTCCTCACTCAAAACCTGGCCTCCTATATGGTTTACTGAATTTTATTTCAGCATTCTGCCTTCTGTGGCTAGGAGCTTGATTACTTTTTTTCCCATGATAATTGGTCCAGTGATCTGTTAATGTGCGATTCTTCTTTGAAAATGGACTCTAAAATGGTCTAATTGTGCATGAAGCTAGTCTGCATAATTGCCTGTTCCTAGCCCTTTCCCCCTGTTCCCTCCGGTTGTTTAACACACTCACTCTGTTTTCTCTACTCAGCTTGTATTCTCTTTGGGGATGAGGCTATCTGTTGCTGTGCACTTGTATATTGCCAAGCAGCACATAACCATGCTCCATAGTGGAGCCCCAGGTCACAACTATAAATATATACAATCATATATGCTCAGTAAATGAACTTTTGTTTGGTTTTGACTGCCAGCCCTGCAGATTTGGGCTGGGGTCTGAGAGTCAAGCTAAGTTCTTTCCTTCTTGTGCATTATCACCAGTAAGTAGAAGTATTACTTTAGTATGTAATTTAGGCAAATTATGCCTTCAATGCAACCCCACCATTGCCTTCGCTGTGCTTACATGTATGTAAATGACTTGAATTTGTACAAGAGACAGAATCCCTCTTATTCTGACTTGCCTCTGAGTTGCTAGCAGAGGTTTGTTTATTTAAAAACAAAACAAAACAAAACTTATTTTTGTCACTAAAGCCAGCTGTTGTGGCTCGGACTTAAGTGAGGTGGACAGTTTTTACGTAGTCAGTCTGGAATGGCACTTTAAAACCATTGCTTCTTTTGTTTTCTGAACAGAAAACAATGGAAGACCTGCAGTTCAGCTGCAAACAAAACTGAGCAGGCTTTAATTTACTCTCTGAATAGCAAAGAACATTTATTCAATACACATTTACCGCCCTTCCGTTTTGCAGCGAGCACCTAGCTGCTTGAGAGGGTTTGGAAAACTGTGTACAGTGTATTAAATGCTTAAGAGTTCTGGCTCAGTGGTGTTGTGGCTAGCAAATCGGACTTTAATTGTTCATCCTCTCTATCAGTGCAGATATCAGCTTTGAGATCAGCTAGCATGGAGTCAGGAGAAGTAAACATGCATCGACAGCAAGATCAAAGCACCACAGAAGTGCGCATGTGCTAATAATAAAAGCTTATGAAAGCTCATGTTTTCCTTCAACATCCTGTCATTTGTCAAAGTGAATACACAAGAGTAAAAAGATTCAGAATAATTTACTCCAGTGAAGAAAGAGAGAACACGCAGATATTTGATTGCACCCATGTCTGTGTGGTTTGCTGAAAGGACTATATGTGAACCACGTCCTTCAGTGGATCTGACAGTCTTGTATGCAGAAGCTGAGCCTCCGTGACCGAAGTACCATTGTTATCTGATTTTTTTAAAAATATCTATACAGTCTCTGACAATGTAATGCAGAAAGAAGGCTGAGGTAAACAGTTACAAAGTTGGTAACCGCATCCACACCTGGTGCACCTCGGAAAAACGTCTGTAAACAGTTTGCATAGAGTGAGGTTATAGCTAGGCTAAACATGGGTAAAGATATGCAACGGTTTCTAGCTACCCAAGCAAACTGAGGAAAACAAAATAAGGCTGGGTTTCTTTCTTTTTTTTTTTTTTTTAAAAGAACTGATATTTTTGTTTCAATGGAGTTGCTCCGGATGTACCCAGCATAATTAAGATGAGAAGCTGGCACGCTTATTACTGCATGCAGACCTACTGGACTTTTTTAGTTAACTGAATAGAGAATACTTGATCACTGGACTGCAATCAAGTTAATCACATCACTGGGCATTTCAGGACAGAGTATCCCAACATTAGTCTAAATGTCAGATCAGCAGTGATTTATAGCATGACCTACTTAGGATGAGGTGAGCCGTCTTCAAAACTGGACATAAGGAAGCTAAGACACAGGAAACTGTCGCGGCTACATGCTGTAGACTTTGCCTATCAGTTTCTGCGATCTAGGGCACGGACCCACATACTGTATTAACATTTCTTTCACTCTTTGTTGTGATCAGCGTGTGATGACCCTGCCATCTGTCAGCCACAAAGGCTGTGGGGAAGTTTGCTCATTGCAAGGGACGATGGTGGACATAGATCACATTTGAACTGGCATAAAATAGATCCATTTTGTCACATCAGTTAATTCATGGAGGTCTGACAAAAACGGGGGCCAAGATTGAAGGAAGGTGCATTTGCCAGAAAAGGCTACTTTTCCTTTCACATTTCCTACAGCACTTCCTAGGTGAACTGGACGTCAACAACTGCAGGTTAGCAGCTAGTCTAAGGCAACAGAGGTCATTGGGGAAGCAGGGGGCAAGATGTGGTGAAGTAGTTTTTAAAGACAGGCTGTTGCAAATGGGAATGTGTTTGTTCTTTAAAAAAGAAAGGGGGGGGGAGGGCGTGCTACAGACAGAACAGCTCTTCAGGCATGTTCAGCATCCCTCTGACCCCTTTACTTGTATGATGCGTCCTGCGTAAGTCTTGTCTCTTTTGAGATTATGAACTCTTCAGGACAAAGACTCATATAATAGATTTGTACCAACAGAGTGTGTATCTGCCATGAATTGGCACTTTTAGGCACTAGCACAATAATTATTTTAGCAACCATAAAGCTAGAAACTTAAAAAAAAAAAAAGCTTCCGCAGCTTAATTTTGAAGCTACGATGGAATCTACAGCAAGTTCTGCATCCACTGAATCCAGTGAACAAATGAAGTGGGGTTACCATAAAAATAAGAAGATGCAGGGTTATTTAATACAGAAGAGAGTCTTAAGAATGTTCTAACAGAGAGCCTTAGATAGAGGATGGAATTCACCGGTTATCTACTTCCAAGAATTCAGGTATGGAGTTGCAAGCAGGTCAAAAGCTGAGTTACTTATTGTTGTTTGTATTACCTAAGAGCCCTATTCATAGACCAGGACCCCATTATGCTAGGATCAATACAAGATTGAACAAAAAAATGGCCCCTGCCCTGAAGAGCTCACAATCCAAGTATAAGACAAGAGAGGCCAGATTGTGGATACAAGGAAACAGTGAGACAGGGTTGGTCAGCATGTACACAGTGGGCTTGGCGCACTGAACAGCTGAACAATAATCAAGGTTTTTTTTAGGTGTCATAGCAAAGAGTTTTAAGGAGCGCTTTGGAGGGTAGAGAGAGAACTCGAGGAATTTCACAGGAAGTTCCATACAAGCATGAGGGGCAGTATGAGAAAGCACAAAGGTGCTTTTTGGAAAAGTTAAGTGTTTGCTGGAGGCTGGCACCACAGGCTGACCAGGAGCAGGAGTCGACATTTTGATAGTGAATGGGAAATGGTTGCATTTGTCCAGGCTGGAGAAAAGGATGCTGCAGTATCAAGATGTAATGTAAAGAGTGTTTTAGCTGCGTGGATGGACAGGAATGGCCAGAACTTGGAAACGTTATTTAGACACAGCCCAGACGTAAAATTAACAGCTGGGCAACGATCTGCGAGTGCAGGCCTTGAGAACAGACCCTATGCTCCACTGTGCCCCAACCGGCCGTGTGAACTTTGGCAGGACAAGGCATGTTTGTATACTCAAGGGCTGAACACTCTTAGGGAGCTACATAATCACGACGGCAAAGCTCACCCATCTCTCTAAAGGGTTTTTGGAGCCTGATTGAAAAGTGCAACATAGTAATGTTAATTAATATCTGCCATTATACTACATAATTAAAAGAGGAGCATTTATGCACACATCCTGCTCCCCCGTACAGTATGGAGTAAGCCATTAGGTAGCTGGCCTAGACAGACAGTACATGCTGGCTCACTGGATAGAGCCTTGTGATGGTTGAGGGTAATGAGATCTGTGCTACATGTTGCAGGTAGAGCCTAGCGCTGCATCACTGGAGCCAGTGGGAGCTTTACCACAAGCATTAATGAGCACAGGATCAAGCCCTTAGCTAGCTCGAACACCGCCAGGGCCACCAAGTATCACTGCCTGTTGCACTTGCTGGATGGATTTCTTGTAACATTCATGTATTCAGAACTGAATCCAAAGGCATGCCGGCTTATGTGCTGGTTTTGTGTACGTGTCCCACTTCCTATTACAGATGGAGCGTGTTACACTCGCTAGAGTCCTGAGCGATTGCTCCGCTGGATCAGTTAGTTTCTTTTCTTGGATCTGAAGGTTGTATCCATCACACCACCTGCAGGTGGCTAGTGGGTGATGTGTTGTGTTACAAATGCTCAAGATGACACTGAATTAACCCAAACAAAGACATCCTGTGAAAATTCTCTTAATTTCTTTATCCTCTGAATATCAGAGTTTCTTTTTGCAAGGGCAGGACGGGTTCCATGTTTGCACTGTCTGGTTTTCTATCCCTAAACAGAGCCAGTGCCAAAGCAAGGGATCTCTCAATTTTTCTACTCACTAACCCGTTGCAGACAAATAGCCTCTTCCTACCTATCTCTGTCCCCAAATACACCACTGCTTGATTCACAAATTGTAAATGTGCTGAGTAGAACCTCACCGTCATTCACTTACCCCTCTAGTCCCATAATTATAAAATAGCCACTTGTTCCACTTCTCAGCAGAGATTACATAGCACATAAAATTGTTACTTTCACAGTCTATAGTATACTATATTCACTAGTAGTACAATATTAAAAAAATAGCTCATTAGAAGAAAAGAACATGTACAGTCAGCAATGCAAGAGCCTTGATTTTTTGGCAGTCTATGTTAGCATACTGCTAATTCACAAAAAGGTAATAACCTGCCCCCAACTCACCAAGCACCAGTGCAAATGATCAAAGTTCTAGTGTATACAGATAAATAACTTATTATCCTCCTATTACAATTTGCCTTCAACTTCAGTGCTTCACAATGGTGCTGAATGTAATCAAGACCAAACAGTTCTACCAGGTATACAAAATAACTAAATAGAAGGGCAAAAGCTGAAAGTGCTTTGGACATAAGCCTTTGCAGATTCAGGGCTGACTCCTCAGCTGCTGTGAGTTTGTTAATGGAGCTACACTAATTTACATGAGTTAACAATATGACCTTTATATTGCCAGCAACCAGAAACTGCAGCTAATGTACCACCCTCAGCTTCATATTTTACCTTTGATTTTTGTGGCAGTGGTTTTCTGTTCCTTAGAGTAGCAGCTCCACTTTTTTTTAATCTTTTCTGCACCACATGGAATTAGACCCAAGGGAGGCTAATAGATTTATAATCTCACAGAAGCAGTACTTTTATGGAAGAGTCCTAAGGAATCTACTAGATATTTATCATTTTTCTTTGGAATTTGTTAGGCCAGATTACAGATTTCTGTAGCAGAGTACAACAGGGTCACCCCTCCAAGCATCCTTCATGGTCTGGGTTGGTCTAAAGGAACTTGGTCTCAGTTCCACTGCCTTCTTCTCATGCCACCTAAACTCCAAAACCTGCTTTAACTGCTGCAGTGATGTGGTCCTCCAGCTAAGAAAAGGCCATCCCTTCCAGGGAAATAGAGTCCAAGTTCAAAATAAAATACTAAGTCTTTGATCCAGTCTCAAACTGGGCCCAACATCTCTTTCCCAAGGAGTCTGTCATCTCTCATTTTAATTATTCTGCCCACCATCCAGGTTCAGCTTTGAACCCTTCCCAGGCTCTTTTCCATAGCTCCCCTCAGCCCACTTCCCAAACAGGCATTTCTAAAGCTTCTTACCTGGACTCTTTCACAAACCACTGCCTGATTTGGACTCTTTTCCCAGCCATTACCCTTTCTCCTCAAGGCTGTGGACTGAACAAGGCCTGATTGGGTCACATGATCTTCATTTTCTTCACCTGGGGAAGAAAATGAACTGTGTTACAGGTGAGCTGAAGAGCCACTCAAATCTGCAATACAGGGACATCATTCTTTCTTAAATTTTACACAATGCTGAGTATACTTTAGAGCAGGGACATTGTTCTCTGTAAAATATCATAAGGTCTTAGATAAAATTCCATAGAATCCCGTTTAATGTCTATAGTATTGTGTTGGTTTCATCCCTGTTAAACCTTTAGGAAACAGTCTTATAGAATTTAACACTTCTCTTGAATGATGCGCCTAAGCTTTCTGAATCAAGAGGCAGTGGTGCAAGTCATGGTCTGCCTGAATGCAGTGTGTCTACATGAGAGTTTTGCATCAGTGTAGCAATATCACCAATGGTTAAAATCCCAATGTAGACAAGGCTGGAGTTCAATGCAGCTTAGTTTTTTTGGACTAGTTACTAAAATTCAGGTCTTGCTAGTTCTGTATGAATGCTGGCCTTCATCTACCGAGGTATGTACATGCCTAACTCCCATTTCAATGAGACCTAGGCATCTAAATACTTTTTGAGGAGCTGAAAAGACCTCCTGGCATCGTGAGTACGAGTAGAGCTCTGAAACACTGTCCTTTACCAGAAACATTACAACTTCCCTTAAAGTTGTTTGCTACTTTCCACTCCACAGGTGACTTCAAAATTTCTGCATACATAGGTTCCTGCTCTGCAAACATTTATGCATCTTAGTAACTCTGTGCACATGGGCAATTCTGTATACATATTTGCAGCAATGGAGACTTGGTTTGTAAAATATTAGGGAATAAATATAAATTACTACTAAGAGTGTTATTGGCTAGGATGTTCAAAGGAGCCCACTGAAGTAAAATGCTCAGCCCCCATTGACTTTCAATGAGTTTCGGGCACCTGACTACCTGGAGCTCCTTTGAAAGTTGTAGCTCTTAGTATTATTTTAAAATTTATGGCAAAGTGAAAAATTGTTAAATTTCAATCCAGGAGACAAACTATGTGTAAGATGGAGAGTAGATATGACTGGCTATATATATATATATATATATATCCAAAGTAAACATTTTGTATATAAGTGAAGCGTATACGTTCAGCCATAGTCTGCTTATATGCTAAATTAAACAAAGATTATAATTATGATGATTTCCATCTGGATTACTTTAATTCTTTGCTACAACATCATTTTGACTGGCAGTATCTTGAAGGCTGTTTGATTTTGCTGTTAATCATTACATGAATGAGATCATGAATTCATCTGATCAGTTAGTGTCTTACAACTATTTTAGACAAAGACAAATGGAATAAAATGGGACAAAGTTGATTTCATTATCATTTTGGGGTCTGAAAGATATCCCGGTGACAATGCTGGTAAATTTTACTGCAGTGCAGTTATTTTCCAACTCTATTGCTGATGTCTTACAAAATAGCACCATGGAGGAGAGCTTTTACGAAGAAGCTGACTGGCCAGCTGGTACCCAGAGTGAAAGCTAAATTTAAATTTTGAAGACATTTTCGGGCCTTTCATGGTATCAAGGGGATAACTTTTCCCTGAATGCTTTGATTTTGAGAATCCTAACTTATGATTCATGTGGTCTAGGAGCTGGCAGTACTTACACTGAGTTAGTTCTCCAAATTCATCAAGAACCTGCAATCTGCTGGAGCTCAAAAATGTAGGCCAATTACATTAGCAAAATAAACCTTTTGGAGAGACAAAGGTTCCCCTTCCCCACTTTCCCTCCACAAATATTTAAAATGCCTTTTTCTTACTTAATCACTGATTCTGTAACAGTGGTAGCAATGCACTATGGCTGCTGGAAGAAATAAATGAAGCAAATTAAGTCTCTGTAAGCTATAAAACACATAATCTTGTAATTGCTAGTTTGTGAGGAAAAATAATATAGAATCTGCCTAGGTAAAGGCAGTACCTGATGCACTCTCTGATTACCGAAAAAAAAAAGAGAGATGAAGAAGAAGCCATAATTTAAAATTCTCTGCATTGTCCTCATCTAGTTTTTTACCTTCTGCTTTAAAATGTTCAGCTCAATAGGCAGAATGGAGGTTTTACCTTTTATCTTACAATTGACTTACCTGCTAAAACCAGCGTAAAATGCTGGACTGGTACAGATGGAGCAGAAAAAAAAGACAGTAATGGACTTAGTAGTTCCTCAGGCAAGTTACAGAGAGTATAAATTACTGTTAAGGGTAGCCATGTTAGTCTAGTTCAGCCAAAAAGAAAAAAGAAGTCTTGTGGCACTTTAAAAGACTAACAAATTTATTTTTCACATGAGCTTTTGTGGGAGAAGTCCCACTTCAGATGTCAGAGTGGAGAAAACTTACATTGAAAAAAAAAAATCTTACAGTATGGGAGTAAAAGATAAATCCTGTGATTACATTTCATTGCGTCACATCAGATTACTTCAGCAAATCAAACAAATTGTATAGATTCAAATACAACATACCGGAAAGTGGTGAGGTTGAAAGAGGTGAGAATCACTGTTAGTGATGAAAAACAGAGGAGGAGTCCTGTTTAATGTTTTCCATTACTAACAATGGCTATGTCTATACTAGAACAGTTAAGTCGACTTTGTTAAGTTGACTTAATAAAGTTGAGTTTGTCAACTTAAAGTCGACCGTATTAAGTTGACTTAACAAAGTCGACTTAACTTTTCTAGTGTAGACATAGCCCCTTATCAACCTTATTAAATCAACGTAACACTTTAAGTCAACTTAATAAGGTCGATTTAGGTGCTAATCCCCATTCACACTGGCTTTAAGTCGACTTAAAGAGTCGACTTAAGGCTTAAGTCGACCTAAAACTAAGTGTTATTAAGTCAACTTAAGGAAATGCTTAAGTTGACTTAATAAAAGCCCAGTGTAGATGTGGGTTTGTTTACGTCGACTTAAGCCTCCTTAAGTCGACCTAAACTGCCAGTGTAGATGCACCCAGTGATTCTCACTTCTGTCAACTTCACTACTTCCTGGTCTGTTGTGTTTGAATCTATACAACTTGTTTGATTTGCTGAATTAATCTGACCTGATGCAGTGAAATGTAATCACAGGATTTATCTTCCACTCCCATACTGGAAGTTTTTTTCAGTGCAAGTTTTCTCCACTCTAACATCTGATGAAGTGGGACTTTGCCCACGAAAGCTCATGTGAAAAATAAATTTGTTAGTCTTTAAAAGTGCCACAAGATGTTTTTTTTAAGTGAAATTATGCTTATAGAGGAGATGGGCTGATATCCGTTAGATGGAATGGCAACCTCCTAACCAATCTTTGGACTATCTAATGCAAGACACCTGACACTTTTGATACCTAGGTTCCCCAACCACAAGATAACCTAGCAGATGTGGGAGTTGGAACCCACTGAAAGAATGGAAAGAAAGATCAGAGACTAATAGATGTTTGTGTAGCCTGATATATCCAGACTTTCAGATACTTATCTCACCCAAACTGAACTTTTTATCATGCACCTGCATGTAATTTTATCAAAATCTATTTATTGATGACCAGTTTGGATGTGCGTGGAGGGGGGAATGAGATGAATTAAATTAATTTTTGGTTCCATGTTTTCCCTCCTCCTTCTTCACCAGTGTACATACATTGTGGTCAGTATTTTTTCTAAACATTCTGTAAGTGTGATATATATTGATAACGGAGTGAGTGAGGGTAGATGTCCCAAATGATAAAACCATTGTAGCCCAGGGTGTAATGGTATGTTTATTGATGATGATCATTATAACGTAGTCCTTTGCATTTACTTATTTAATCACCAGTTTGGTTTTCAAAGCACAGATTTGTCGTCTCTTTACAATGGCTTGGTAGTGGTGCCCAAAGACAGTATTTTTGTATGCATACTGCTGTCTGTAAAACGTGGACTGTAAATCTGAATGTCTTAGTCAGTTTCTCACACTCATAATTATATTCAGTCTTCCTAAACCTTCCCTGGATTTTCATGTGAATATGACAATTCTTTGCTAGTTGTCCGAAACTCTAGAGTTTTTGTGCAATGGTGAAGATGTTTAGAGTAATTGCTAAAGTTATAGAAAGGGACTTCTAGATTAGAAGCCCCATAAACAGAAGTCTTTTATTACCTACACAGGGATTGGAAGAAAGTTAATTTCATGCCCTTTTTCAATCTTTTGCCTCGCTCTTGAGACAGCTGTGATGTTGAGTTTTTGTGGCATAGTACCGGGAGCTGGATTAGTTTCTCACAGGCCACCAGCAGCTCTCAGATGGAAACAACTTTCAGTCACTACTGATCTGGGCTGGACTGAAACTGACACCCTTGAAGCAAATGACTCTATGGGCCATTGCAAATCCATAGATTTCCAGCCCTCCAGGAAATGGAGATTAAAATACAAAGTTGCTGGACTGGACAGGGTAACTGTGCATAATTTGAAGGTGATTGGGCTGGATAGGGTGGTAGAGTAGAATTTGGCTGTTATAATCTTTAGAATCAGTGATGATGTGCAAGGAGGAAAGAACCCAATTTAGCTTTTAGATCTCATGGCAAGTTTGCAAGGTTGGCATATAGAAAAACTATAATTTTATTTGTGAACTATGCAAATGTGTGTTGAAGTCATTGAGAGACAATAAACTTGCAAAAACAACCAGAGTCTTGTGGCACCTTAAAGACTAACAAATTTCTTTGGGCATAAGCTTTTGTGGGCTCCAACCCACTTCGTCAGGTGCATCCCTATGAAAGCTTATGCCCGAAGAAATTTGTTAGTCTTTAAGGTGCCACAGGACTCTCATTTTTGCTCTATACAGACTAACACGGCTACCCCTCTGGAAACTGTCACAATAAACTTGGACTCCGACATGGCTATTTTTTTGTACAGTCATTTACCAGAGCCACACTTTAAATGTGAAATGTGCTAACTGTTTGGAGATGAGCCCATATTTAATGGTGAGATTCATAATATCTACCCGATCCAAAAGGAAATTAAAAAAAATTAAATCACTTTCTTTCAGAAATTCAACTATAAAATACTTCAAATTCCACTGCTGTACTCTATATACAGTTGAAGACCATTCATGCACCTTGTACCATCGCAGTTTCAGAACATGTGTTCGTGAATACCTTTATAGACAGGGCTATGATACGCCAGCAAGTTTTGTCTTTAAGCATATACATGGAAGATTATAACAGCCACTTACAACAAAAATAATTCTAAGGTTTATGTCCAGAATGTTCATTGCACAACATCATGTTGCATTTAATACGACTGGCATTTGCAATACATCTACCCATTGCAGTCTTCAACTGAAATATGTTGTTTTCTCTGAACATTCAGTAGGGAGAACATTGAAAAATAACAGACCACCAACTTCAGTTGCTTCTCCATTTACTGATTAATCCAGTGGTTCCCAAAATGTGGTCTGTTGATATCTGGGGGATATCTAGATTACTAACTGGTGGTCCAAGAGCTGCCAGATGACATCATCTTTGCTCTTCTGCTATCTGACCGTTCCTTCACGAGGACTCTAAGCCATACATTGCAATGAAGAGTGTGGAAACCTCTAAAAGCAGCTGGAAACAAGGAGAAGCCAGCCTTGCTGCCTCTGCTAGGCTCCTCTTGTACTTAGGAAGAGGAGCAGGAATAGGACCCTTCCTCAAGGACTGCGGCCACCAAGGAGACTGGCGCTGTCAGCCACCAGTGGGGAAAGGAATGTCCGGTAGATCAGGAGAGAAGAAAGCTCAGTGATATGTCAAGAAGAAAAGAGAAAGAGGAGGCTTGGCGGGTGTTCTGTACAGTCACAAATGGGGTCCTGGAGACAATCTGTCTGGTAAGGGAGTGTCCAGTCTTTGAAAAAGAAATTGGGAGAGCCCTGGTTTTAGCAAAGCACCTTATTTGCTCTTCACCTCCGTATCTACTGTACAAGACAACTAAATGGTGATTTGCCTTTTCAATCTAGCTAGTAGTCTCAGCAACAAGTTTACATGAATAGAAACCATTTGTTTTGTATTTTCCTTTCTCTTCTACTCATGAGTAATGCATGATCCATGTGTGATGCATTTTATACACTCTGACTCCACAGGGTGGTGTTGGGAGGCTAATGGTAGGAATTGTATTTTGTCAGTCCATCAGACCTTCAGATCATGGGACACTGGGTTGAAAGAGGTGACACTGGGCTGGAAGAGGGGCTCTCAGATAATTCAGGTGGCCCGGTTTTCAGGGGCAACCAAAGTAACAACAAAAAAACCCCCTATTATCTCATCTGGTAGAGATCAGTTGCAAAGTCTGTTGTCTCTCTCTCACTGCTTGGGGAATTAAGTAGTCATTTGTAGTAGGGAGGTAATGATGGTGCTCAGACAGCCATAGACTCCTTTTAAACAAGGATTACTTCACTTGCAAAGAATGTAGGTGAGCCCGATTAAATGGTATAACTTCCTTATGGAGAGACCAGCAACAGTTGCAAATAAAAGTATCTGGCTGTTCACACAATGGCTCTGTTTTCTTTCTCCAACTCAAATGCTTCTGTTTTATCCACCTGCTGACAAGGAGACAGTATAAAACATGGAATAGCATCCACTGCACTATCAGAGGAGCCCTTCTGCTGCTACCAGTCCCATAGCCAGTTTATTTAATAAAAGACAGACAGGAAGCCATTTTTCCACAACTGTAATATCACAAGGGGGATGGAGTTGAAGGGGAGGACCCTGATCCCTAGACTCTAAAAGATCCAATTTGCTAAATTTCTTGTTGCCGGTTGGGTGGTGAATGGGAGTGACACCAGAGCTATGTCTACAATTAGAAAAGCTAGTTCAAATTAGTTAAGTCGAACTAACTAATTTGAACTAATTTTAGTTAGTTCAAATTAACTTAATTGGAACTAGCATGGCCCCACTAGAATGCTAGTTCGAACTAGCCATGGCCATGCAGGGCACTTGCTTAGTTCAAATTAGTCAATTGCATGAAGGTCAATCTGCCGATTAATTCGAACTAAGCAGTTAGTTCGAACTAATATGGCCACATTGACTTAATTCGAACTAACTATTTTGAATTAAGGATTAGTTCGAACTAAGCAATTGAATTTATTAGTTCAAATTAAGGATGCCCTTAATTTGAACTAACTTGCAAGTGTAGACATAGCCCAAGAGATTCAGGGAACAGAAGGAGGAGGGGGTGGGGTGGGAATCCGTATTCATTACTATAGTATCTGGGGATATTGCTGCCTTCCATCTCAGATGGACAAATGGGGGGAAAAAGTTGGAGAACTGGTAGCTCTACGCAGAGTCCAATCTTACCCAACCCAGACAGACCAGGTGTTGGCCCAGAAAAACACCATGGCATGGAAACTAAAATTCAAGCTCCAATTTTGCTAGTGCTACACAGCACACAGTGAGGCCAGCTGTGAGGTTTTTTGCTTGTGGTTGAGAATTTAACTTTCTTGTTTTTGAAAGTGCTTTGACATAAGACAGTTTGGGGTTAGGGTTTGAAATGAAACTAGGATTTCTCTGCATGCAGGAGCTGTTTGTTTGCAAATAAAGTGATGTGAATTTTAAACCCATTGTGGTTTACCATGGAAAATTACAGACAGGGTGTTTTTCACCTAAGCTACGCTACAAATAAATTGCACCGAGAGGAGACCACTATCAAAGAGTAAATAATTTTAGGGATGGAACTAAAATTAACCCTCCTGCCCCAAACACACATATAGCTCCTCTCAAGTAATTTCCTGGTACATTTTAGCTTGTGAAGCAGTTAACGTTGCTAGAGAATAGGAATTTCTGGCGTCTTTACAGAGTTTGTAAGGAAAATTTGTCATTTATCATCCGAAAAATTAAATACATTAGAACTGCTAAGGCCTTATCTACACACAAAAGTATAGAAAAGTGATACAAACTCCCCAGTGTGGACATATTTACACAAGTATAAAAGCACTTATGCAGGTATTGCTCCTTGTCATAGGGATACCCATGTAAGGGGAGTAAGGCTCGAGCAATACAAGAACTTTTATACCAGTTGAATTGCATCCGCACTAAGGGGTTGTACCCATATAACTATATCAGTAAAAACAAAAAAAAATCACACCATTGACCAAAATAGTTAAATTGGTAAAAAATTGATCCACAGACAAGACTTAAGTCTTTTATTTTGAGCCAGAGTTTTTAAGGTCAGAAGGGAACCCTAGATCATCTGATTGGACTTCCTGTATAGCACAGGCCACAAAATATCACCCAGCCACATCCATACCAACTCTAACAACCGGGTTTAGACCAAAGTTTTGCAGCTCTCAGGAGACTATTGCATGGGTTCTTGCTCAGAGATGAAGTGTAAATGCAGTCCTTCAGTTCCCCCAACTACAGGGCTTATAGGCTGTGTCTACAGAGGTAAATTAAGTCGATTTAAGCTTGCTTAAATCAACTTAATTTACCCTGCATCTACACTACACTTTCCTTAAGTCGACTTAAGCAGCTTGCTTAAGTCGACTTAAAGAAAATAAAGTCGACTTAATTGAAATTAAGTCGACTTTATAACACCACCTTTCTATTAGACCTAAGGCTTAAGTCGACTCCCTAGAGTCGACTTAAGCCAGTGTAGACGTGGGGTAGCCCTAAGTCAACTTAGGGCTACCCCAGGGCTACAGCAATGCCCACCCTGCCAGGATCCCTGTTCCCCCCTTGCCCCATTGTACCTACGTACAATGGGGCAAAGGCTGAGCCCCCTGGCATTGGGCAAGGGGTGCCCCCCCCCGCCCCTGTGGATCTCCCCTAGGTCCCCCTAAGCCCCTAGAAGTTGACGTAGGCATCCAGTGTGGACGCTCTAGGTCGACTTTTTAAGTTCCCCTTTAAGTCTACTTTATTTTTAAGTTAGACACACTAAGTCGACTTAGTTAAGTCGACTTAGTTAAAGTCGACTTAAATTAACAAGTGTAGACATAGCCATACAGTATAATTGAGCCTAGCAACCCTATGGCAATACATTCCCCAGCATGGGAATGACGTGTGGCTTTTCTACACTAATCAGTAGGTGTACACTGGCCCCCACCATGCATCTCACGATCCACACCTGCTCTACCTCCAAATGCCTTCCACACTACAGATCACACGCCACACAGTAGAACTCTAGTGTACAAAGGGGCCAGAAGAGCCTCCTCTGTGGATTCTCTCTTTGCAGCAGAATTGCAGGGAAAGGATGGACAGCACATAAACCTAAATATTATTCATTCTAAAGTATCTGTTACTTAAAATGACAGGGATAAAATTACAACTGACCAGGTCTAAGAGGATTCATTTGAGATTGTAAGTTTCTGGTTTGATAATGGGGATTCAGTCTGCATCAGAAGAGAGGGAAGACACAGTGCAGAGGACATCTGCTGGATTCATTGTATGACTGTGTCTGAGACATATGGGTAAGAAAACTTCCCCCAGCATACAGAACTGCATTCATTTCTGGTTCTTTCTGTGTTAACTTTACAGTTGGATTCTTACAGTCTATAAAGTTCAGAAAGGGCTTTGAGTTCACATATTAATGTATCAACCTTACGTGAAATGTATTTATATGTGCAGCCTCTCACTCTTGCACACGCGAACTAGCTCAGGGGATTGCCAATAGAACACGGACCTTTCAGTTTTTTCTGGATGGTCACTTACCAGCAGTGGAGAGTCCGTAAGTTTTCAGACGGCCACAGTTTTGTTACTTGCTCTCTCATAGTGATCCATGCCTTTGTGACCTCCATGGCAGGTTATTGCAGTGTACTCAACATAGAGCTATAGTTTGAGACCATTCGGAAATTGCAATTGGTGTGGATTATGGCGGCCTGCGTGTTGAAAAGTACTTATTGCAGGAAACTAAATACGCCACAGTTGACATAATTGAGTTTGGGGTGAAACTTTGGTGGTTTTGACCTATGATATAAAGACATAAATGATTAGGGTCCTGACTACATTAGAGACAGCTGCTTTGCCCATCAGACACTGACTGAGTATATTTCTGTATGTGGATTCCTTTACCTGCGAACCCCTTAAAGTGGGTCTAGCTTCAATTCAAGCTCAGATAAGAGTATCTGACCTTCCCAAGGATCTGCTTTGCTGGAAGGTACATTTTCTGGATAGAGTCTGTCTAAACCTGCTGGCATCACCACAAGGGTGCTCCTTCTGTGGTAGCAATACAAAGCACCAGCGTGTTCCTTTTGATTATAGTGTCATTTCAGCCCCTACCAGAAAAGACTTCCTTGGAAAAAATCTAGGTTTCTTTAACCAATCTCTCTTGCCACTTGACCGGAATCTTTTCTGCAAGTGAATAAGGTGATCTGATGTCCTGCTTTGAGGCTCAGTAGTAGATCACAGGGAAAGTTTTAGTAAATTCTATTGTCCTCCAGAAGAGATCAAGGCATTTTAATAGAGAGGGTGCAGGATCCATTGATAGCTCTAAAGATTGCACTTTGCTCTTCAGATCTTGTATTTTGCCGGGATACTCTGTTACACTTCAAAAGTACTTCAGAGATCTCCTACCATTGAACACCTTGCCGTTCTCCAATCCATTCTGATAAGGTTTTTCTTCATGAAACTTTAATCTTCTTTCTAAAAATAGCTGTTGAATGACAGAATAGGTACTTACATTTTGGGGCACATCTTTTCTGATCTGACATTAAGCATATCAAAAATTGAAGACATCTGACAGGTTCAAATCTGCATCCTATTATGCTGGTGGACACCAGTGTGATAAAGCTATACATCAAGAATTTAGTTCTGGAAAACAGAGATAGTTTTCCCATTCATACTCCTTCCCTTTCAGGCTTCCAACTGTATTTTTTCTACCTACATGTTTTGTGAAATGCTGTATACACCTACAGTAACCTATAAATAAAAAAATCAGATGCATTTAATGCTTATTAAAATTCCTCTTTAAATTTATATGCAAACTAGATGCAGCCACAGGCTCCTGGCATGTTTCCTATGAAGCCCTTTGTGCTCTTAAGGCTGTATACTACTGATGAGGCAGATAAATTTGTCTCCATCATCATAGTTTTGTCTGGGACCTGAATCTTTTTAGAACTGCTGGAAGCTGTACGTTGAGAAATGCTGGTTTGATTAACTGAGCTTGCGGTTGGTCTTTTTACACACACACACTTAAGTGTTGCAGACATGGCATATACTCATGGAATTTATTAATACATGTCTTCTGGACGCATCCTAATTTCTAAGATAATAGGTGATGAAGCTTCAGGATCCATCTTGAAGATAATTAACTTTAATCCAAGTTCCTGGCTTGGTGAGAAAATACTAGCTGTGCAATCTGCTGGCTGCCATTTCATTATTTTTATTTTACATTTTAAAAATGCCTCTCTTGAAAACTCAAGGTACATGTACACATAACTTTAATTTAGAAAAACCAAAACTAACAGCTTTTGTCCACCCACTAATCCAGTATCTGCTCTCATCATACCCACTGATGTCACTTACTGTCTCAGCAGGCCCTGACAATCAACAGACCTCGACTTCGTCACCCTAGTGGGAGGATGAATTCCATATTTGAAGGGCCTTTTCTGAAAGAACCCTGCTTGCAGCCCATTCTCATTAAAATCTGGAGACTATTAGTTCCAGACTTTGTTGAACTAATTTCCTGCAGTATCACAGAAGGAGACAAGACAATTTCCCATTTAAGTTTTAGAGACAATAGGTGGTAATGGGAAATATTTATCTGTTGTACTCTTATGAGATTATGTTGGGTTGTTGGGATATCAGACTCAATTCCCTTCACTTTACACTCAAGTCTGGGTTAATTTTTTTAAACAATTTTGAGAAGTATAAACTTCTTCAGGCATAAGCTTTCACGGGCTGCATCCTGCTTCATCAGATGCTTATGCCGAAAGAAATTTGTTGGTCTTTAAAGTGCCACACGACTTTCGTTGTTTTAGCTATATACAGACTAACGTGGCTACCCCTCTGGAACTTACTGCAGACTGTCTCCCCTTTCGCCCTCAGCACGAAAAATACCTAGTGACAGTGCAAAAGCTTCCCCACAGTTAATCCATAGGTTCAAACTGTCTGGGTTTGGCCTAGACAATCCTGGGCTTCTAAAGTTCATCACAGATAACTGGTGTCACAGCATATGTCACAGGACCCTGTTGCAACAGTACAAACAGCTGCCTCTCAGCTGTTCATAGCAAGAGGCCAGTATGCAAACATGCCCCTTTTGTGGGTTCCAAGCTACTAGTTTATATTTAGAGAATTGTCCCTGACCAATTTCTTGGCAAGTTGGTATCTACAATATTCATTCAGTTTTTTTAATTAATTGGCTCCAACTCTATTAGTAGCCTTTTGCTTGCCTTAAACATTTGTGCAGTAAAGTTTTGCTAGCATGAATGCTAGTGGAAATTGAATTTTCAGTCGACACTTAAGTACTAGCAGAAAGATATTTGATTTTCAAGAGGATTTAGGTTCCCCTGGGCTAGATTTGCAAAGGCTTTTAGGCACCTAGTGGGATTTTCAGAAGTGCCTAAGTACCAAACTCCCATTGATTTTCAGTAGGACCAGGGACTTTTGAAAACCCTAAATAGCATTAAAATTCTGACCCTAAGTGCCTAATTCACTTTTGAAAACAGGACTTAGGGCTTCTCTACATAAAATATTTAATTTTCAGCAAGCTGAGTTGTGAATCGACCCCCCACTAGCCTGCCCCACACTGACTGTCCATGTGCACCCTCCTGAGGCGTATTGACAGTTTGTTAATGTGCTTGAGTCTAGCCCCCTTTGGAATGGATTTCATATCCCAGTTTGCCGCAAACAGAATACTCATGTAGGTCAGCCCTGAGTCTCCTAAGTCAGTGTTTCTCATCCGTTAGTGGACTGGGGAACACCTAATGTATTAACTACTTAACGCAAAACACCTGATGAAAACAGTCTTAAAAGGATGGTAACAGTGGCGAGAGATTTAAAATGCCCCAGTCGTGCAAAGCTTCCAGGTGTGCATCAATATCCACCGCCACACGCCTGGAATTAAATGACTCCTTCCCCATCTCCACTCAGCCCCTCCTGATGGGGAGGAGTCGGGGTGGGCCACAGAGCCCCTGTACTAGGTCTGAGGAGCACCAGGATTCCACAGACCTCGGTTGAGAAACACTGTCCTAAGTGATTGTGGTGCTTTTAAAAATTGTATCCAAAGTTCCTACAACGAGGACCTCAGTGCAACTCGATATTGGTGCTAGAATCTACACTAGCACTTTCTAGCTCTTCTTTGTGGATTCAAAGGTCTTCTAAGAGTAAAATATGAAAGGATTGCTCTTCCATAGTTGTTCTAATCTACACCAAAGGATTTGCTTGACAGCCAGAGACATAAATGTGGCTACCAGCTATTGGAAATGCATCCATCTACATAGAAATTTGCAGTGGTCTAGTAAATGACTATACCGATATGACTCCATTATTTGTTTTTGTTTGAGTTTGTTTTGTTATTGTTTTTAATTAAAAAAAAAAAAAAAACCCTAAACCTACTTTTAAGGTTTCAATATATTAATGTGTTTCGTAGAGTACTTGAGTGTGGAATTAGCTCTTTGAACTTTAGCTCTCTTTAGTAACAGTTTTGGTTATGAGAACTATCCTATGGATCTGCACTATGCTGTTTTGAAACAGAAGTAGAGGAATCTTTATTCAGTTCTGGCTTCAGTGGATAGAAATCAACTATAGAATTGCGTGGCTTTGTGCTTACCAGCATATGTCATTGTAGCCAGTGCAGATTAGATATAGAGGTTGAGAACAAAGAAGACAAGTTCAGTTAACAATCAATATGTAAATTAAATTTAAGAAACAAAAATGATCACTGGATCTCATTGATATATTTGGGAAATCGAGGTTAAGAAAAATCAGGGATAGCTAGTTTAAAAGAGATGTGCATGGAGTTTAACATACAACACAGCAAAGTTGTTTTCCATGGAATATTTATGACTCATGTCATGAGTTAAATTATAGCAATTTTGTATGAGATTTAATATTAAAATAAATCTGACATGTAAACAGAAATGTACTTGATGCTAATCTGAACTATATAGCAGACATACCTAGTCTTGATTCTTTTCCCCAGCGGTGTATTTCTTTCCAAAATTTTGAGAATGGCACCAAACTTAACTGCAAAAAGAAAGCACTGATAATTTCTCTTAGACCCAACCATCCTATCACCACCTGCTAAAAATTCTTCAAAAATCAAAGGGCCTAATATCAAAACCTGCTACAACATGACTAATTCATAGTAATTCCTATTCAGTGTAGAACATTTTGTTTAGAGATGTATCAGTGAATCAGAGGAATGCTCAAGTAGATACTTTTTTTTGGTTGTGGTGGGGGGGGGGGAGGATAATTGTGCATATATTAGGGTTTGTTAAACCACTGGGGTGAAATACTGGCCCCATTGACTTCAGCAGAGGCAAGATTTCATCCCTGAAGTAGAGTTTAGAGGCTGGATCGGGAATGATGTGATCATAGGTTGGAAAACTTTGTCTTAGCATTAAATGCATTGCAAAAGAGGTTACTTAAATGTTACATTGTCCCCTACGATTTGTCTAAATAGGTCATGTTTTAGATATGTGTTAACTAACATGTTTTAACTAGCACATCTTAAGCACTAGTGCAGATGGGATTTAGCACAGTTTAAAGGTGTTACCTCCCATTTAAATATTGGTATACACAGAATGTGACTGGTGTTTGTGTATGTGGAGGGATGTTTTCTGTGGGGTGGTAGGAGAGAAATCTCTCTTGCATTTTACAAAGTGGAAGCATTATTTAGTAGCTAAAGAGCCCAGACTGGAAGTCTTCATTCTGTTGCCAGCTGTGCCCCAAGCATCCTATGCGACCTTGAGCAAGTAATTTAATTTTCTCTGTTTCAGCTTCCCTGTCTATAAAATGGGGAGAGTAATATGCACCTACATCACAAGGCTATTGTCAGCATTAATTAGTCAGTGTTTGTACAGGGCTTGTGAACAGGAAAAACGCCCTGGGCTAAATCCTGATGTCCTTACTCAGGGGAAACTCCTATTAACTTCAATTAGATGGTTGCTTGAGTAAGCCCTGAATAAGCACTTTAGGATTTGGCCCTGTATCAATGCTGAACATTATTGATACTAATAAGGAAGGACATAGGCAAACAAAACTATGCCATGGTGTAACCAGAAATCATGTTAAAGATGGAATTGTGCTTTCTGTTTACATGTATAGTTACAGGTGCTTTAGAAAAAACCTTAGCTGAAATTTAAAAATTTGTTGGAGTAATAATAATAACTAACAAAACCTTCTTAAAGAAAAGGAGAGCTCAGGTGCCTTTTGTATTGTCTTATTTTTTCATTTTAACTCCTGATAAAGATATTTAAAGTGAAGCTTTCACAGAAATGTTTCTTTATGTATTACTTGGACAGCACCCAAAATTGTGCTAGGTGCCTTGGAGGTACATAGGCAAAGACAAGGGCCCTGCCTTGAAGAGTTTATGGGCTAATTTTAGACACAGCATATCTACAAATGACAGATGACAAACAATAACAGCGACAGGTGTGTAAGGACAAGATTTATAAAACTAAGTCTTATCACCACCATCCGTTTGGGCCGGCTCCACCTTTTGAGGGTTGTTTTTTTTTTTAACACATCTTCATACTAATTAATTCACTTATACATTTTGTAGGTGCGAGGGTAAAAGGTTTTCTAAATTTGAAACAGCTTTTTCTGTTGTCACCTGTCAAATGCCACTAACATGAAAGAATGGAAGACAGATAACTCCTCTAATCACAGGCAGCTAAAAAGAGTGGTGAAATTGATTTTATCTGATGAAGGACAGGATAATAGCCACTGGTGACTTGATTCAGCCTTTCCAGGGCAGCTGGTCTAGAAGACTTGAGAGGGTGGGGCTAAATATGAAGAGATTTGGCCTTGTACCTTACTTACGTTGTGACATGATGCAGCGTGTGTCTTGCATCGACCCAAAATATTCTTTAACTTGTACAATGACACAGAGGTTAAAACGGCGGCAACCAGCCTACCTTCGCACATCCACCATTGTGATGGCGGAATAGCGCTGCCATTAGTATCACACAGGATGATTGTGAGCAAACTGCTAGTGCATAGAAAGTCCTAGATGCCAAAGGCTATGTCTACACTTGCAAGTTAGTTTGAATTAAGGAAGCTTAATTTGAACTAACTTAAGCCTGGGCCACACTAGGTTTTCATTAGTTCGAATTAAGGGCTTCCTTAATTCGAACTAATAAATTCGATTGCTTAGTTCGAACTAACCCTTAATTCAAAATAGTTAGTTTGAATTAAGTCAAATGTGGCCATGTTAGTTGGAACTAACTGCTTAGTTTGAACTAATCGGCAGATTGACCTTCCTGCAACTGACTAATTCGAACTACGCAAGTGCCCTGCATGGACATGGCTAGTTCGAACTGGCATTCTAGTGGGGTCATGCTAGTTCGAATTGAGTTAATTCGAACTAACTAAAATTAGTTCGAATTAGTTAGTTCGAATTAACTAATTCAAACTAGCTTTTGTAAGTGTAGACATAGCCAAAGAAAACAAAAGAGGGAAATTTAGTATAATTACAGCAAATTATACGTTGAATCACCAATCTACGAAACACTCCCCCTCGCTCACAAAATATTTAATTTACCATCTGGTTGCTTTCCACCACCAGTTGTCTCCCGTTGTGCTCCTGGCTGTACTGTGTGATCCCAAAGGAGACCACAGCCACAAATAGGGCAGAGGGAGTGGAAACTAATTTCAAGTGGAGGTCAATGGATGACCACCTTTGGCTACTAAGGAAGAACCACAAGAGAGAAAAGAATCATTGGTGAATTTTGAAAACAGCAAGACATGGAAAATAACAGAACTTTAAAGGAAAATTTTCTGCAAATCTGCACAGAAGAGTACAGAATACGTACATCCTCTAAGCAGCGCTGCCTACCTGTGGAGGTGCTTGTTCAATTCCAGAGGAGGAGGAATATCTTGGCTATCTGACCACATGAAGGAACATGGGGGTGTAGCCAACTGAACTAAACGTTGCATTAAACTGTTTGGATAAGCAGCCAAACACCAAAGAACTGGAAATGAAATGGTAGATAGTCTTCACAGTGACTATAAAGGTATATGTAGTACAGTACATACCAGTTACTATTCTTTTAATAGCTATTCAGTGCTACCAGACATAGAATGTAATATTATGGCAACATTTCTTGTGCTGTCTAAATGGGTTCATTATACAGTTACCACCTATTCGCCTGCAGTGCACCTGTTCCAGCTCGCTGTGCAGGGAACAGTGCGATAGGAATCCAGGTTGTACCGTCACAGCAGACTCTGCAGGGAGTGGTGCACATCAGTGTACCCCCAAAAATACGGTTAGTCTGGGCATACTGCACAGTGGCAACTCGCCAGGTGTCAGTCCCATCCCTGCAAGTTTCAGTGGTGCAATTCTCTTGTGTAGCTTCTCTGCTACATTAGGGAATCCAGGATCTTAATCTAGGAGTGTCTCTATTTGCCTATCAGCCGGGCGACTTACTTTCCAAAGTGCTCTTCCCATCCCATGGCTTCTGATTCTTTATCTACTCCTCTCCACTACTGATCAACCCTTGGCTTTTTGTCTGTCAGGATCAGATAGGGAGGTGATTCTTTTCGCTTTCACGGGGTTGAAAATATTTCACACCTTTTTGGGTGCAGGTTGGCTAAAGGTAAAATATTATTAATAATAAAATGAATAGCTTGTGGGAGTGCTAATCACAGCCAAATATGTAATGATTCACCATTCCTGGTAACAAAATATCTTGCAGAATGCACCTTATCCTTGAAAGGTGGAGATTTTGCTTCTATGCTATTGACCTGGGATACTCAATAGTTCATGAATCCACATGAAGTGATCATTCATATGCTCTAATTAAAAAGACAGCTGGTTGTCCAAAATGACCTCCATGCACTCCCGTGATTCAGAGCTGAGTTTAAGCCTCTTTCAACCTCCAAGACTCATGATATTGCAGATGTAAAAATATGGCTGCTTTGCACATGATCATTATTGTGATGTGTCAAAAGTTTTGGAAACAGCCTGATTGTCTGCAATCAGAATTCCACATTCCTTAAACACTACTAGAACAGACTCCATCATCTGGTTTCTAACACAGTTCATTCTCCACACAAACACATATTACGATAAACTGGAAATGCAATATATCTCCTCCTGGACTGGCTTGATGGCTTAGAATCCTTACAGAAGTCTCAGCATATGACAAGATTACTTTAGCCCCTTTAGGCTTGACTTTGGAGTCCTTCCAGCTTATTCTAGGACTCGTGGGTTTTTTTCTCATTTTCTTCGCTCCATATAGAAGGCCTACTCCCATTGAAATCAGTAGCAAACATCCCATTAACTTCACTGGAATTAGGCCCAGAAAATATTTATTCTTAGCATATTGAATGTGGCACTCTTTATCGTACATACTAATGCCGGTTCCATCTCTTAAGTCCAAAGTATATGGTGCTTGCAAATACTATTATTTTATTATTGTTTGTATTCCAATAGCACGCAGAAGCTCCATTCATGATCAAGACCCTTTTACGCGAGGTGTTGTTCCAACACATAAGATGACGCAGGCCCTCACCCAAGAACTTAAAGCTAAGAAAAATGAGCTGTTATTGTATGAAGCAGGGCAGTTGCAAAAAACCTGTGAGTGGCATAGCTATGAAGATAAGATAATTCCTATTTAATGTAGTGTCTTACCAGATTTATCCTTGTTACTGGAATCTTCTCAATACTATAAACAGGGGCTTATCTTGGGAGGAAGCTTAAGGGTGACTCTTCAAGGCCTTACACAGGAACTTTGTGCACAAAAGATAGTTGGTTATATTGCAAAAAGATTGTTGCCTTTGTATAATGCACAGTACCTTCTATACCCATGTATGAAACCAGGCCTCTTTAGTGTGGTTCTCTTGGGAACCAAGATAAAACACTGTCAGTTAAAAAGCACAGGTGAAGCAGCTTTGCAGATGTTCTGAAGAAACACCAGAGGGTAGCTGCTACCTTCATACGTGGAGCAGCTTTGATGTCTGATTTTCTTTTTAACCTGGCAAAGCAGGTGGGCTTTTCAGTGGTGCAGCTGGTTTAAAGTAGTTAGACCTGGAGGTGAACTGAATGAATTAAAGGGGTACACTAATGACTAAGTAAAACTCTATAGTCCTCAATAAAATAGAATTGTATATTCCTGTTAAGGCACCACCCATAAGAGTGATTTTTGGTATCTTTCTAATCTAATGTGATATTTATGCAATGCATATCACCATGGTATCTGATCATTTTACACGTTTAACGCACATTGCATCTTTCATGAGTGTAGGAAAAAAAGAAAATATAATGTAAAAGATATTTGAACTCTCCAGTGCTCAGAACGTGGTTGTTACTGTGCATGATTTACCCTTCAGATATTGGTGGGTGGGATTTTCAGAAAGTATTTGGATCAGATTTTCAAAGGTACTTGGGCACCCAAAAATGCAGATAGGTGCCTAATGAGATTTTTTGAAAGTCAGTGGAGTTGGGCACCTACCTTACCTGGGCATGTTTGCAAATTCCATTAAGCACACCTATTAACATCTATAGACAACAAAATACCTTTGAAAATCTACCCTTCTGTGTCAAGGTCAAAGATAAAACTCCCAGTGACTTCGGTGGAAGCTGAGTTAGGCCAATGCTGAGCACTTATGAAAATCTGTTTTAATAACAAGAATAAATTAAACTGTTTCCAGCCTCCCGGGTCACTTTTCATTTTGCCACAAATCTCTGAAATGGAAAAAAACTGGAATTTGAGGCTGACAGTACAAGTCATGTTCTAGTTTATAATAGGAGCAACATAAAAGTATGCAGATGTGTAGGAATTGCCAGTACTGGATCAAATTAAACGAACAGAGTCCTGTAGCACTTCTAAAGACTTAACAGATTTTTTTATCAATGAGCTTTCATGGGAGAAAATCCCACTTCGTCAGATGCTTAAAGATGGGGATCTTACAGAATGGGAGGAAAATAAATGCAGGGAAGTATAAGACATAGGATCAGGTCAGCCTGTTACAGCAATTCAAAGCAGTTGTTTAGATTCAAACAGTGGAAAACAGCATATAGAGGGAGGTGAGGTCAGATCACCTGTTGTAATATGAAAAAAAAAGTCTCTATTTAGCCCTAAGATGGCTGTGTGAAATCTGCATATGAATTCCAATTCTTCAGTTTGTCTTTGAAGCTTTGATTTGTTACCCATTTGCCTGAGTACGGTTATTAATAGATCATTGATGGAATGATCAGGGAAAGTGAAGTGTTCCCCTATTGGTTTTTGTGTTGTTATTTCTGATGTCAGATTTGTGTCCATTTATTCTTCTGTGCAGAGACTGTCCTGTTTGTTCAATGTATAAGGTGCAGGGGGGTGGGAGGGGCGGGAGTGGGCAATTCTGGCACATGATAGCATAAATCACATCGGTGGATGAGCAGGTGAATGAGCCCTTGATGGAGTAGCTGGCTTGATTAGCCTGTGATGGTGTCTTTTGTGCAGATACGTGGGCAAAGTTGGCAGTGTGGTTTGTTGCAGGGATAGGTGCCTGTTTTAATGTTACTGAGTCATCCACCTGGGGCTAGTCTTCACTGATGGTGGCAAATTTGCCACTATCAGATCGATCTTCCCAATTGACTGATCAGGAAGTCGATTGCTGAAGACACACCTGACAACTGGAGTAGTGCTGAGTTGAAGGGAGGGCATTTCCCTTCAACTTAGCGCACTGAAGACACCACAGTAAGTTGGCGGTAGACAGTCGAAGGGAGATACGCAAGCTATTTTAAGTAATTTGCCTATCTCCCTTCAATTGCCGCCAAATCCCGCCATGGTATAGACCTGCCCCTACTCTAACATATTCTTTCCTCTATGGTGGCCAGTGCCAGATGCTTCAAAAGAAGGTGCAAGAAACCTCATAGTGGACAATTAGGGAATAACACACATTTAAGAGATGTTTCTTCCTAAATCCTGGCAGCTAGAGGTGGAATGGCTTGTGTGAGGGTGTATGTCCTCAAAATGTCCCAGCTCAATTTCTTTTTGTCTCCTGAAACAGTACCAAAAAGTAGGCGACAAACTGAAGGGTTTAGCCCTTAGCAATGTTTAGATTCAAGACAAACTTAGCAATGTGTATTAAGAAGAAATGTCTTTTTCCGCATGACACCTTAGTTCAGTAAAAACTGAAAAGACTTAGAAATTTTCTAACCCTTCATCATTTCTATGTTAGTTTCCTTTTTCCTTTTAAATTATCTAGACAGTGAACACAGAATAGTCGGGTTTGGGAATTATATTTCAGCACAAAATCCTTGTGTTTGGGCAAACACTGCAAGGGAATGTTTAAATCCCAACCAAATAAAAAAGTTGTGTGGATTTTTTTTAACAAATCCTGAAAACATTTGTTTTGTAGAATATTTTTTTACTTTAAAAAACCCTCGGTTCTTTAAAGCAGAGGTGGGCAAACTACGGCCCGTGGGCCGGATTCAGCCTGTGAGTGCTTTGCCTTCAGCCCGCCAGCTCAGAGCCACCCCCTCCCCAGCTCCAGGCGGCTCACACCACTGCCAAAATGCTGCTGCTCTCCTTCCCCCAGCTCCACCCTTTTCCTGGGGAGGGGGCTGGCCACTCCCTCTCCAAGCCCTGCCCCTCCACTCCCCCCCCCACATGTGGCCCCTTATGAGTGGCCATTCGTATGGCCCTTGGGCCAAAAATGTTGCCCACCCCTGCTTTAAAGGAACAAAGGAGTAGCCGTGTTAGTCTAGTTCAGCAAAACAAATGAGGTGTCTGGTGGCACTTTTAAAGACCAACAAATTTATTTATTGCATGAGCTTTTGTGGGAGAAAATCCCATTCCATCAGATATTTAGAGTTCCCTATCTCCAAGCATCTGACAAAGTGGGATTTTCTCCCACAAAAGCTTGTGCGAGAAATAAATTTGTTAGCCTTTAAAAGTGCCACCAGACTTCTCGTTTGTTTCCCTTTAAAAGAAGTTTCCTTTGTCCTTTGAACAGGCTCCTGTTACAGAGCAGTTTTTTTTTTTTGACTCTCTGATTTACAGAGCTCCAGATGTAGAACACACAAGTCTTTTAAAGATGTATAAAAATGTATGGCAAAGATCCTAAATGTGAGAGACAAAAATAAAAAATACTAGCATGCAGATCTGGAAATGATGTGGTGGGTGTGGTACGTATACCACTTGGGCATAATTGATATTCGTATAACCCTAGTTGAATGATTCTGCTTTGCTGCTGTCAATTACAGAAATAAAACAAGGATAATCCAAAGTTTGTTCAAAACTGAGTTCCATGCTGCAAAATGACCTACAGCTGAGTAGTAGATGGCTGCCATTTTATTAGAGCACTTATGCAAATTGCAATTATACATGCTTCTCACCAGACAATTAACTATTACCAGAAAAAATCTTATTAAAAATATCTACAGTCTTGATATGTGGACGAAAACCCAGAATTGTAATTTGTCTCCTTTTTTGTTTTAAATCCAGCTTTCGGAACAAATCTGGCTGCTAAAATTGTTACAGTGGGTCAGAGCTTGCATTTCAGGGCAAAAGGAGTCACAGAATAATGCCTAAAAGACCTTCAGTACAGTGAACGACAGCCATGGAAACCCCCTCACTAGTTCTCGAGTTCTGCGATTAAAAGGATTCAGATTCCTCCATATACATTAAAAAGATATTTTTTAAAAATCAGACAGTTTGCACATTCAAATCTGTACACGTAACTCTGGTGAAACAGTACAGATTCAAACTGACTACGAAGGTAGTGCAATCTAGCAGTTAGAAAATGGACTGCAGGAACCTGGCTAAGCCTGGATTCTGTTGTTATCTGAACCATTAGCAACCTGTGTAGTCTTGCACGGGTCACTTGAGCTCCTTGGGTGCATCTACACTGGCAACTTATGTCAACTTAAGGAGGCTTAAGTTGACCTAAACAAACCCACGTCCACACTGGGCTTTTATTAAGTCGACTTAAGCATTTCCTTACGTCGACTTAATAATACTTGGTTTTAGGTTGACTTAAGCCTTAAGTCAACTCCTTAAGTCGACTTAAAGCCAGCGTGGATGGGGATTAGCGCCTAAATCAACTTAAAGCGTTAAGTCGACATAATAAGGTCGATAAGGGGCTATGTCTACACTAGAAAAGTTAAGTCGACTTAACAAAGTCGACTTAACTTTTCTAGTGTAGACAGAGCCCTTGTGCCTTACTCCAGTGTTTCTTAACCCAGGGAGGCAAGATACTTAATTTATTCATTCTGGACACCCAGTGAGTCACAGCCATAAGGTGAGGAAAAAGACAGTGTCTCAGAGAACTCAGATGTATAGCAGTGAGGAAAAGCTAATAAAGTATCTCTCAGGTTTCTAGGGAATTAACTCCCCTCAACCAAGTGTTACTGTAATCTACAGTACACAATGAACCATGTAAGGGGAACTTACAGTTGTCTTCTTGCATGACTATAAAATAGGTCAGTTGTGCAGGGTAGACAGGACCCTAAGTGTGTTTGTTATAAGTATGACCACAATCCGTCGATGAGACCCACACCCATTAAAATTATTGGGCGTCTGCTTCAGCACAGGAAGTCCACCCTTGTGGTTCTCTTTTTAGGAACAGGATATATGTCCTTATCCATAATGCAAGCAGGAGTTATGTCTTAAATGTGTTAGCAGACTAGCGTTTTTTGACCAGGTTCCCTGACGTGGCTGACTTTGTAGTGTCAGTAGTTCCCAAGGCAGGTAGCTGGCTCTCAACTGTGAGGAACCGATCATTGGGATCGCACTGCACTCCGTGGTTTAGTTTCCTGTGGGTTTGCACCCTTTGTGTTTCATGTTCAAATGAACCCCAAACTCAAAGAAAAATCGAGTTGAAAGAGCAAAGTTGCATGAAAAAAATTCTCATCAAAACCATATGAAATTGTGAGTTTCACATTGTTTCAACACGAAACCTTTGATCAGCCCTCATTTGTGAACCTTTTGAGGAGCCTAGGCTGTTTCATGTTTGTAATGAAACCAAAGGCCGGCCACATTTTGTGGGGTCTCAGGTTTCGTAGTGAAAGTTTTTCATGGCTCTGCTAACCATGTTATCCCCAGAGTGTAGTTCTTGGTCTGCCTCTTAAAGCAGTAGATGGGAATCTTTGCAAATACTCTGCTTAGAAGCATTTTTCAACTTTCTGTTCCCCCATTATTTTATAATTAGTATGAAGCAAGGAGCATAATTAATCTGCTTATGATTCCCCTTCTAGTCAAAGATTTAATCCTCCATTTATAATATCACCTTGCGGCCAGCAACCAGTTGTGGTATCACAAACGGGATTATAATTTCAGCTGAGATCTGAACAACAGAAGCGAGCAGCCACTAAAAATCCTGTTTTCATACTAAAAACCGCAATGATCAAACCACTTGACATTTTTGTACTAAACATCATGCAGTCCAATCCAGGAATCTCAATATCAGGGTTTAATGATACATGGCAAGATATCATTTATAATATGAGTGACATAATACCAAATCAGGTAAATAATCCTTATTATGCCGATTTTATAGATAGAAAAACTGAGGCACAGAGCAATTAGGACTAGAACTAAGGTTTTTTTATTTCTTCCTGTGCCTTAATTATACCTTCCTATTCCCACCACACACATCAAATTATATCAGAATAAATGTTTCTAAATATAATGTATTGACAACTCTGATTAAAACCTGGAAAAGGAATTTAGGTATCCCTAAATCCCTAAATGTCAAAGATTCAGACATTGCTCTAGAAGTTAATATATCATAAATCACAGTTATTTGTTTTACTATGTGTCCACTAGCATATGAAATATGTGTTAGCTACTTCTGGTAAACAATCTGTTCAGTCTTGTATTTAGCTGTGACTCTGAGTACATTTCCTAGACCTGAAAAAAGAGTTCTGTGTAAGCACAAGAGCTTGTCTCTCTCACCAAGAGAATCTGGTACAGTAAAAGATGTTACTTCACCCACTGTGTCTTTCAAATAGAACTGGTTGAAATTTTTCAAAATTCAGAACTTTCCATCAAAATTCCATCTGGTGTAAATCCAAATTAAGGATTCAGTTTGGCCCTCTTTCAAATCACCAACAATATTTTCAGTTACTTGTGTGAGAGTTGGTTTGGGCTCAGGCTCGACTGGTGATTGGCAAGAGAGTTACTTGAAGCAGACGTAATTGACTGGGGATTTATTCTCAGGTAACTGAGGGTCTGTAGTCTACAAACCAAATTGCTTCCTTTTGTAATTTTTTTCTTTATTTTTGAAATAAAGTAATTAAAAATACAATCCTGATTCACCCCCCGCCCTCAATAATCATTTGAAACAATGTCCACCTTGTTGCCTGTTGAGTATTAAATGTAAGAGGAAGCAAGGCGGTAGCTTACAGGGTGAGAGTGAAATCAACATATGGTTACATGTGAGTGCGATGTAATGGTTGGCTTTGCTGGACCAGTACCACACATTGCCCTGGAATGCAAAGGGTAGCCAGCACAGCAGGAGCTGCGTGTTGAGACAATTGAATTTAATTGCCATTGGCATCTCAGCTAACCGGGGTGTTCTCACAAGAACAAACTGCTCTCACAAAACTCTTTTTCAGTCTGGCTTGATTGACCACCGCCATAAAAATGTTCATTGTGTCAGAAAGGTGAAAAGCAAAAAGGATAAACATTTTATGTAAATCAGAGTGATCTGGAGCACATTGATTAAGTCTTAATATATGTTCAACTTTTCCCACACAAGCAAAGCTCTCATTAAAGTACCTGAAATCCTATTGAAATCAACAGGCCAAATGCTGACCTTTCATTACACCGGTGAAACTTCATTCAAGTCACTGAGTATATATTTGGTCCATAGGGAGTTTTACCAACATTGGGCCAAAGTGGTGAAGATATGGTCCAGGGATGCTCAGAGAGAGATTGGTTTTAGGCCCTTTGGAAGGTACACTTTGCTCCCGTCCTTGGGTCTAATTAACTCCAAGGTCTCAGCTGGAGTTCTGTCTCCAGTTCTGGGCACAAAACTTTGGAAAAGATGTGAACAAATTGGAGAAAGGCCATAGGAGAGCAACAAAAAACGATTAATAGTCTAGAGGAAAACATGACCAATGAGGAAAGATAGAAAAAAATTGGGTTTGTGTTGTTTGGAGAAGACTGAGCCAAGGGTTTATAAGGCCACGGTATGCCCATATCTTGAATTGCTCCCCATCTCAAAAAAAGATATACTGGAATTGGAAAAGACACAGAAAAGGGGAACTAAAATAATTAGAAGTATGGAAAAGTTTTTATATGAGGAGAGATTAATAAAACGGGGCCATTTTCATCTTGGAAAAGAGACGATTAAGGGGGGATATGATAGAAGTATATAAAATCATGACTGGTGTGGAGAAAGTAAATAAGGAACAGTTATTTACTTCTCATAACACAAAAACTAGAGGTCATTAAATGAAATTAATAGGCAACAGATTTAAAAAAAACTGAAGGAAGTATTTCTTCACAGAACACACAGTCAGCCTGCGTGGAACTCCTTGCTAGAGGATGTTGTGAAGGCCAGGACTATAATGGGGTTCAAAAGAAAATAATAAATTCATGGAGGATAAGTCCATCGATGGCTGTTAGCCAGAATAAGCAGGGATTGCTGTTGGCCAGATCGCAGGAATGGCTGACAGGATGGATCACTTGAGGATTACCTGTTCTATTCATTCCCTCTGAAATACCTGGCATTGGTCGCTGCCAGAAGACTGATCTGATCCAGTATGGCTGTTCTTATGTTCTTAAGTCTTCAAATACATAATAGGTTGTTATAAAGAGGAGGGCGATAAATTGTTTTCTTAGCCACTGACAACAGGACAAGAAGTAATGAAGTTAAATTGCAGCAAGGGAGATTTAGATTAGACATTCGGAAAAACTTGCTAACTGTCAGGGGAGTTAAGCCCGGAAACAAATTACTTTGGGAGCTTGTGGGATCTCTGTCTTTGGAGGATTTTAAGAACAGGATAGACAACCATCGGTCAGGGATGGTCTAGCTAGCTAGTACTTACCTCTGCCTCAGTGCAGGGGATTGGACTTTTCTTCTTGGGACTCAGTTGAAAAACAATCATTTATGCCCACCACTCAACAATTACATCTTTGAGCAATGTGTTCCAGTCTTTCGGTGGCGGCAGCAAGGGGCGCCCCACCCAGTACCTGAGGGTTTGTGATCTAACACAAGACTCTGTTGTCTATCAAGGTCTGTTTCAGGCTTGCTTATCTATGAGATTTTATGCCCTATTTCCTCCCCACTCTTCATTTTGGGACAATTTATACCCACAGGGGGCATGGACACACAGTGGCTATGTCTACACTTGTAAATTTAGGTCAACTTAGCATGTCCACACTTAAATCTTAAGTCGACTTAGAGGGGACCCTACAAAATCAACCTAGTGTGTCCACACTGGATGCCTAGGTCGACTTCTAGGGGCTAGGTGGACCTGGGACAGGTCCACGGTGGCGGGGGGGCACCCCTTGCCAAATGCCAGGGGGCTCAGCCTTTGCCCCATTGTACCTTGGTACAATGGGGCAAAGGGGGACAGGGACCTTGGCAGGGCATAGGGGCAGGGTGGGCAGGGTTCTGCCCTGCCCTGTGGGGGGGGCACGCCAGGCTGTGGCTGTGCCAGCCACCCTGGCAGGGAGGGCAGTGGGGGAGCCTTGGAGCCCCCTAAGTCGACTTAAAGTCGACTTAGTGGTACTCCATGTCTACCCTGGCTAAGTCAACTTTCTAAAGTCGACTTAAGCAGCAAGTAGACTTGAAACTAGGTTTTATAAAGTCAAATTAATTTAAGCAGCTGCTTAAGTCGACTTAAGGAAAGTGTAGTGTAGACGCAGAGTAAATTAAATTGACTTAAGCAAGTCTAAGTTGACTTAATTCACAAGTGTAGATGCACCCAGTGAGAGCAGTCCTTACGTTGCCCAATCACAGGAAAAACTGCAACTTTACTTAGACCTTATATGGGGTCTGCCCTCTATGCCTGCCCAATTCTTTCATACATGCAACTGACATTCTGGCCTATAAAGAGTCAGTTATGATTACTGAATAGTGCCTGCAGCAGGGATTAGTTGATCAGTCTTCAAACTATTCCTTGTTTTAAATTTCATTGTAGGCAACATTTAAGGAATTTCCATAAGTCAAGTGGCGAAACAAGATTAGTTAGGATTCTTTTCTAACCCTAACAATGATGGCATTTGCTTCTCATGGTAGGAAGCATTTAGTATTAATATGTATCTGTTTTGGTTCCCATCTCTTCCTGCTCTCCTCCTAACAAAAAGGTTAAATAACATTTAATGCATTTTTAAAGTGGTTAAAAAACAAAATCAAACTCTTCTGTCTTTAATCTGGTAAAAGCGTCAGATGTGGCGGAAGAGGAAGCCATTCAATTCCGTGTTAATTTCCCCATCTGTCTAATTTTATGCAAATCCACCAGGCACAGGTTTTAATTCTGCCATTCTCATCAAGAGATCAGAGAGAGATTCAAAATGGGAAAGTCAGGCTTGACATATCGATGGGGGTTTTCAAGAATTCAACTGTAAAAAAATTTTTTTACGTTTTAATTAAAGTGTTTATTTCATTTGGCACAATAAAGCTTGCTTGCTTTCAACTGAAAAAAAAAAAGGGTGTAGGGTATTAAAGAAACTAATTCCATAGATCAAGAAAATTAAGATTTCACCCAGGCAGACCTATAGTATCATCCTGGATTAGTGACAGTGGCATTCCTTGTAAACATGACATCTTTGAAAGTGAGTAACAAGGAAAGCTCCTATCACTTTTCTGCTGCAGGGTGTCAATAAAAGATTAATTTGCCTCCAAAGGGGATTATCTGTCCTCTGCATCCTCAAGAGAGGAGTTTTAGCAGGAAACTGAGAAATGCATGTTAGTGAAGATTAGTATAAGATGATTGTTGTGAGCCAAATGACTGTTCTGTGTTGACTACCCCTCTGTAGCACACTGCTAGGGGACTTATTATATGCAGCGGGGTTTCTCGTTTCTGACCATGCTATGAATTTGGTTTGTATTTCTGAATTTCAGTTTAATTGCTTCAAGGATGTATTTTAGACATTAGCAATCAGCATTCCACAATCAAAACTCTAGGTGTGCTCTGACAGGGTTGCCCTAAATTCTTCAGAGGGGCCCAGGTTCTGCAGCAGTTCAGATAAATTAAAAATTGGAGATTTTTATTTAAGTAAATATCGGAATGGGCGATACAAGTTGTCTGATGTTAACCAAATGATTTAAATATTAATTTCAGTCTGTCCCATAATTTTAAATGTTCAGTCTGTTACAGATTTGATTTTGGAGCATGTTTTTTGCAGCAAGGGTGGGGTCTGCAGAAAATATTATGGCAGGAGAAATATGCTGCGCCCAATACCTCCTCTGTATAGGAGAGAAAGGCGCATGCTCCTGATTGATAGACGCAGAGGCAACACCATTAGGGTAAAATGAAGTTTCACCCATATATGTCAGTGGTAAATGTGAACCGTATTGTCAATTTCTCTCCTTTGTTCACAAGGTGAATTTCTGGTCCCATTGAAGTCAATAGAAAAACACCCATTGACTTCACGGACGCAAGGATTTTTCCCCACTGACTATTTTTCTGTCTGAACTCTGTGAGACTGTGTTGTGATTTGGATCAGGCCCTAATTCAATCATTCATGATCATTTACGGAGGGAGTGCTTTTGACACCCACACAAATACCAGAGGAGTTCATTGTAGCAATAAAATGAACATGTAGGACATGTAATAATGATTAAAAATTACTATCCCCTGTTGTTTCCATCCTATTATCTTTCAATGAGGCAGCTGACCACCCCACAAAAGGTAAGGATGATATGAAACACCATGTCTTACCTATTAAAATGACTTCCCCTAAGTTATGCGACACAGGGTGTAGGTATATAACCTTCAGAAGTGTGTAAAACGGAGGGACAGCAGAAATTAGTTTATCATTCTTTTACTCTTACTATTTGGGCTGAGCACAATCAGCAAACTTAATGCTGTGCAGAAGAACATGGAGGAAACGTGCTGTGAAACTTACAAAGAAAAACAGCAGACAACAACACGCTGAAAGCATGAGCCAAAGAGGAAATGATGTCGTTGTAGAGTGTGGTGTAGGAGGGGATCTTGTTTCTTTGATTTTTAAATAGATACTGCCTATACTTCTTTGGGTGGGGAGTTGACAATGATAGACTTTAAGAAATACATTTGGAGGAGAGATTTGAGAGAGGAGAGACTGGACAGCTACTTTATAAGGAAAAGAAAGGACATTTTGATATTGCCAACCTCAAGTGTCAAATAATTGTGAGTCGGGCCTGAAAAACTCAGAGATTTAAAAATATAATAAATTTGGGCTCTTACTTGCCTTTGGGCTTTTGAGCACTTAGGGTTCACAGTTTCAAGTTTTCCTCCAACCAGGACAGGACACTTTTTGTTTTATTTTAATGCGGAGATTCTCACATAATAACATGACTTCAGGATCTGGGACTTTAAGAAGAACATCAAATATTACAATATTCACAATAAAATCATGAAAGCTGGCAATGCCCAGGCATACAGGGCAGCAGAAAAGGCACAGAAACAAATATATTGGAAGGACAGAAAAAGCTGCTCTCAATTTCCCTGGTCTGAGACAGGGGTTGGGATAACTGGTGAAGCCAACTGAGTTTACAGATGTGAGTAGACGTTGGTCAAAGGGAGAGGTGAGGTGAAAGCAAAATAACTAAAGTGTTTGTGGGAATGAGATAGGCAGGAATGAAAGTGGTGATGAAACCTACTGAGTGAGGATGAGGAGGTTAAACTCCACATGACTAGAGAGGGGAAATCAGCGAAGAGATTTTAGAAGGGGCATTTTATGGTCAGGAAGGATGATGGTGGAGATGATCTCGGTGGTAACATGTTGAGTGGATTGAAGGGACATTAGGTAGTACAGAGAGGCTGCAGAGGAGCAGGTTATAGTAATAAGTAAAACAAATGAGGAGTTCTGTGGCACTTTTAAAGACTAAGACATTTATATTTGAGAGATTCTTGTCTGGATGATGGCTGGTTGGTTGTAGCTATGGAGCAGTTTGCTGAAACACCACCCAACTGACTGCAGCCATTTATGGCCTTGGATTTATATACAAGGCCGGCCAACTTTCAAGTGCTCCACTTTGTGCCCTGAATTTTACCCAGTTTGTGTTTGCATCAGTAATGGGTGTGTCACCAACAAACACTCATGTGAGTCAGACCAGTGCAGTCTTTGCCACTTGTGCGAAGAAGGCCAAGTTTCACCACTTCTGATGTTAGGGAAAATCGAAACACCATGAATCACATCAGTTGTTTTTTTATTTCCCTTCAACTCTTTCAGGTAGCTGTTTTTGTTTTTATTTTTTGAGAAAGCTAAGCAGCTGTAAGCCTTTTAGTGAGTGTAGAGACAACATTTTAGCAAATAATGAAAGATAAAAAAAAATGTGTTTTACTGATACCTCATGATTTCCTGGTCAATTATTTGGTGACACGTACACTGAGAAATCTCACAGAAATTTGCCATTCCACTGCTAGAACATATGCTGATTAGAGATGGAATCAAACCCAGATCCTCAATCTCATAACTCCTTTAGCTTTGTTTCAGATTCAAAACTGTATCTGGATCCATGCTCTATATATGTCTCCTTTGGAATGGCCTGAACTAGACCCCTGGATCTGAATTTTAGATAGTTCAAAATCTGGCTTGCAGCTGGAGCTCCTTTCTATTTCTCATTGTGGTGTATCTGTCTTCACGTTCTGTCTGTGTTGATGTTCATACATACAAGGCAAGTCAAAATAATTCCTTTGGCACTTTACAAAATGGGATTCTCAAGGCTTCTTATAACATAATGCAATAAATAACGACGCTTCCTACCTTCTTGTTTTTGCTTTTCTCCCTTTCTGTCTTTAATATTTTCCTGATTATTTCTAAATACAATCACACACCTCTGTGAAACTCGTCACCTAAAATGGAGGCCAGATCTTAGCAGTGTTTGGGGATCAAATCAGTACCTTGTTTTTAATTTTACAAACCTTTTATTTTTTTTTTAACTCAGAGGGTTTAAAACATTTCTTCCGAACAGCACAAAACTGCATAACAGCCTATAAAGTCAGCACTTATTACATGACTTCGTTTGGGCCCACCTGGTGCTTCAAAAGATCCATACAACAAATGATTTGTGTGTAGCCTGGAGAATGACACACAGGACATTGAAAAAAGAGCCCAGAACCTAACCGGAGATGGAAATTCCAGAACTGAAGTAGAAATAAGCACTGGATAAAATGCTGTTTTGTTACACAACAGTTAGTGGGGTTTTACTGTTGTGACATTTGTTCCATTGCTCTGAATGACCCTTTTACTTTGCCACGTCCCTACTCTTGTGGGGAATTTTGGAACAGTGTACAGGTCCCCTTGACCATGTGCATTAGTGAGGGTTTCTTTAAGTTGATTAGCATCTTAACAGCTCAACAGCAGTGGCCCGTTTTTCATAAGCAAAATTTGAGTGGCGAGCAATGGGACTTTCTGCACCATTAAGAAGGCTTCTCGCAGTGAGATAGCTCTTCTAAATGTGACTGTAAATATTGGGCAGTGATGTCAAAAGTTCACTTTGCAAAGTTTTTCTTTCCTCTGATACGGTTGTAATCAACTCAGTACTCCCTGCCGCCCTAGGAAAGAAGCAGCCACTACTGGACCTTTTGATCTTTATTTTTTTGGCAAAGAACCTCCTACATATTCCTCTCAACAGATAACTGCTCAAGAAGTGAAGTGTCTCTTCCTGTGCCCGTAAATGGTGAGAAGCTCAGAGTATCGCTTAAAAATAAGAACCATCTTCATCTAAAAACAGAAACCCGCAACAGCATAATAAACCTCCCTGGTGAACTGCTCCTTTTCTGAGACAATAGAACCTCAGGCCAGCAGCAAGGCATTCTAGCTCTTTGTTCTTTTAGGAAAAGTTAACGTTCTTCCTAACTTGAACTCTGCTAATGATAGAACAGGTGTTGTGCTCTGACCAGACATATACAGACAACTGAGGAGGCGACTCGTTTCTTTCCCCCATCATAGGTGGAGCTATTGATAAATAACAAAATTGTCATTGCTGTAATATTGAATAATCTTCATTTTTTAGGACACATGAAATTATTTGCATAGAATCATAGAAATGGAGGGCTGGAAGGGACCTTAAAAGGTAATTTAGTCAACACCCAGCATTGCAGCAGAACCGAATATACCTAGGCCATCCCTGCCAGCTGTTTTTCTAACTTTTAATAATTTCCACAACCTCCCTTGGAAGCCTGTTCCAATGTGTAATTATCCCTAGTTAAAAAGTTTCACCTAATATCTAACACAATTCCCCCTTGCTGCAGATTAAGCCCATTGCTTCTAGTCCTTCAGTGGACGTGGAGGACAATTAGTCCCCATCCTCTTTATAACAGCCCTGAACATATTAGAAGAGTGTTATCAGGTCCCTCCCTCTTAGGCTTCTTTTCTCAAAACTAAACATGCCCAGTTTTTAATTCTTTCCTCGTAGGTCTGGTTTTCTTTTATCAGTTTTGTTGCTCTTCTCTGGACTCTCCCCAATTCTCTCCCCAGTTTCTCTACATCTTTCTTAAAGTACAATGCCCAAAATTGGCCACAATATTCCAGCTGAGGTCTCACCAGTGCTGCATAAAGCTGGGCAATTGCCTGCCTTTGCTTATATACAATACTCAATAATACACCCCAGAATAATATTAGCAGTTTTACAACTGCATCACATTGTTAACTCCTATTCAAATTGTGATCCACTATAACCCCCAGATCCTTTTCAGCAATATTACCACTTTGCCAGTTAGTCCCTGTTTTGTATTGGTGCATTTAATTTTTCCTTCCTAAATATAGCATTTTGCACTTACCATTATTGCATTTTGTCTTATTGATTTCAGACCAATTTATTAAGGTAATTTTGAATGCCAGTCTTGTCCTCCAGAGTGCTGGCAACCCCTTCTACCTCAATACAATCTGCAAATTTTTATAATCATACTTTCAATGTGATTATCCAAGTCAGTAATGAAACTACTGAATAGTTCCAGGCCAAGGACAACCCATTATGGAAACTGACTAGATACATATCACCAGTTTGACCATTGGTAACTACTATTTGAGTACAGTCTTTCAACCAGCTTGAGGCTGCATCCAAAGCCTTACTAAAATGAAGATGTGTCTTAATTACAGAATCCTCCTGTCTTTGACGAGTAGACCTGTCAAAGGAGAACATTAGGTTGATTTAGTATGATTTGTTCTTGACAAATCTGTTTTGGCTATTCATTATAACCCATTTATCCTCTAGGTGTTTACTAAATTAACTGCTTAATACATTTGTTCAAGTATCTTCCAAGTATTCTAGATAGTCTGACTGATCTATAGTTCCCCAGGTCCTCTTTGTTTCCCTTTTAAAAGATAGGTATTATATATGCCCTTTTCTAATCCTCTGGAACCTTATCCATCATCCATGAGTTCTCAAAGATCATCGCTGATGGTTCCAAGTGCTTCAATTAATTCACAGTTTCTTAAGAACCCTAAGGTGAATTTCATCAGGCTCTACTGACTCGACAACATGTAACTTATCTAAATATTCTTCAACTTGTTCTTTCCCTGTTTTGGCATGTGTTCTTTCCTCTGTCTTAATTTTAATTTTGTTAAGTGTCTGGTCACAATTTACCTTGTTGTTGAAGACTGAAGCAAAATAGGCACTAAACACCTTAGCCCTCTTGATGTCATCAGTTATTAGCTCTCCTTCCCTCCTAACTAGAGGACCGTGCTTTCTTTCATCCTTCCCTCACTCCTGTTCTATTTCTAGAATCTCTTCTGATTTGCCTTTTGTGTCTTTTGCTAGGCGTAACTAAATTTCTGTTTTATCCTTTCTGATTTTTGTCCCTGAATGCTTGTGCTAATCTTTGGTACTCATCCTTAGCACTTGGTCCATGGTTCTGCTTTTTATAGGATTTTCAGGTCATTAATGAGGTCATGCTTGGCCTCTTATTATCCTTCCTATCTTTCTTTTTGCAGGGAAATAGTTTGCTGTTGTGACTTTAATATAGACTCTTTGAGAAACTGCTCTCTTAACATCTTTTCCCCTTTGATTTCTTCCCATGGTAAGGACCTACCAGTTTCTGGATTTGTTAAAATCTGCTTTTTTTTAATGTTTATTGTCCTTATTCTGCTCCCATAACTCTTTCCTTTCCTTTGAATCATCAAATCTGTCACTTCTGCTCAAATTTCCTTTAACATTCAGATTAGCAGCCAATTCCTTCCTGTTAATGAGAACGAAATCTAAAATGGCTGTCCCCACTAGTTACTTCCTCCACCTTCTGAAACAACAGCAGTGAAGTTCAGTGTCCTGGTGTAGTGAGTACTAGTGTATGGCTTTGAAATTGGATATGGAAAAGATTTCTTACCACAGGATGGTTTCCTCAACATATTTCATCAGTGTGTTATCCTATCAAGTTTTAAATGTCCTGATATACAAGGTTCCTACCTTTCTCCAACTGGACAGTTCTCCTATTATACAGCCTAAAATTTCCTTTTCTGAATTACATCCCATTATTCCCAGTTATTGTCCTTTGGACCTCCCTAGGTAATTCCTCTCCTCCTTGATGTTCACATCCTTCAGATACTTGCAGATGTTTATCACATCCACCAACTTTTCATTTGTTTGGCTATGCATACTATATATATATTTAGTTTTAAAATTTTCCTCATAAGTCAACCGCTCTTGCTTCTTAAAAATTGGTCAATAAAGCAGCTTTTTACTCAACAAATCTGCTTTCTTTGTATATTCAAAGTCATATAATAGAATCATAGAAATTTAGAGCTGAAAAGGACCTGGAGAAGTCATCCCCTCACAGTAAGGGAGGCTTAACGTACCTAAAGCAGCATTGATTCATTTCAATCTAACCTCTCCTTAAAAACCTCCAAGTATGGGGATTCCATAATCTTCCTATATCACCTGTGCCACTGGTGAACTATCCTTATAGTTAGAAAGTTTTTCTGAATATCCAAGCTAAACCTCCCTTGCTGCAAACTAAGCCAGTTACTCCTTGTCCCGTTTTTAATGGACATGAACAATTGATCACCATCCTCTTCATAACATCTGTTTGCATATTTGAAGACTTATCATGCCCCCCCATCGGCCTTCCCTTCTCTAGTCTAAACATGCCCAGTTCTTTCAACCTTTCCTTGGAGGTGATGTTTTTGGAACCTCTCACATTTTTGTTGCTCTCCTCTAAACTTTCTCCAGTTTGTCCACAACTTCCTATGGTGGCACCCAAAACTGAACATGGCTAAGGCCCCCAAGGTGTCAGATGCTGAACAAATAGGCTATGTCTACACTGACAAGTTGGTTCGAACTAAGGAAGCTTAATTCGAACTAACTTAAGCCTTGGCTACACTAGGCTTTCATTAGTTCGAAATAAGAGCTTCCTTAATTCAAACTAATAAATTCGCTTATACTTTTCGAAGTAAGGGTTAATTTGAACTAGTTAGTTCGAATTAACCCAATGTGGCCATGTTAGTTCAAACTAAGCACTTAGTTGGAACTAACCGGCACATTAAGCTCAATGCAATTGTCTAATTCGAACTAAGCAAGTGCCTTGCATGGCACTTGCTTAGTTCGAACTAAAATTTGCTAGTTCAAATTAAGTTAATTCGAACTAACTAAAATTAGTTCAAATTAGTTAGTTCGAATTAACTAATTTTAACTAACTTTGGTAAGTGTAGACATAGCCATATAGAGTAGAAAGACATTTCCTGCCCCGAAGAAGTTCTTGTAGCCTAAGACAATACAGCAGTTAGAGAATAAGCTAAATTCTAGTCTGCTTCATGCAAAATTAATAGAATCCTTAAACAAGTTCCCTCTGCTTCTCATAGGGTTCCATGTGTGTCAACTTACTAATTTCAAAGGCAGATTTTACCTGTAAAATGATGATTTATTTAGTTTGTCCCCTGAAAACTCAAACTGCAATATGAAAGTCAAGCTGGGCTCCTTCTGGCTTAGGAGTATGTCCCCGTAGAGAAGGCCAGTGTCAAAGGATAACCATGCATCCAGGAACCCCAAGTTGACAATGGCCCCTTGATGGACACAGTCAACTATCCTAATTTAAAGCTCACAGGCACAGCTGTGTGGCTAATGCAGAGTTTGCCTCTGAATCAAGGACCTTAAAAACTATTTCCTTTTTGCCCTTCCCATCTACTCAGGGTATCTTGCAGTTGAGAATCTGGTCCAGAGTCCTTTTTAAAACCATACTCATCCCTGTAGCATCTGAGTACCTATTTTAGGATTTCAAAGTGCGGCCGCAGCTGCCACTGTTTCTGTCACCCTTACTCATGACTCACAGACATGCAAAGCCCTTTTTGTTCATCTCCGCTTTGTAGTAGCTTTTCTCAACATGCTAATTACTTGCTCATTAGAGGAGGCAGACCGGCTTCCATTTGTTCTAGTTAAGTCAGAGCCCAGTACTCACGTGATCCCTTAAAGCCACATCTGATAGTCAGTACAACTCAGTGACATAAAGTGGAGCAGCAGCAGAGATGCTAAATCCCCCGAAATTTGGTGAAGGGAGCAGCGCAGATCCTACCCACTGAAAGTCGCACCACAGTGTGAGCAGCATTAACTTTCCTTATTTCCTGTCTGCTACAGCCGTAGGCTGGAGACATGAGACTGTGTAGCAAAAGTGAGAAAGAGAAAAAGTGCACAGAAACGTGAAATGAGTTGACATTGGAGATAGCCCAGTGGCTCAGGGAGTGGAGGTGGCTGCCGTTGCTGTGATATTCAAATGGTATGTGCTCACACGCTTTCAAACAACAACAAAAAACTATATTGCATTTGTATGTGGGAGTGTGAATTTTTTCCCGTCAACACAATTTGCGGTGCAATAGCACAAAGAGACAAATAGTGTCGAGAGGCACCCGAGCAGTCCTATTTGTTTTATTTTTATTGCACAAGGGCTCAAACTGGCAAATCAATCAGACTATAAACATACCACAGGGCTGTTCAGATCTGGTTCTGAGCTAAGTAGTTCAGGCCAATATGGACCTAAATGAGGCATGTTCAGGCAGTGGATCTAAATCAAAACAGTCTATGTAAGCTCACATCCACCCACTCCTGTGAGCTTCTTGGGCAGTTCCGATCCAAATCCAGTCTGCAGCACAGATTTGAGTTGGTTACACTCAGGGCAAAGTCATGAAAATCATATCAGCAAAGGCATGGAGCAGACCCCTCCTGACCTTGAGAACTTTTTCCAGAGTAAAGCATGCTTTGTATTCAGGGCAGCCTGACCTTATAGCTTTATTTCTAAAGCACAGAAAGCTGGGCTCGGATGACTAATTTTACAGAAAAAAAGATAATTCCCCATTGAATCAGCAACAGTAGATTTCATGTGTTTTGTTTCTCATCCTAAATATGGACTCCCTGAGAAGTGGTGTGTGACAAACACATGTAGGAAGACTTCTCGTGACTCGACTGCATAGCATGGCATGTTCGAACCACAGTCATTTAAGTGGGAGACATCCATTTATGTCAGATGATGGCTCCCCAGCAAAGCTATGTGCAGGCCTCTTCCCCTTAAGCCACCTCAAGGGTAATGAATGGTTCCATCTGTACAGACTCTGAGGTCTGAAGCTTTGCGCATACATACAGATCTGCAGAAATGGAGCTCCTTTTTTTAAATGGATGAACAGAAAAAGCAAGATTTTAGCTCCTCGGATCAGGCTAGACCATGAAAGCCAGCTTGCTGATTATTCAAACTTCTCTTGTCTGAATTGTCCAGGCCACACAGCTCCCCTTCAGATATAACAGGGTGTTTTAGATAGTCAAGGCTATTGAGCTCAAGCACTTCACAATGATGGATTATCATTATTTTACAGATGGGGAAACTGAGGCAAAGGGCAGGCAAGTGACTCACGACACAGCAGCCACTCACCACTGAAGTTGGAAAGAGATCATTGGTCAAAATTTTGTGTGGCTTATTCCATTCTGTTTTTTTATTTCCCAGTCCCTTGCTCAATCCCTAAACCCCAACGTCTCCTCCATTAGATGGAAAATCAAATACTGTCTTGAGTTGGCCGAATAATTTTCTTGCCCATCTGTGCTGAGCAAAGCCAGTTTGGTAAAATTTTTCATGGAGACTTTCTCCAAAGGTTAAGGGAACTGACTCGCCTGCTGCTTTTTCAATGAGCTATTTCTCAGGCCAGCCATGTGGGAAAGTTTGAGAGTGATATGACTAATCTGCATTTACCGCTGCTTAGGTTACCCTGCCGAGTTCTAGAAACCACAATGATGGCTCAACTCAGCAGCGGCGGCAAACTAGTGTACAGTATTTGGTTAGTGACAGTGAGGGACCAGTCATACAAAAACTTAGGGGGGTGTTTCCAGATTTGCCTCTCTTGTGACCGGAGCTCGCTGGAGGGGACTTGTTGGACTGTGCATTTATCATCAGAAGACAGAGATTTCAGCAAGGCGGATACTAACAACAGGAGAGGAGAAATGCAGGAGTTCTACACAGCACGTTTTTGCAATGAGACATATGTGTAACATTGGCCATAATGCCTACTAGCTAGAAGATAGGACTAGCCAATGATTCTTTGGAGTCAGATTCCAGCTTTGCCACTCTCTTCCTGTGTGATGGCAGGCAAGTCATTTAACCTTCCTGTGCCTCTGTTCCCCATCTTAAGCTTAAGACTTTAGGATGAAATGAACTATAGAAAGGCAAAGTATTGTACAGTAAATACTAGGTAGCAGCCGTTGGTAAATATCCTTGCTGATACAGTGTTTTTTCTACTGATGGGTGGCATATTGCGGTGATCACAAGGAAACACTATCGTCCTTGAGGTGTGATACACTGATAAGTCAGTAGTGAAACTATTAACATGGCATAAATGGAAAATGTACTAGTTTTGCTTAATAAAAACAAAAATGGAACAAATCAACCCCCCACCCAGATTTATACTGACTTGTCTGTGTGTACTAACCGCTTAGAAGCCTGGCATTTTCCACAGTGTCTGCCAAACTAATTTTTAGGAAGACGAGGAGACACTGTGGTCCAGAGGACTGGGCCAGGGTGTGGAACACATGAGACCTTGGTTGTTTTCCTGAACCTGCCAGTGACTTGCTCTGTGGTCATAACCCATCGAATGGTGTTACTCATCTTTGTAAAGTGCTTTGAGATTATCTAAGTGGAAATGTTGTTATAATAATAAACACTGTCTTTGCTAGAGAAGAGTTATTGCATTTTATCATTTGGATGGTGAGGAAACAAAGAATGACCGTGTGACACTCCATGAGCCAGCTCCTCCGTGACAGGCACAATTAATTACCTAGGGGTCAGCGTAGAAGCGTCCTGCGGTCACTACCTGATTTCTGTTTCCTCTGTAGCTGAAGTGTTGGTATGTCTGGAGACCACAAGTGTCATCCACTCCTTGCAGTTTACCCGTTCAGGTTAAAGTAAATAATCAGCGAATGGAATGGAGAGTCAGAAGGAAATTAAAATGTAGGAAGACTGCTCCTTTGAAGAGAAGATTCGAGGTAGTTGTTAGGGATTGGGAACCAGAAGTTAGGATGCGTCATATGATGTCTCAGACATAAATTTGGGAAGCGGATACTTCCTTACTCTTTAGAAAAGATAAAGGAGGACATCACTGACACCTTCCTGGATCAAGAGTACAAGGTGTACTCATTCCTGCAAGTAGGTCAAATTCATCTCAGCACTCCAAGCAATACCGACACCCATCTTTGGAAAATAACGTATCAGGCAAACACAAAGCATGATGTCACAAAGGTATTTCCTAAACACGCGTTGATGGTACGATGTGCTGTAAATTTTTGGTTGCCAAAGTTATAGTATACGGCATTGCTTATATTGGGCAGACTCAGCACTCAGCTAGGGAAGTATCTCCAAACAGCTGGACAATTACAAACTTTATGCCATTCCAGCTGTTTTCACCAGTATTTTCTTAGCATCTCCAGTAATTTGTGTTTGCATCGGTTGAGTTTTCCAGGCCTGAATGTTTTCTCTTAGGACTGACACTTTCCTCGTAGTGGTCTTGCTTGTTCTGAGTCTTGACTGGTTTTCATTTTGGCTGTGACCTTCTGTGTTGTGACTGTTTTATCCTTCTCTCCTGTTTGTCAGGAACCTCATAAGCAGTGTTTTTTCCTTCCTGGTTAGTAAATAAAGGGACTGAATTTTATATGATGTCAGATAAAGGTCAGGTTTTTGAGGCTCTCCTTATTTTATATCATTGGTATCTTTTGTAGTGGCTTGCTTGGTTGAAGCATGAACAGGCTGTCCTGTAGTTGACTATAGTTTTCCAAAACTGCAGGAATACTTGGTCTTTTTAAAAGCTGGCCAGAATAGTGGTAGAGTAGGATTTAAAATATGAAAAGCGTAATGGAAGATAATCTCAGTTAGCACTCAAAGCAATACCGACACTCATCTTTGGAAAACAACGTCAGGCAAGCACAAAGCGTGATGTCGCCCAGGTATTTCCTAAACACATATTGATGATATGATGTGCTATAAAATTTCTGTTGCCAGGGGGACAGGCCCCACACTTGTATTGAGGATTTGGGAAGCTGAAGTGCATGATCAATTAATTTGAGCCCACTTCACTTTTAGTGGAGGAGTGACACAGCAGGTTCTGAGTTTTGCTTATTTCATGTGGGAGTGCCCTAGCCAGCTTCTAGAGAAAGAAGGAAATCCGAGAAATGACATTTGTAAGTATCCGTCTTATAGGAGACAGACCATTTGCATAATTTTGTCATACACATCTTTGTACTAGCTCTTCTTTGTTCAAAATGTGGGGGAGGGGATATCCTGGAAAACTTTGGCCCTGGTATCAAATGTGCAGATGTCAATGACCCAGCAAGGACTCTGCTAGGAAATCCATGTTCATCACTAAAGCTAAGCTTCTCTGTCTAATTCAACCTAGGGTTAGATGTGACTGCTCTTTTGCTTTAATGTATTAACTCTCCTATTACCTGCATCTCTCTCTCTTACTTTTAATGTGGGAATAACAAAGCACAGACATGAAATTCTAGTTGAGAACCCATAAGATCATGCTCAATGAATAGATCCAAAGTTTACAGCTCACATCTACAGACCAGCTGAGGGCTCTGACTCTGAGTGCTTGATCCAACTCCCCATGAAGTTAATTAAAAAATATTTTAATTGAGCTAAGGGCCACCAGAATTAAGTGTCTTCCTTTCAGTTAAGACTTGTCTACACAAAGGAATTTTTGTAAAACATTTCCTCTAGTTGCTACTACTTGTACCACTCCATCAGCAACAGTAATGCTGGGGTCCCAAATGTAGACAAAGGTCCTGGGGCTGTTGACATTTTTAGGACTGCATCTGTTAGACCCTAAGGTCAGAAGGGACCAGTATGATCATCTAGTCTGATCTCCTGTGCAATGCAGGCCACAGAACCTGTCCTACTCCCTCCTGTAATAAACCTCTAACCTATGACTGAGTTATTAAAGTCCTCAACTCATGGTCTAAAGACTTCAGGTACAGAGAAGGGGAAGGCGAAAAAACCCCAGAGCCTTTGCCAATCTGCCCTGGGGGAAAATTCCTGCCCAACCAGGATGAGTTAAACCTTGAGCAATGCTTTTACGTCAGGTGTGAGCAGGTTTGGATAATGCAGTGGTAAACCTACCAATGGCCTCAGCACGCTTGTGCAGGCAGAAATAAATGATACTCCTGCGCACTCTTCTTGGTCCCGTTTGGACAAGGCTGGGGGTGCCTGGCTATTGTGTTGTGAGGCCCTTCATCCTGCAATGAAGGGAAAGATACTGCGGTCCTAGTGATGATGATAATGATGACCCTAACACAGTAAAACTTCTATGATTTTGTCCTTTCAGCAAGAATAAAAATGTTATAGTTAGCCTAATCAATGCACCTCCATTTCAGCACTGCTCATTAGTCAGGTGGCTTTTCTGCTTCAAAGTGATAGCTGCATCTCTCTGGGGTTTTTTTCCCTTCTTCTGAATTTCACACAGGTTAGTAGGGGCTGATTAATCTCAGTAGTGCGGCTACTTAAAAGTAAGAGGGGTAGAAGATTATGCATCACTCTGACAGGAAGTCTGCACCAGACAGAGTGTTGTTTGGTTACCCGGGTTGATGAAAAGAGAGTGAGCAGTTGCGCACTTAAGATTGTAAGTGTTTAGAGACAATCCGTGCGATATCAGACTTGTCACGGAAAATGGTGATCTGGGACGCAGCATTCAGATCTGGTGTCTCATTTGGGAAAAATAGGTTTGGTATTATTTTATGTGTCCCTCAAACAGGCCTGTGGTGGTAGCTGAGCAGTGCAAGCTGACCTGTATTGCCCTACGAATAGTCCCACTTTTAAGAGTGAGAAGATAAATTAGTTCCTATGGTCCATTCATTCCCTTAGCCTCCGTTGAGACTGCCAACAAAGACTCCAGTTTTGATGTAGACATCTGTGCATGAGATGATGCTGGATTGAAACCAGCCAGGTTATTTTAGATAGGCATCTAAACTGCCCATCAGTTGATGATAAAAACTTTCAGTCACCACTGACCTAAGTGGATTTGAATCAGTGACTTTTAGATAAAAATTCATAGAACCATTCACCAACCCCAAGGTTATCCATTTCCTCATATTTTAAGTAAAACTTGCATTTTCCCATCCCAGTTTCCCTTGTGTCCTCGACAGACATTATAGGCATATTTTCTGATACTACCATATTCTTTAACACACAATTTCAATGTTTTCTCCCAGACGAAATATTTAAACTACATAAAAAACACATGCAAAGTAGAACAGTTCGGCATCCTTCCGTAACAGTTCTACTTTTCCTGCATTCCAGCCAAATCTCTTCAGAAAGCTAACACAGGCTGAATGTTAAAGAGAGGCTTGGTTTGAGGGACTGTTCAAATTTGTCAAATACACCTATATTAAATGTAAGTCAGTTTGTGGAAACATTTGTGTTCAGGTTAATTTTTTTAGTATGAGGCAGTCATCCACTAGCAACTTCAGACACCAGATTAGCTTGAAGATTTTCTCAGAGTTACAGGTTGTTCATAGGAACTAAATCCAGGCTTTATAAAAAGAGGAAATGATGCCCCATCTCTTGAATAAAGGCTTTCAGAGTGGTCAGATCTGATTTCACAACTGTCTGGCAGCTAACTGAGTATCTGATGGTGACCAGCAACCATGAAGGTGGCTCCTGGTCAGGAAAAGCCTAAAAAATTTTAAAGTTGTGAATCAAAGTGGAAGGCATCGTCTCAGTTTCTCAGCATCCTCCCAGAGCCTTCATTCCTTCTCCCTGTTTGCCCAGCTCAGGAGACACCCATTTCCAACATGCTGGTGGAAGAGAAGCAGCACCCCACATATTCCCTTATTGATATGGTTCTCCTGCCTGCTTACAGAGGGTCATGGCCTAAGAAAGGATGATCCAGCTAGTTAAAGAGTAATTTAACAGGAGTGACGGGAAAGGCTGGATTTGTTGACACACACAATCTGTTTTCCATGTGAACTGATGGAAAAATCCGAGTAACTGATTTGCAGGGCTTTTGTACACCAAGCCCTGGCATCTGCTTTGCATCCAATGGGAAAAAAAACAACTTGTCAGATTGTCTCTTTGCTCTGACTGCATGATCTTTGTTTTTATTACTTTTGCTATATTTGGGGGATTAAAATAAGGATGAATTTCACTTTTCTTTTTTTTTAAATGGCAGCTGTTTCCCTCATTGCTTTAGAAATCCACAATCCACACATCAGAAGAGTACAGTATTGTACCTCTTATCTGGAGCAAATCGTATGGCGATGCACCATCTTGGATGCGAAGGGGAGTGAAAAGTCTGCCCTTTGTGGACAACAGAAATGCTTAGGTTTAGTTTTTCAGAAGCACTCAGCACTAGCCTAACTCTGTTCCCATTTAAGTCAATTGGCGTTCTGCCAATTGGAGGCAGAATTAGACCCACTGAGCATATTTGAAAATCCCACCTTTAACACACCATGGGGCTGGAATGTCAGTTAGGCAGGTGAAGTTACACATTAAATGTTGCTTATGCATAAAACACCTGTTGTGTGCACAAAGGAGATATTTGTACAAGTGCCTGGGTATAGGGTTGGCTTTTAGTGTGCACAGATAACTGATTTGCTTGTGCCTGCTGTATATGAATGTATTAACTCAGGAGCACAGAGATATGCGTACACAGTTGTGAATCCTTAAATTTGAAAGTCTAGCACTTAATTAGGCTTCAGCTATAGCTAATTTAAAAAATATCCCTGAAAATCTATTCCAGACTTCATCTCTTGGGCCAGAGTGGAGAAAATTCTGTGCTCCATGGTAGAATCCAAAGAGCCAATGTTTCACTAAATACTCCCCAGGTTTGCAGCTTTGCTTTCACTCTTGAATAAAACTTGCATTCTGCTTTGTTTTATTCACATGATCAAACATTTAGGAATGTATACCAGGCCTCGACTAGTGTATGTTTCTGGTCACCATGGCGACCAGTTTTAGTAGCCTGTTACTTAGCTCCACAGCAGAAATGTGATGGAGGAGTGCCCTCTGGTGACCAAAAGTAAAATTCTGGTGCCTAGTGTGAGCCAATTTTGTCCACCCCCTTTGTATACAGTTTCTCCTAGCACAGATTATTTTTCCTTCTGTTTCACAGGTTTTCCAATTAATACAAAGATATAATATGCCTTATATAGCATTTTCCCCAAGGATTTCAAAATATTTAAGTGGGTTACGCATTATTATTCCTCTTTTGTGGATGGGGAAACTAAGACACACACGGCTTTTTCTGCAACCTGTGGAAATTGAGTGCAAAATTGCTATCAGATCAGAAAGGTTGTGTGTTTTATACTCCCTTGCACAGGTATAAGTGCTAAAACCAGATGAAAGACAGCCCAGAGATAAGTGACTTGCCTACAGTTACATAGCAGATCAAAACCCTTCAATAGAAACCAGATCTGATTCTGAATCACCTGCTTTAACTATTGATCAACATTTGCATGTGGTACACTCTTATTTCTCCTAATATTGTACTAGTATGAGTCCTAATATGTCTGCAGATTTTCCCTGGGACAAATCCTGACTTAAGTCAGTTTGGGTTTAAAGGCAACTGTGGGCGAAACTGGGCAAGTATGAAACAGCAGACATGCTTGCGGCAGACAGCAAAGTTTTGTGTATGTTTTCCTTACAGCACTGCAATTGTTTTAAACAAGTTCCTTTTTCTTTGCTCTGACACGCAGAAATATTCTGCACTGTGCTTAACATAGCAACCTGATTTCACAAAGATTTCAGGCCTTGATTGCTCCAACAGTATAAGTTGCCGAGTAACAGAGATTGAAAGTTTCTGTTCTGAATTTAGTTTTGTTTGCCGCATCCTTCAGATTTGTCCCTAACTACAATGAAGCTATTTACTACTCAGCTATAGATTTTGTTGTTGTTTGCTTTGGATGAGGGCTCACATAGCATAGGAAAGCCAGCGTTTTCATAGTGTCTGCTAAATATGGGTTTCTCCATTTCTGAGATCCATCCTTAAGATATCTTGGGCCTGGTTTTCAGAGGTGCTGAGAACCAAAAATAACTAGAGTCCGTGTCTAATATGTGTGAAAACTAGACCCAAGAGCATTCTATAATGTGGGCTTATAACTCCTAAATTCTGCCCCCCAGAATGCACTAGCTAGATCAACGATTCCCAGCCTTTTTGGCTTGAGGGCCACAGATCAGGGGTGCCACTTCCCGAGAATAGGTTCGAGGCCCAGCCCCCTTCCACTCCAAGCCTGCTCCCTGGGCCCAGTCCGGCTCCTGGGCCCTATCCAGCCCTGGGTCCCCAGGCAGGTTCAGGACTGGGGTCTTGCCACCAGCGGCCAGCTCCGGGTCCCCAGCCGGGGTCAGGGCTGGATTGCGCTACTGCCACTGGCCAGGCCCTGGGTCCTCGCTGGACTCTGGGACTCCGGCTCTGTTCCCTGTGTGCTCAGCAACTCCACTGCCCCAGATAACATTTTTATGCCCTGAAGGACCACCAGCCTCTGCCAGCAGATCTCCCTCACTGCAGCTAGACAGAAGTTTAGTAAGGAGGCTGTCTCCTCACTGAACATCTGTCTCCCTGGCTGCAGCAGGGAAACCACACGTGGCCTGTAGTCCTGTGCACGCCACCTGGATCCCTAGGCAGTGGCTCCCTTCTGCAGCCCAGGGGATGGAAGATCAGTGCTCCCCTTCCTCTGGCTCCAGCAGGGACCCCAGTGCCTAGGGACCCAGATGGAGCACTCTGATTTCCCCATCCCTCGACTGCAGCAAGAAGCCTGCACTGGTCTTTAGCCCCACGAAAACAGTTCTTTCTGCCTGACTCCTTACAAAGCGGCTCACTTCTGCAGCCAGCAGGAGGGGAGCTGCAGGCCATTTTTGAAAGCCCCCTCAGGCCACTTTTGGCCCCTGGACCACTGCACTAGACTCAGTGTAAATCCTACCTATGTAGGAATCTTACGGGCCAGTCTTTTACTTGGGTAGTCCAAACTAGAGCTCCGGGATCTGGAAGGACTGTTTCCAGGACCAGGTTTCGCTCAGCTTCCTATTGTTCTCCTTTTCTTCTTTTTGCTCTTTCCTTTCCTCACCAGCAGTTGAAGGGATTGTGTTCTTTCCAGGCTCGCTCTGTTTGACAGCTGCACCTACTTCAAAAAGATGATTGCCTATACTTTTGCAGAGCCTGAGGCAGCAGGGAAGTGTCTTTTATAAGTACAAATTAGTATTGAAGGGCAGATCTGTACTATTTATTCTTTACCTTTAGTCACACACTTTTCTGTGCTATTTCTTTCTTTTATGTCAGATAAGGCAACTGAGAGGGGCCAATTTATCACTTTCCTTGAAGCTGTTCTGCTATGTGTCCTTTAAGCTTTCTTTCAAGACATGATTTTATTTCTGCCAGTAGGGAAGAATTGAATAGTTGAAGTGGATAGATACAAGTCATAGTCCTTCATGCATTTGGAGAGGTGACTAAACTCATTCGTCTGAGTGCACGAGGAATAATTGTGCTTCAAGTCTGCTTTTCTGAGGGGCTCCTAGAGTGGGAGGGCTGGGTCTCTGTATTAGTAAGCACCTTCCTCAGCATCACAGAACTTCCCACCCCAGATCGGTTGCTCACTTTAGTCTAGGATATACATGTTCAAATATAGATTTAGAAAAAAGAATTGGGGGGGGGGTGAGAGTGTGTGATCACACACACTTGTGCATGCCACATCAGAGGGAGCTGGCAGAGCAGAACAAAGGGCAGCAGTTCTCAGCCACTGTTGTCGGGACACAAAGGTGTGTTACGAAGAGCCGGGAGGTGTGTCACGGAAAACTGGCAGCTCAGCTTGAGGCTCCTGCCACACATTGCTCTCTGCTGCCCTCAACAGCTCACTACTGCTGCACAACAGAGTCCTGTGGCACTTTTAAAGACTAACAGATTTATTTATCGCATGAGCTTTCGTGGGAGAAAATCCCACTTCGTCAGACACTTTGAAGATAGGAAAGTTACAGAGTGGGAGGAAATTAAATGCAGACAGTAGCCAAGCCAGATGAGTAAAGGGATTTAGGGGCTGCAGCCCAGAGATCATAGGCTGGGGGTGGGAGTAGGGGCACCGCCTGCCCCGGAAAACTAAACCCAGCCCAACTGAGCCAGACCACCAGGGCACCAGCCTGCGCTGGCTTAACTCTGCCCCCATCCCGGTCCCGGAGTGCTGCATCCTCCCAAGCGCTCCCAGCCCAAGTTCCACTGGCTGATTGTAGTGTGTCACACAGGGGAACGTCATCGGTCAGGGGTGTCTCGAAGAAGAGAGGTTGAGAACCACCTTCTGTAGGGGATTGTAGTGTTTATTTATTTATTTAGGTAACAGGAAGGATTTATCATCATTCTCAGCCTCTCACTTCCAAAGCTAGGTCTGTTGAGGGCACTTGTAGTCTTAGACAGGCAGGAATGACTGCTTTTAGATATTTCCCTGAGACGTCTCTGAGCCACACCTTTCGCCGTTACTAGGAATAGCAGTTCTACTAATTCTGGCTTAGCCTTAGACATTTAATACCGGATAGTTAATACACCTGGATTGTAAAGCACAAAGGCATAAATTGCTGAAGCCTTTCCCCTCCCTTTGTATTTTACAGTCTAACAAGGTTCCTGTAGTGCAGCCGTCCCATGGAGTCCATCCACTCACCCCACTCATTCCATACAGCAATGAACATTTCAGCCATGGCTCCCACTCACCACACCTGCCAGCCGACATCAACCAGAAACAAGGTAACTCTTATCCTATCTAAGTTTTTGGGGGGTGGGAGCCTCAGGATGATTTAGAAGAGGAGGCTGATGCCATAAGATTTTGAAATTAGAGTTGCTGCATAGTCAGTGTTTCTCCAACATGGACAGATTTTTTAACCTGTGGTCAGTCAAAAAAATAAATGATCGGCCATCAGTGCAAACACTGAGTGCAGTGAAGTAGGGGCAGGTAGGAGCATGAGCTAACAGGAGAATTTGCTTGGGATTTAGCTCCTTGGGGATGCTTTGCAGTCATGGCCAAGAGAGGCTTGAACATCAAAAAGTATCTGCCTTGAGCATCCATTTTGCTTAGTTCTCTGTGTAATAACTGTTTGTAGCGTTAGAACAGACCAGAACCTGGGGATGATTCACAAAAGTCAACCAGAAAATGGAAAGTAACCTTTCCTTTGACTCATACCCAAACAGTTGTCAGGCTGTCATTTTGAGAAAATAAATGTTTGAAACAGGAAATATTTTGACTAACTAGGGTCTGTGTCTGGTGGGTCTTTACTCCGTGGCTGTGGTGGTCGCACGGTTTGACTCTTTAAGTTCCGTTTATCTGTTAATATAATACACATCAGGCAGTCATCTCAGGAGGACTAAAGAGGAAAGTACAATCAAGAGAGGTTGGACTCTGTACCATGAAAAATGAATATAGATGCATGAATTTATCATAAATCAATTTTGGTTGGGGGCTTGAGAAAAACTGCTATTATGTGTTGTATTGGTGCTACAGAATCAAAACTCTTCCAAGTTCATCCATTGCTTTGCTAAAATTCACAAGCTTTGAGTAGATGCCAGGCATAGTTTCTGGTAAATCTGGATTCATTTGCAGCTTTGAGTCAACCTAAATTTTGGCAAAGATCTTGGGCTCATTTCAGTCTGGGAGTCAATGGAAAACTCCAGGTGCATAGACGAGTTGCTGTTTCATGCAGAGTCCTGAATACCAAAACCTGGCAAGATTACCTACTGCTCTAAGCTTTATATGAAACGATCTTGCAAACAACCCGGCTGAGAGGTAAAGAAATGAAATGTTCCACCCACACAGTATTGTTTGGAGTGAAGGAATTTTCTGTAGTTTCATGCAACAATCACCAGTTAGCCTAATCTCCATTTCTAAAGCATCTGAGCATGTTTCAAAGTGTTCGCATAGCCAAGTTAAGAGTGCTACCAAAGAAGGTGGCATCAGGTAGAGGGGAATGTCTAAGGAGGTGATGGGATGTGTCAGCAATTTGAACCTTAGCAGCCACCTTCTGGTCTAATCCACTGACTACTGAGGATTAACAGCCATGGAACAGATACCAGAATCGTCTGGTATTTCTTCCAGACAGCAAATTGCTTGCCAGCCACCAGAGTATAATAAAGTCAACAGAAAAATATGAAGTTAACAAATTAAAGCCTATTAGAAGCTCATCTTATGGCAGATTTCCAAGTCCCACAAAAGTGGTGAGGGAAAGTTGTTTTTTGTTTTTTTTTTTTAATCTTGCTTGGCTCCTAAGGGAATATAAACACAATGTACCTTATTTCAGACTACCCTTGAAAACTACTTGCAGAACACAACTCCATGAGTGCTCAAGGGCCTTTGAAAGTCTCCGCCTGTGAGTGCACTTTAGGGAGTTCCTATTAGTATGTAAAGCTTTAAACAATATAGCACCAGCCTACCCAGGGACTGGAAGCTGCACTATATCCTTTCATGAAAATTAAGATTGGAACTGGAGCTGCTCATGGTCCCAGATCATAAATCTCTATTGAGGGTCCATGAATCTAAGTGTTCTCCTCTTGGAGACAGGCCGGACTGCATCTTCAGTGTTCCTCAAGGCAAGGCTCTGATGGCTAATACATCACTGGAAGGGCATTTGTTGTTCTGCTATCACCAGCTTACGACACAAAGGTCAGTGTGTTGTTCAGGAGATCATTTAAATTTCATTCCACCACGTTCACCACAAGACATTTCCCTAGCAGCATCTAACTCTTCACCACACAGACAGGCGTACGCACTTTTTCTCGCTTTTTCTTACCACAGGGGGACATTAGTCTGGGGACATTTCATCACTTTTGGAGGTGCTTATGTCGTTCAGTTCTGAGGGCAGCTGAAGACCCATTTGCCCCTGAGGCTATGTCTACACGAGAAAACTTGTCCCGCAATAAGTTATTGCGGGACAAGTAAAGCGCAATACGTATTGCGCTTTCTCGCCTGCACACGTGCTCTTTCTTTCGCAAAGGAGCATTCACCCTTGGAATGCTCCTTTGTGAAAGAAGAGCAGTGCATGGTGGGCACCTGTCCCACCATGCACTGCCCACAGCCAGCCCCCTAGCCCAGCTGCAGGGCTTCCGGTGGCAGGGGGGCTGCATTGCCAGCCCCCGCTGTCACCCGAACCCCAGCACAGCTCCCGGGCTCCGGGACTCAGCTGCGTCCGCGGGGCTTTAAACCCCGGCCACAGCTGACTCACAGAGCCCGGGAGCG
>ML685834.1:1627360-1762705 GCA_007922175.1 Pelusios castaneus
TGACATATTTGACAGCTCCGGTGTCCCAGAGTGGCATGGATTGGCACTCTGGGACATTTCCGGAGGCCAATCAATGCGCGGTAAAGGTTCACACGAGCACAAACGCGCAACAGATGATCTGCAACAGCTGTTACCACTCTCGTGGGAGTGGTTGTTGGAATGCGCAGCAACAAGGCGCTTAGTGCGCAGCAACAACATTTCACGTGTGTACAGTTTGCTTGTTAACGCGCGGTAATGTTTTTTAATGCGGAATACGGTGCTCGTGTATACAAGGCCTGAGTATAGGAGCAGCTTCAAGTCTGCTATAAATTCTTCCCAGCTGTCCAAGGCTCCACACAAGGCTGCCCTGAAATCCAGGAAAATAGCCAGTGTATAAAGGCACTCTGACCACAGCCCCTGTGCCAACAGCTGTGATCAGCACCCAGGAAATCCTATTACCAAACGGGAATTCTCAGCTTACCACGTGAACCCGATTTATGACCCCTTAACACCAACGGAGTAGCATAAATTGGCTTGGGTCTAACAGAAAATCAGGCCCTTAAGTCAAGACCCCTCTGAAGTGGAATACACCAGAAACACCTAAGGCAGCGGTTCTCACACTGTGGCTCGCGACCCCAATATGGGTCACCACCCCATTTTAATGGAGTCACCAGGGCCAGCGTTAGACTCGCTGGGGCCGAAGCCAAAGCCTGAGCCGCACGGCCTTGGGCTGAAGCTGAAACCCAAGGGCTTTCTCCCAGTGTGGCAGGGCTTAAGTCCCCCAACTCTCGTTCCCCCCACCCTATTCTCTCCCTGGGTCATGTAATAATTTTTGTTGTCAGAAGGGGGACACACAGTCCAATGAAGTTTGAGAACCGCTGATCTAGGGAACCAGCGTCACACTGAAACATCCCTGAGGGGAACTGATGGAAAAAGTCATTACGGATAAAAAACTGCATAACAAAATGGCCGGAACCCATAGGGAAAGAAAGCCTTGCTCCCGACTGTGAGCCCCATAAGGAAGCGCTTATCTAGGATGGACTGAGGAGCGGAATAGGAACGGATGGGATGGAACAGAAATAAAAATCAAATCCTTTGGCAAAGCAATGCATTGTTTGGCAGGTGAGCGTTGTGGACTGTGGATGACCCAAGCATGAGTAGAGGAGTGGTCTTTTTTCTGCAGTAATATTTGGAAGTCCTCGCTTTGCCACACCCCCAGAAAAAGGCTACACTGTAGGCATGTCTGGGAGTGAGCCTCGCGGCCTGGATCCACAGTGTTAGCAGGGCTCTCTAAAAATAGCTGGATTAACGGTGCTTTTACTTTGGCGATCAGGCTGGGCCTTGGACCCTGCAGCCTCACATCCAGGTTTCGGAGCCTGAGCTGCAATATCTATTTTTACACCACTAGTGCGAATCCAGCCAGCACGAGTCTCTGGCCCCAAGGCAACAGGCTCGCTCACAGACACAGTGTAGACATGCCTTTAGTGGTACAACCAAAAACCATTAGGACTCTGTCATTTGGAACTGTTGTACATAGGAGAAAACTTGTCACACACGTTTCTCAGAAGCCACAAACCTACACTGAGTTGCTGTCTTTAGAATACAGGGAAGTACATACGGGAGAGGAAAACGTATTGACTACCATAACCCTGGAAATGGTAGTGCTTTTCCCAAATTTCCTTCTCTAACTAAAGTCTTGGTCCTCTACTTAGGTGTGCACCGTCCTTCCCAAACATCAGATATCCCTGGTTTCTACTCCCTTCCTCCTGGTGGGGTTGGACAGATAACACCTTCTATGGGATGGTAAGTGTTGACAGCCTCTCTCTATGTAGGACCTCAATAGGCAAATTGAGTGTTCTTTCTTGTACATCCTACGTCACAGCAAAAACTATTTACTCTCTAGAACCTAGTTCTTAGAACCACTTTAAATACTATCCTTTACCACTACATGATTTGTTTACCAAAATACTTTGCAAAACATTAGCTCTTTAATCTTCACAAGGCCTAATTTTCCCTGTTTCCTGTGAAGTTGGGAAGTAGCATCACGCCCATTTTACAGATGGGAAGTTGAGGCACAGAAAAGCTAAGGGATTTGCCGCAGATGAGCCAGTGTCAGAGCTGGGATTAGGACTCAGGGCTATGAGGTAGCCATCTCTCTACATTCTCAGATCCCTCTCACCGTAATATTTGACATTGTATGGCAGTTTAAAAAAAAAAACACCCCACAGTGAGAGTTGCTCAGGTTAGCAGTCTATTGTCCATTCTACTTTAGGCATAGTCGAGGCCACTTGTTTTGAGTGAAATGCTAGTTTTGTGCTGCTCTGGATTTAGCAATGAGTTATCTTTGAGCATGCCAAAATCCTGTGTTCCAGCTCTGCGTTCAAGCCCGCAGAAGCTGCCTTTCAAAAAGTGTAAGGCTGAGGAAAACACATCCATGGTGCACAAAGAATGATTGCTCAGACAACAGTAAAAGGGATGCGCCCTGACATTATCAAACATGATCTCTTGGAATTTGGAGCAGACCAGAGACGGGATTAGAATCGCATTTACACCCTTTACTCCTTATTAACAATATCTTTTGTCACTAAAACTGAGTGTCTTGAACACACTTAGGAACCAGATCTGGTGAGTCAGGAGAGGCCATTTTTACATGATCTCTCTTTAGAGTAGATGAATGTTTTCAGTTAGTGCAATCACCCGTTTCCTGGTAAAGTTCTGAAATTATTGAGAGACATGAGGCAAGGTTTACAGCTGTTGGGCGAGTTTTTAGGGCCATGGGTCACTGACATTGGCATGGGTGAATCTTAGTGTGAAATAATCAATGGATAGCAGTGTACTGATTGCAATTTACTGTTTGTCGCTGTCACAAAATCCTGGTGTGGACGTTTAAGTATCATAAAATGGAGAAGTAAAATAATTAAAGAACAATGTAAAATGTTAACTAGATTCTTGTTTATTAATGTAGTGTTCTAAATATTTAGGCACAAAGAAACAGAGACTGAAGTCAGCCTTAGATTTATGATTGGCTGTGAGATTAAATTTTGCTTTCTGCCCTACGCTTGCTTTTCTTGGCCGATGGTTTAGCTCCTGAAACAATTGGTTCCTCCTCAGGACGAACAAGTAGAGACTACAGGAGTGACTGTCCCGTAACATGAAAGAAAATGCTGGAGGAAAAAGTAGCTACTTTGCCAAATGCAAAGCCTGCTTAGAGAATGGGAAGCTGTTAAAGGCAGCCTAGCTGCATGGAAAAAAAATCTGTTTCTCGAAGAGTTTGTTTGTTTCTTGGTCAGACAGGAAGTTCATTCTGCTGACAGCCACTGTAGCATCTGGCAGGAATTGGCACCTTTAACCAAGCTAGTCAGACAAGTTCATTAATGACTAATGAAACATAGATGATAAAATGACAAATAGAAAAACAGCCCTGTGCATCAGAGAAGAGACTTTTCAATTATCACATTTATAAATAGTAAATGTATATAATATAGACTTTCTTGTTTTTAAAAAGTTGTCTGCTTGAAATTTACAGAATCCCATACAGCCACTTCCAAAGGTTCCCAATCCTAAACTGTAGTTTTCAAGATGTGTTGTGAACAGAAACATGTTAAGCTCCAGTAAGTTTCAAGCTTCGCTTCCCCCAGGGGGATGATGTGGGCCTCCCCTCCCAGAGGGAGTTCCCAGTCAGAAGGGCCTCTGAATTATGTAAATGAAGATCCTTTGCCTTTGAGAAGTGCAGAGAAGCAAAGATGGTTCTCAGCTGTGTCCATATAGATCTTCTGCTTGTGTTTAAAACCCAAATGTTCTACATCTCCAGAGCCACAGTTAGCCGTTCTCCACATGCACTTCAAGGTTTGCTACAGGGAATTGTGGCTGCTATTTTCAAATGCTTCATCAAAAGAGATGGGGCACCAGTTTATGCTTTTACAGAGGTTTGGTTTTTAAACAGTCTGGAAATTTATTGTGTTGCAGAAGAAACATTGCAAAGACCCCTTGTGCCAATAACTAGTGCTATGTGGTATGCGGACAGTTCTTTAGGTTCACTGTTCTGGAATGAAGCCGACTTCAAACGCAAAGCGATCTTAATACAGGAAGCAGCTTTTCCTTAGCAAGCTGCCTTAACAAGAGTTTAGCAGAAATGGTCTTTGTTCCTGCCAAGCATTTTAAGAAGAGGAGCTGCAATAACTCTCTCTTTAATTAGCTGAGATGACAGTCAGGAACTTAGAATAAAAATGAATTATAGTCCAGTCCAGTGAGTTTGATCGTTGGAGCCTGACAACATACCTAAACCAAGAGCCTTGTAAATTCTGTCATTTGCCCAGCTCACCAGCTGAACCATGCACCAGGTTTACTGGTGTCTCATTATTTTTCACCCTTTGTCTTTAAGAGCTGGTCTCTCATCATGGGGTGATAAAAATCTTTAATTTTACATTCCCAACGATCATGGATTGACTTTGCAATTGAATTAATTTGCATGTCAAAATCACTTTGGATAAAGCCTTGAGTGCCATGATCCTTTTATATTCGAATATCTTGGCCTCTAGAGTAATGAATGTCACTTTTGGATTAACTTTGAATGTTTTCTCACCCCTGGGGCAGGAATGTTAAACTTCAAAGGCTGTTTAGATTTCCTGATAAATTGTAGCACTTGGCTATTTGTTGACATGTTTATATACTACTAACTTCTGTGAGAGGGATTTCTGTCTGGCAGCTAGTAAACAGAGCAGCCCAGTTCTCAACCATGTAACTCTAATACAGACAGAGCTTTTTAGACTTCATCAAGCTGAAATGCAGTAATTCACTGAGTGGCATAAATGGAAACTTTATTCTTTCGGGTTTGGGGACTAACTACCACGATCCTACAGTCATGGCTCTTCAGGCACAGACTATCATTACCTCAGGCACAGACTATCATTACCACAAACAAGGCAGTCCCGGCCCTTTTCAGGACCTCTGGATGTTTCTATGATATAATAGTTAGTAATGGGCCTTTTTTTCCAGAAGGGTGGAAATCAATTGAAGCTGTTCAGCAGGACACCTTTACCAATCACATTCAATAATAAAATAATAAGCGATTGAGTCAGCACTGCTGTTTAAACCCTTTTTCTTTGTGCTTAAACTCTCTCATTTCAATTTCTTTGGGCCTGAAAGTGTGCAGAAAATCTTTTCTGAGAGGGGTGTTTTAAGCCATCTGAGCATGAAGAAAAGTTTTTTGTTTATTAAGAACAATATTTGGAGACTTGCAGTCTGGTAACTCCAAAACGGCTTCAGATTCCATATCTGGCATCTACAAAGTCCTGATTGTGGGATGGAAGCATTGTTTTATTTGAAGAAATACATGGCTTGACACCCCACTAGCGTAAACCAGCCTGGCTCTATTGAAGTCAGAATCTTCAATTGATTTCAATGGAGCTGCACCAGTTTACATCACTTGAGCATTTGTCTCCTACTTTTGAAATCAACCCATTAAAGGCACAGTAGGTAATTTTCCTTACTGACTCAAAAGATGTACCAACGTGAGCTAGTCTTGTGATCCCAGGTGTAAATATTGGATTGGGCGACCATTTTCCTAATTGCCAGAGTGGGACTGGGGGTGATTTTTTAACTTGGCAGTTTATCTTGGTTTTGTGCAGCAATTTTCTATGCCTTGTAAGCATCTTTTCAGTCCGAGTTCATGCTGCTTGTTCCTACAATGATGATCCACCAGAATCTTTCAACTTGATATAGCAAATTTTAAATGTTTAGATCTACTGGCGCAAGAAGCTCACATATTGGTCTAGTATTTTTTCAGCTTTTGGGGGAAGTTGGAATCCACATCAAATCTTGAACTTTGCTGGCCAGGTTCATCTGCATTATCTCTGTGCTGAGGTTGGGAAAAAAACGTATGTCACAAGCATCTGTGTAGCCAGAACAACTGAGCTTCCGCCCCCCGATGAATAGCAGTGAATCCAATTATAGAGAGTATTTTTAGGAAAAGCGACACAGATGTAGATGCTTTATAGACTCTTTCTTCCCGATCCCAGGCAGAGCCAGTCTGTCTATCCGCTCCCGTCTTGTGGATTTAGACAGCCGTATTCATCAACGCTCTCTGCTGGGGCTACTTTCTCCAGGTAAGTATGAGCTGTGTGAGACAAGACAGTGGCTTGGCTGGTCTCACAGCTTGCAGTTTGTGCCATGTAAGCTTGCAGCAGACTGCAAACATCCAGGGAGGGGCTGTCAAGCTTCCAGATGGCAAGAGCAAGGATATATATATATACGAAAAAAAATCCCCCACTATCAAGATTATAAAGACTGAAGGATGTCCACTTTTCATATGCAAGTTCCAAAGGGGTAACTGTGTTACTCGACTGCAGAAAAACAAACAGAGTCCTGTGGCACTTTTAAAGACTAACAGGTTTATTTATCGTATTAGTCTTTAAAAGTGCCACAGGACTCTGTTCGGTTTTCATATGAAGTGTCACTGAAGCGACACCTAACAGCTCCACTTTACTGGAGATAGAAACGTTCCTTCCCTCAGTATAATGCGCTGGGTTGTGTTGTGCAGAGACGGACATCTTCTACTGGCTCTCAGGCGTGTTGTAAAGTATGATCACTGCCGTAATACAAAAGTTAAGCACCTTGAGCCTTTGAAATTCCATTCATCTCCTGCTGCCCTTCCCTGCATTCCAGTAGGTGGATTAGGAGGTGCCATGCTGCATCACTGGATTGATCAAATTAACTCCTTGCAGACCCCTCTTAAAGTGCCCCCCCCCCAAAAAAAAAACGTAAAAACCTAGGTTCAGGTACTTAGAGTGTCTAGGACAGTATGGTTCCATTGATCTCAATGGATCTCTGTCCGTTTACACCAGCTGAGGATCTGGCTGCCAGAACACAGTAAAACTTGCATATAACGAGCAAGTGCTATTCTAGGACATTTGAGTACTGCAGTGTCCCTCCCTCTCATCTCCACACATTACCCTGGCAGATTTGTGAGCACGTCAGGCTCAAATCTGTCTTCACATACACATTTCCCATTGGTTGCACCGCATTGCACAGGCACGCCTGTGAGCGCAGTTGATCCCTTAGCTTGGATTTGCCCCACAATTACATAGCACCAGAGCTCTCACAAACAGGCTTGGGACAAAATTGTGAAGAGTTTGTTACAAGCACTTGCATTCGTCCTTCAGCCAACACCAAGCCCCTTTGCTCCTAACGGTCACTCCAGCTAGATTAGAATAGGCTTGGGGAGAATATATGTGCAAGCAACATTTGTTCGCATCTCCAGCTTTTGCTTTTTGCTACATGTTGTCATATGTAAGGGTTAACAGTCAAGACTTGTTGAAGGCATTCCCCAGGGGATCGGTCCCTGGAACAGTGGCAAGATAATCTATCAATCAGCCACCTTATCCTAGTTGCCTGCAGCAACTTCTCCCATGTGAGCAGCTAAATGTAACATAAAATGATAAAGATAAATTTACAGTCCTCCCGGGTTGCCCCGAAGTCCCATCTTGCATGGTGCAGGCATTGTCACTTATACCAGAGAGTCAGACAGGCTTTGCAATATTTCAGACAAGAAACACACCTTGTCAGAGAAAGATCAAACTTCTCATTGTGCTAGTGGATTAAATCAAACATTTTGTGTGTGTGTGACAATATATCTCGTGAACAGTTGTTTATCTCCCATGGGCAATTCCGCTGTCTCAAGCTCCAGCCGTAAAATGGCAAGCTTGGCAAAGCTGACTGCGCTGGCTATAACCTCAAAATCTATACAGAGGTAATGAAGCTTGTGAGCTAGTAACGCCTATGATCTCATTTCTGTGTTGGTGGATAACGTTGCTAGGGCTGGGCGTTGGGTGCACCTCCAAGGGTTTGTGCTAAGACTCAGGCTTTTTCAACTGAAAAATAATAAGAAAGGTGTACTGGGGTCCTAACTCAAATCCAAATGTTGGTGGGGTTTGGATTTTTGTTGCAACATTAACAAAAATATTGTGATGACTGAGCTCTGAAAATGCCTGTTTTTTTAAAGAAAAGCTGCTGATCTCTGCAGGGCTAGATTACATTGCACATTAATTTTTATAAAAGCCCCATGGAATTAGAATCCCGTTCCAAGTCTTTTCTGCAGTTGGTCTGACCCCTGTGTTATCCACTCTTCCACTGTCGTCATGACCATGGATTACTCAGCAAGAGCGCTTTCATGGATAAAGCAAAAGAAAAGCATCATGGACCCAAAGCAAAATGCCCGCCTCCCTTTGTTTTCATTGATTCAGAAATTTTCTAAGTGGCATTCTTCAAGTGAAATCAAACACCAGATGAAGCACTGCTACCCTTATATAACTACTGCTAGAGTGAAGCAGCAGTGATGGAAAAGTCCTGGGTTAGGCATGGCAGATCTACAGCACCATGGCATTTCTACATGGACCCCTATTATTATTTTAGGAAGAATGCCTTCCTTACAAAATGTTAGAGCTGCATAAGATAATATGGGACATAATATCTCCAAGATTTGCTTTCCGGTTACTTCTGCTTAGCATTTGTTCCTGGGATTTAAAAACAAAGAGTGCCATCTAGTGAGAAAAGATCTGTTCTCACTCTGCCCGAAGAGAAAAATCGATGGAAAGAGCTGTAGCCAGCCACCCCTTTTCCTGTTCATCTGGCAGTAATGTTATGCAGATGGGTGTCTCTCTCCCGCATCTGAATCCTTCTTAAAAGCTGACTCCATGTACCACGGGAGGGTTGTGCTAAACGGAAAATCACAGTGACCGCTGCCATACCCTCTCTTGCAGGTTTACGCACCCCCTGATGCTGAGCTCTGGAATGCACACCACTGGTATCCCTCATCCGGCCATTGTACCCCACTCCGGGAAGCCAGAAATGGATCATTACGACCGGAGCATGTAAGTCAAGAAGTGGTGTGATAAGGGGAAGACTATCCAAATGGCCTCTTTAAGGACTTAGTCCTAGCCTCTGGGAGGAGATGCTTTGGGCAATAAAACTAGACACAGTTTGCAACTCTGTCAATTCGACAAGCAAGGCAGTCCGCACCATGCTGGTACCCCAGAAACTGAAAGGTGCCAGTATAAATGATGCGCATGATCGCTAGAAGGGTCTGTCCCCTGGTTACATGAAATACACATTTGTCTAGGCTTGAGGTCAAGGCTCTAACGTGCAGTGTTTTCACGGGGATAAATTTCTGCCGCCTACTGTTCAGTTAAAGTAGCTGAGATGCAAGAGTGCGATTGTTACTGACTGTTGTTTTATTTCTGGCAAGGAAACCCCAACCAGAACCAAAGAGAGAGAAGGAAGCCAAGAAGCCCACTATCAAGAAGCCCCTGAATGCTTTCATGTTGTATATGAAAGAAATGCGGGCAAAAGTCATTGCTGAGTGCACCCTGAAAGAAAGTGCGGCTATCAATCAGATTTTAGGAAGGAGGGTAAGAGCACAGAACAGAAGGCGTTCTACTGCATGCTTCATTCAGCAAAGCCATTCTCTTCTTCACAATCCCATAGAGAGAAAGAACTGAGCAGCTACTTAACAACAAAGCTACTACCTGGGAGACTTGGGGAAAATCAGCATTTCTTAGAATGGGGTCTCTGTACTAGCCACACCGCAGAATAAAATGTTCAGATGAGCCAACAGTTGGAGTGGTCGGGTGCTCATCAGCAGGATGATGCCCGTGGGAAGGTCTCTCCCTTACTAAGTGCTCTTTAAATAACATTTCAGAATCACCAGAGTAGGTGCCGTTCCATGTACTGTTATGAAAATTCCAAAGGGGTAGCCATGTTAGTCTATTGTAGAAAGACAACAGAGTCCTGTGGCACTTTTAAAGACTAACAGATTTATTTATCGCATGAGCTTTGAAAATCCCACTTCGTCAGATGCTTTGAAGCATCTGACGAAGTGGGATTTTCTCCCACGAAAGCTCATGCGATAAATAAATCTGTTAGTCTTTAAAAGTGCCACAGGACTCTGTTGTCCTTCTGTTATTGAAAAGAATGTGTTGAGAAGCCACTCTCAATATAGGAGAGCAGAGGCGTGAAAGCACAAGACACTTTACACACCCTGGGTCCATTAGTAATGAACCACTCAGACACTGGATCCTAATTGTCGGGGTATTATGAACATTGTAGAGCAATGTGCTTGTGCTGCATGGAGAAGGAGAGATCCCTATGGGCCCTGTCATTAGAGGGCTCTAAAGCCAAGGAAAAGAAGGCAGTGGGGAGAGTGCTCCAGGCTTGCTTAGCTACATAGAGAACCTTCCCTTGCGTCCCCGGGAAAACCAATTAGCCACGCCCCTACAGATTCAAAGGTCTACTTTGCATCACATACCAGTGTTTTCCTTCCAAAGGGGTAGCCGTGTTAGTCTATTGTAGAAAGACAACAGAGTCCTGTGGCACTTTTAAAGACTAGCAAACTGCTCCCCCTTGCAAAATGTATACATGGTCCTCACACTACTGTAATACCCAGCATTGACTGAACCTTTTCTGGAACTCTGCCAGCGTGAGTGGCGTTACACAAGGGATAATGAAAGGAGATGGGCATCGAGCCCTCTTCCCCTTCTGATAGCAAAGAGGGACGGTGAGGAAATGCGTGCCCGGGTCTCACAACTGACTGCTTTTTTCTTGCAGTGGCACGCACTGTCACGTGAGGAGCAGGCCAAGTACTATGAGCTGGCCCGGAAGGAACGGCAGCTTCACATGCAGCTCTACCCAGGCTGGTCTGCTAGAGATAACTATGTGAGTGCTCAATGTAGCGAGGGACTCAGGGACCCATCCTATAGCTGAACCTGAAAATGTCCCGTGCCTTACGGCGTACCTCCTGATAGTGTGATGGTGTGCCCCATGGCGCACACACGGAGGGTGGAGAGGGTACTTTTATACCCATTGGCATAAGAAGATATATTGACGCAATATGTTAATTTTTTCCCCCTGTGGATTAATATATGCTTTTGGCAAGAATGTCAAGTTTCCTTCCAGCTGCTAAATGATATATCTTATTAACAAGGAGGTTTGCGTCTTACTGTCCTTGATAGCAACTTTAACAAACATACCCGTGTCCATATTAAAAATAAGAAGTCAGATTGATTTTTAAATTATTTGACTGGTCCGTAGCAGTACAGGTCCTCTGGAAATATGTTCTTATAATGGCAGTAGGCAATAGTTTTCCCATCGGTTGTCCATGGACAACCATGGCTGGTCAGTAGAGCCTTTCCTGGTGGTCCACAGAATGAAACATTTTTCATATGTTAGGGCAGGGCGAAGGTTAGAAAAGGAAGGATTCTAAACAAGAAATCTCAACCTAAGAGATTCATAAATAGAGAACTGCAAGGACCCCCTCAATACTAGGACTTGTTCGGCCCCTTTCCAGAAATCCTATGGGATCAACTTTATGATTCTGGAATGACCAAGTGAAAATCCTTCTCCATTAGTATAGCTACCTCATGGAAACGTCATGGTTTAAAGCCTTTCTATTCATTGTGTGTTATTTGTTTGTGGTATCACCTCCTTTTCTGGTAAAAGGGAATTGTCTCTGCCTTAAAGACCTTACAGTTTTAGGCCAGACCAACAAGTAGTCAGAAGTTAGGGTGACAGGAAACAGCACATTCCTTTTTTCTTTCCTTCTACCTCATTGTGCTTGTCAATGAGATTTACTGTAGGTGGTCGTTGGTCTTCAAGAGTTCCTTAACTGTGAAACATACACAGGCTTTGCAGAGGGTCTCCCTACTGACTAAGCATTCTCTCACCCATCCTCATGTTACTGTATCATAATTTTAAAAACTATTTATTTAATTTAAATAAATAAGGAATATTCCTCCGAAATGGTATGACACGTAACAACATCGTTTTACTCTGGGGCTAATTCTTTTCTCACTTCAGTCTGTTTTACATTGGAGTAACTGCACTGATTTCACAGAATTGCTCCTGATTTACACCAGTGTGACACTAGACAAAATCCTTTTATAAAAGTTTGCCAGCACCAGCCTAACCAGAACCAGCTGTACTTCCCAGCATCAGTCATTGCTCGGAAATATCAGTCTAGATATACTATCAGAAAAACAAAATATTTTCTGTTTCCTAAATTATACAGAGCACAAAATCATTCACTAGTGTATGTCCCACTCATAAATAAACCATTAACCAGTAGAGTTCATTAGCTATAAAGATGCTGTAGCAAGTGAAAGTTACTGAATTTTGATGAGCTTTGGGGGATTTAGGAGAGGACCCTTACTGTTTCTTAACTCGGCTTCCATTTACCATGTTTATATCCTCTCTTGGCCATTTTTATGGGATCTTTATGATGAGCTGAGTTGGTGGCTTTTGGACGTTTTCCAATAGCGTTTGGCATGCCGTTCATCAGGAGACGTTTCAACAACAGTGGAGATAATTGTCATTGTACAGATTAGAGTCGCGGCCTTAGGTTAGCAGCCTTTCTGAGTTAACTTTCAATGCCATCATAAGTAAAGCTATGAACCTACCTCAAAGTAAGTACAATGTTGTCTGATCAGAGATCATAGCTGTGTTTGCAGGAGGACAGCCTAACTGATGTCTTTACCTTATCCTATGATTGTAAAGGGGTCTCAAACACAATCAAGCGTGTTACATTCCACGTGTTCAACTGCACCACATGTATTGACAGCCTGTCGGCTAAGCCCAGCTCTTCCTATGATTCTCCTGTCAGGGCAGGGATATCAGAGGCAGCTCTTTTTATTTAAATGACCATTTCAAACTAGCGTCCAGAATAAGGTTACTGAATAGCACAGCAAGAACTTTGTGGTGTGAACGTCTCAGCCGCTGGATTCAGGACGCGACAATGCCACTGGGTGTTGGCAATGTGAAGCGCGATCTGCAGTCATTACTGGGGAGGGCCATGAAGCACACTGAATGTGGAGATTTCAAGTACCCAAACACTTCAGATGGTGTCTAGGATACCTACGCTGCATGGCCGTCTACACACCCAAGCAATGCCTCCCATGTCTACACTGATATTTTTAGCAGTGTAGTGTCATGCTGCCTCCCTGCTGCTGGGGCCTTTCCACACCACATTTAGTCACACTCTGCAGGGGGAACCCAAGCTGTAGATACACATACTCTGCACACCGCCAATGTAGACAAAGTCATAGTCTAACAAGCCACATCTGGGCACCTCTGGAGAGCAGTTAAAGGCTTCATGTTTGGTCCCTTATTGATTAGATTCTTAGAATAATGAGAGCCAATGGCCTTGTTAGCAACTGTGAATTAATTCACTAGATATTAGTGAATAGTATTTGCTTTATTCTGTCTAGAAATCTGATTGCTTTATTTACATGAGGGGTGTTTTCAAAAGTGCTCCATGTTGGCCTACACTCTGCTTCAATTGATGATTGATAAAACTCCCCTTGATTTCAACTTCAGTGGCAGCCGGTCATCCATACATGGCAGGAACTGAAGCTATCGGCGTCAAGTAAGGGAGAACTTTGGAACGTGAGGCTTATTTTAATTAGACCTATAAAAGCATTTTAAAGCAGACCCATGAATCCTAATTTCCCTTTAGCACCCTTTCCTTTGTGATCTACATTGATTTCTCTCTCCTGACAATTCCAAGAACATTTTGAGACCATTAACTTTAGAAGCTTCCAGAAGCCAAGACCTGATACCGAGTTGTTTCAAACAGACATTCTCATCGCTGTTTTCCTTTCTAATCTGTGGGAGCATTTGAGAAGAGCCACTACGGAACAATAAACCATTTCTCCATTTCCCCTTACTGATCATTTAAGAGGTTTCATAGGAATAAGGGTGAACTTGCACATTCAGCTTTGCTTTCCTAGTCTTTGTTTTGATCCTCGTCAGACATGCCTGACTAGTTAGCTTGGGACCTGATCCAAAGCCCATTGCAGTCAACAAGTGTCTTGCATTTTCTTTTAGCTGCTCCCATCTCTGAGAGTGCTGATAAGACAAATGATCACACTGCATTGTACTTTATAGCACCTCCTTCGCTGCCCAGAATGGCTGTTCTACAGGTGACTTCTCATTCCATAAGTCTCTATCCATCTCTCTGGTGCTCCACCAACATCAGCCCGAGATCTCCTGATGGAATCTATGTGGGGGAATTTTGCACATAACTCTTCAAGATTCTTGGTAGCATGTATTCCACTGGGATGGCAAATAAATCAGTATCCAAAGCAGTAGTTAGCTTTGTTATAAAAGCCAGGGTAACACCAGCAGCCTCCGATACAGTAGGTTGCTTCCCTTCCCCCAAAGATGGAGTGCCTCCTTCAACGAAATCTCCTCATTCTGCATTGTTCCCACTGCATCTTTTCTCCTCAAAATGAGAGCTGTTGTCTGTCGTCTGGAAAGACACTCTCTCCAGCCTTCACTTCTCCATTAACCAACATGTCTTCTACTGGCCAGCCAGGGTCTAGCAGTCAGCCCATCCAAGGGTGTTTTGGGACAGAAGTGCCCCAAGTCAGGAAGTGGCCGATTTATGATTTTTCCTCACTGTATCTGCAACAAATGTTTTTCTCTCTGCCAAGCTGTGTAACTCAAATGGGGAGGAGGAATTTAGGTCAACGCCCTTGTCATGTAACTCGATATCAGAGAGGAAATACAGTGGCTCCCACGCTGAAGAAAAGTTCACCACGATTAGGAACTTTCCACCTTCACTCAAACCACAAGAAGTCATATAAGAAGTTACAGGTCAAAGCCAGCAGCCCTTTCATACAGGATAGATATGCTCTCGTGCCGTTGTGAATAGAACTATTGGGACACAAGGGAGTCTCATATTCTGTGTTAAAGAAGAAGATAAAAATGCGTTTCCTTATTAATGAGCAAAAGAAAACAGAGGAATGATAGATGACTCCAGAGCTATGGAAGATGGAATTGAAACACAAACCCGGCTATTTTTAAGAGTCCTTAATGCTAAGTCCTTTCCCCATTTGTGATCATGGCTGCTGTTACCGAATACTGTAAACTAAGAAGAGCATCTTCCCTGCCGTGATATATCATCAGCAAAGAATACTAGCGATCTCATGGAAGGTCTTTTGTTCAGCCTTACTGTAGGCTTCCTCTATACTGCACTGCTTTACTATCGTGACAATAAATATACTTTATTTTTACAAGTTTCCAAAGTGCTCCCTGCAGTATACAGAAACAAAAAGGCACGGTCCCTCCTTCAAAAGATTTTACAGTCTCAATTTCTATGTGATGCAGGGTGGTGAGAAACAGTAGGAAGGGAAGTTGTGAGGTAGGATAAGTTATAGTAAATAAGACCACACAGTGCCTCGGGTGGCATGGGCGTGTCTTGTTTTTCTGTTCCTTGCAAAACAAATGGCCCTGGCCCAGACTCGCTTCTGGTGTAATTCATTAGGAGAAGCTAAGGAATATGTTATTCTGCAATTTAGACCCTGCTTTGTAAAAAGTTTGTCAGTGCTCATGTGGGTAGAAATAGCCATGTGTAAACAATTCCAACGGAAACACAGGGAAAAGAGGGGGTAAGGGTTCTATTGAAATATTATCATATGGTGGGGGCAACCCAAATCAGGGAAGTAGTTTGAAGAAAACAATAATCTGTGTTATTTAATAACACGGGTAACATAAGGGATTTCTCTTGACCATATTCTTTAAAGTCCATAAACCAAGAGAAAGAACATAGGCTGTTTCATCAGCAAGTTGCCATTTTGCAGAATCTGTTTCAGCAAACATGGAAAGCAACAAAAAGGAATTTGCTGATTCACCATTAGTGACTTAGAAGAATGGGACTAGTACGGAACGGTCAATTTTTTTTAAGTAATAGTGCATTTATTTCCTCTTAGGATCTCATTTATACGCAGCTTTGCCAACCATAGCCATTCAAACGAGTCAGGCCTAAAATAACAAAACCCACCCCGCTCCTGCTATTTTGAAAATAATACATTTGGGGTTCTTTTTATTTGCCTTCTGCTGTTGGAGCTTTTAAGGTTCATGATTTCAAGCCCTCTCTCTGCCGCCATAATGGCTGCTTTTGTCTGCTGAGGATCTCACATAATACCATAATTCTGTAAGCTGGGATCTGAAAAACCAAAATCAAACATTGCTAGGCTTGCAAATAAAATCAGGGAGTTGACAACACTGTATATCGTTTTTGTATGTTTTGATTTAATTAAAGAGCTCCGTTTCTATTTTAAAAAACTTTACTATTTTAATACTTTGCTCTTCAGTCTTCAGGCTCTTCAGCCCGTGAACACACTCAGTTATGCTCAGGGCCCCTGGAATTCTGCGGCACTTCGGGGCCAGTTTCTGCAGCAAGGGTAAGAGAATTCTGCAGCGAATGTTAGTCAACTCTGCAGCAGTGAGAACGTGTAGCTGTCTGCCACTCTGTACCCACCGACTCCACTGCTAGCTGCAGAATTCCAGGAGCCCTGAGCTTTTCACACTTCCATGGCCATGGAATCGCTCACTGGCTATGGAATTTATTTAACCCTTTCACTACACTTCAGAGTGCAGTGTGGGCTAACTGTTGTTTTAAAGTCAAGGCCCAGTATGTCAGTGGGGGTGGACATAGACTGCATGCCCTAACAAAACAGAGACAGACATGGAGAAATTGCAATGAAAGGACAATGTGGTTTTTCCACTGAGATATTGAGAAAGTGAAGTTTATCACCAACCTATAGTGCTGGTATCTTTCCTCCTGATACCTCAGCTCATGTTCTTGAAGGTGAGCATTCAAAGCTATCCCACAACTTACGCCCATAGGGTATGTCTACACTGGCAAGTTAGGTCAACTTAAGGAGGCTTAAGTTGACCTAACTTAGTCCCTGTCCACATTGGGCTTTCATTAGGTCAACTTAAGGAGCTTCCTTAAGTCGACCTAATGAACGCTTAGGTCGACTTAATAAGAACCGCGGGGTATTTGAACTAACCCTCCTTAGGTTGACCTAAGCCCAGTGTGGATACATAAGTCCGCTTTCTTAGGTCGACCTAAGGGAAGTTAGTCAAATTATTAAGTCCCGGTTAAGGGAAACCACTTTGTTAAGTCGATTGTATTAAGTCGATTTAACAAAGTCAACCTAACTTTTTATAGTGTAGACATAGCCATAAAGCCTGACTCATGATGGCAGCTGGCATCAGACACTCATTGACAAGCAACACTCAATAGAGAGCCTTTGATTTAAAATGCCTTATTTTGCTCAGTTGGAAGTTAATCCAAAAAGGAGGGGTTACAGCTGTGTTCTAATCAGGTCCCTCAATGCAGCTGTATCTGTAATATGGATCTGATCATAGACTAGAGTTTCATAGCATGGTTTGAGGGCACCTGTGCTTCTCAAGGAAGTGGTGTTAGCACCTTGCTAAAAAGAAACGTGTTTGAGCACAGTCTGAGCTATAGTGTGGACAGGGCCTCAGTGATTTCTAAACTTGTAATAATTTTTCTTAAATGCAAATCTTATACATCATCTTTACTGCTTGTTGTGGAATAGTCAAAATGTTTGGTATTGGATTCCAGAACATTGGGGAAAAGAATCAAGAAAATATATTCCAGAAAATAGTATATTTGTGGAATGTGAAAAACAGGCCATAGATTTTTGAGCAAACACTTTTTTTTGTGGGGTGGGGGAGAGGAGGGTCAGCATAGCTACTTTAAAACTACCTGCTCTGGTTTCACTCAAGGGGACTAGAACGTTGAGATGGAAAAGTGGGTGTTTATATAAATATGCAGTTTGGACATCTCACCTACACAATTTCCATTCCATATGTCTAGCACTAAGCCTTGGAATGGAAAAAATTCAACTCTCACATCTCTTCTTCATGGTTAAGACAGAGTGTTTGATGGTTGGTCATATTCTCTACTGCCTGGAGTCTAGTCTAGCACTGGGGCTTTTCCTCCTCTAGCTACTTCACTGTTGCTTATGTAGAGAGACAAGATGGGTGAGGTAATATCTTTTATTGGACCAGCTTCTGTTAGTGAGAGAGCCAAGCTTTTGAGCAACATGGAGCTCTTCCTCAGGTCCTGAAAAGATAGTGTCACTGCCCATTACTTATCTGGCCGTAGTGTCCTCAGAGTGGATAACCTCTCATCCTCTCTCATTTTTAGTCACTCCCTTATGAAAGTTGAAGATCTAGCCTCTCTAGAATGTATGTACATTAGTTACACCCTACAAGAGGAGTTCCAGGGAGAGGAAATTCCACCCCAAAGCTTCCTGGTGCATATGAGGCGCCCCCTGGTTCTGCACTCTTTTAGTCCCCTCTCCCTGCTGCAGGGCTGGGCCATGATGGCGACCATGGGCCCCAAAACAGGAGGCTCCTTTATAGACTCCTTCCCTCCCCTTGCATTTTCAGAGATCATCAAGGCATGATCTGGCCCTACATGCCCAGCAGAGTCTATACACACAAGCTACATTACGATATGTGGAGAGATTGCTATTCTGTGAATTCTGAAAACTGGTGCCTTGCCTCCCATAACTTGCCGAAATACTGGTCCTGATTTGTTACCAGTATGTTCCCTTTCCAGGAAGGTTGGCGCTATATCTTTCTGTCTCTCCATCCATGTTGAAGTGGCATTTATACTGATAAGAAGCAGCGGTATTTCATTCCTAGGAGGAGTCAGCTGGCCTGTAGGCTTAGCGTAGGGCTACTTTGTGGAAGACCCCTAAGCCTGCTTAGTCTGATTTGTGAAATAAATCACTAGTTTTGGAATGCACTTGCAGTTGGGAATAAGGCTGACACAGGAAAACACATGCTTTGGTGCCTCCGCCCTTCTCTCATTGAAGGGGAGAAAAGTATGAGAACAGCTGGTTTGAAGAGCTGCCCGTTTTGGTCAGATGTATTTATGGAGGTTTCATCACATGACAATCTTTACTTCCTGGAGACTCCTAGACAGTCCTGAGGGGCTGGCAACCCTATTTGTCAGACATGACTCCATCTCTTCTTTGTAATTTAAAAGTATGGTATTTCATTGTAAAGTTTACTGTCCCTAATTCTCAACCAGGTTCTTCAAACTGAATGTCTGCCACTAGAGCCAGGTATACATTAGTGGCAAGATTTGGTGGCAGTCGATGGGAGTTATGCAAGCTAGGCAGAGTCGCTTGCATTCCTCAGCGTGCCGACGGGAAGTGCGTTCCCCTCAACACAGCACTACGCCACATGACGGGATGGCTTTATTAAGTTGATTTCCAGATCAAGTTTAACTGACCGCTAAGTCAATCTGAGATCGGTGAATTGCCACCATCAGTGTAGATGTGGCCTAGGTAGTCTCTGGCAACTGTGGAGACAAATAGCTCTAAACCAGACAGAGACATGAAGCACTGGTTTCTCCCTGTGCTTTCATTACACCCCGCAGACCTGTGCTCTCCCTGTCTTCCTAAACGGTACCTTAACCCTGACTACTGGGAAGTACTGTATGTACATGGGTCAATTACAAACATCTCTAAGACTGTAAGGAGAGGTTGGCTTTACCAGCTGAAGTTGTCAGCCAAAGCATTAAAAAAACGCTTTAATTCCTACCAGGCAATTGGTCAATCCGCTGAAATAGAAAAATATCTACTTCTGTACAAGGCCTGTCATTTGCATCATCTGGGCTGAATGAAATGGCAAAGAGGGAGATGAACACATGTAACCCATCCTAAGACAGCTTTGTTCCCCTCTCCTGGGCGGATCACATGGAGGGGTTTGAGTTTGCTACTGCCTGTGAGCGAACAGTCCTCACGGATGACAGCTGCAGACGCTGTGATGCTTCATAGGTTTTACTTATCCCCATGACTGTCCCTTGCCATTGTTATATTCATAATACTGAGCAGCCTGCATCAGACCTCTGAGAGAAGAAACTAATGGTATTTTCCTCTTACATCCTAGGGAAAAAAGAAAAGGCGAGCAAGAGAAAAGCAGCAGGATTCCACTTCAGGTAAACTAACTGGGTACACAATTCAGCATGTTGCTCAGTAGCTTTTTACAGGGTGTGGATGAGCTCTTTGGACAGCACTTGTATTTTGCAGCCATGTTTTAGCTTATTTTGTCAGCTTTCTAAAGCTAAGAAATAGGGTGTATTTTAAAGCCACAATAAATTATTTTTACAATCAGCTGGTTCCTAAAACACATGCGCATTAGAACATGGGTAAGGTTCCTGAAAACTGAGCAAGCTCTAGTCTAGACCTGAAGAAGAGCTCTGCGGCGCATCAAAGCTGGTCACTCTCCCCAACGGACTTTAGTCCAAAAAGAGAAATTACCTAGTCTCTAATATCCTGGGACCAACCCAGCTACAACACTGAAGTCCAATTATATTGTGGCTAATAAGTCATTTTTAACCCTACCATTTGTTCTGCCAGAGAAATAGTCAGTAAGGTCTGAATGGCAGGATCCTGAAGTCAAAAATCATGCTTTTATTTGTTAGATGGAATGATATGGCGTGTCTAAGAGCTATGAAACCTCTTTGAAGATCACCCAAGAGACCACATCACAAATCTTTTCATAGTAGATGTAGCCTAAAGGTCAAACAAAGTTGCACTAAAACCATAGGGGTACTTTAATGTGGTCACTTACTACAAAGCACTCTTTGTTGGAGATGGTTCCCAGTGCAGGTTTCATTCTATCTAGATGTTTGCATAAACCCACACCTTCCAAAGTTATTCACAGCCTAGATCTGGAAGCATTTCTAACTTACTTGTATTACTGGACTTTTTTATATCCCATCAAGAAAAATAAAAAGCCCAGATATCTGCTTTATGTGTTTCTAAACTGCACATCTTCTAGTCAATCATTTTTTCACCCCAAATTGTTGCCAACCTTAATAACAGAAGTGTAAGCTTTTATATACGATGTGTTATGAAAATAATTTCACCCACCAATGAAACACAGCCCCCTTTAGGCTGGAAGACAGCAGTTGATTAACAGCTTGTAGCAGGAAAAGTTGGAGGTTTCTGGAACTGGGTGAGTGACATTGACACAAAGATTCTTCTCAGATCTCATTTAAACTAGTGCAAAAAGTTCACGCTGTATCTAAAACAGGCCACTCAGCAGACCCCCCTGGTGACACAGCAACACTACACAGGACTTCAGAAGAGCAGGTGCAGAGGAATAGCTTTTCCAGTAGACACACAGAGGGAATTTAGGGAAGCAGAATGGAATTACCCCATATGGGTCTCCTGGGTGCTATTTTTTTTTTTTTTTTTCCAACCTGCTTCTGCAATTTTTTCCTCATCTGTGTCAATATACATGAGGACTCAGCTCTTTGGCAGAACATTCAGCCAGAGAGCAACTAAGGATTTCAGTACAGGAGGCAATAGGAGTCTGATTAGGCAGCATTTCAAAACTAAGAAATTTGGCATTGCATAAGAAGCAATGTATTTCCTGGTAAATGCCTACACTTCCTGTAACTGAACTGTGACTGCCTGGCTTTCTGGAGAAATGGTTGAGCTAGAGAACAAAGTCTACACCATCCATAATTTGAGGCCATTTCCCAGACACCTCTCTTCGCCCCGTCACTGGGTGTGATCTCCCTTGCCTAACCATCCCTTTTTTACAGGAGGGTTGGAGTCTGAATAGTTCCGTTGCTGAAGAATTGGATTTTAGTCTGTTAGTTTTGTCTTAAGTGGCTGAAATGATGTTGCATCTTTTCTTCTTCCTCCTGCTTCTCTTCTTCTTTGTGCCTCTGTCTTACCCATTCTCCGCCACGCATGCTTCTGTGTTCAGATCCCGCCTCTCCTAAGAAATGCAGAGCTCGCTTTGGCCTCAACCAACAAACGGACTGGTGCGGCCCATGCAGGTGTGTATCAGAAACTCTCTACTCTGCTTTTAGTACCTTTTCCTGAGTGCATTGTTTTCCCCCCCGGATGTGGTTTTATTTTTCATGCATGTTTCTATAGTGCCCTTAGCTCTTGTTGCAAACTATTGGCATTGTTAAAGACTTTCTTCTAAACTGGGAAAGTTTTCCCGGAGATCATTGCCATGGGCTGGTATTGCTGAAGGCTCCACCCAAATTCTTTCTGTAGCTAAGAGAAGAAAGTTAAAGGGATGCATGTTTCAAAAAGGTTACTAGTCCCACAATTCAACCTGTTTTTCTTATACCAGGTTGACAATGTGTCTGTAATATTGTACATGTTTTATTAGGATTCCTATTTCATGGTTCCTAAGAGTCTGATCTACAGGATAGGAAGGCCCTGCACTAGCGCATGTGTGGCATGTAAGAAAACAAATGTTTCTTTTCCCATATATCCGGTTCCAAGGAGGGAAGCTGGTGTGGGGCCTTCTCTCCTCCCTCTACATTGCCACCACTTTTAGGGTTACTAGCATGTACCCAAAGTGCTCCCCTTTCTGGACTAAATGTACATTTCTGGTCCAAGAAGTAAGGAATCTAGACTCTGAGCCCTTTCCATAGCCCTGTAGCACATGGCCATTAGACCAGGTAGTGTGCCAGGCAACGAGATCTTCTGTGAGGACTCCACCAACTCAACCTTCCAAGGGATGAATGTGGAACTAGAATGAGGAAGTATTCATGCTGTTCACTTGCCAAGGTATTACCAGGCATGAGATGGCCAGCCATGTAAGAAGTAAATCCAGCCTGAGCAGAGGGGAGGTGTATACCGGTCTCAATACAATCTGCTGAGCCCATCTTTTGGCTTCTGCCTAGCACAACCTGAAAATTATTTGCATTACATTAAATAGCAAGTCACCTGAATCCCTGAAGGAACATGCAGCTAGGAGAGGCCTTGATGGTGGCTGATCACAAGCTGTGATGCTGGTACATTCTTGGCTAGAAATCGCAGCTTTTCAGGTGATGGCTAAAAAAGTGACTTGTGATTGAACCAAGGCGTCAGAGGCTGGCTGTCCTTCAGAGACCAGTCTTTTTAGTGGTGTAGTTCAGCTGGCAGTTAGCCCAGGCTGTCATTGGTCATAAAGACTCTTAGTTAACCCCTTGTATTCTCCTCCCACACAAGATAGCTCCCTGTCCATAGTTGATCTGTCCCCTGGGGAATTTTTCACATCTTGGCAGCCCTGAATGCGGCACCTTAAATCGGTCAGAGCCTCTTGTGTGGGGTGGGCCTTTCGTAGCAGCAGGGAATCTCCAGACCAGGACAAGGTGTTGAAGTTAGGTTCTCCCCTACAGCAGTGAAGAGCACAATTCCTAGGTCACTGAGTACTCCCCGGGTTTTTTGAGATCTCTGAATTAGGCTGCCGTGCTAACACTTTGCTTTGCCTGATGTCGCTTAACAACTAACACATTGCTGGTGGGCTCCTGAAACCTTGGCATGCTTTCTCATTTTTACACACTGCCCTCTTAAGTACTGTATAATAGCAGCTGTTCTGCAATTCCTCGAACTAACGTACAGCAGCCAACTTGATGGCTCCAGAAGCGTGTGCTTCCTCTTCACTGACATCTGCCTCTGACAGAAAACCTCCAGAGAATACCTATTCCAAAATGGGAGAGAGTTAACTGATTAAATGCATTGTCCCCTCAGAGGCTCTGCATGGATAATTTTTCCAGGTTTCTGTAAATCCTAAGGGGAAAGCTTGGTTTTATTAAACTCCATCCCCAGCATTTAGGGGAAAGATAATATCACTAGTGAACCGTCCTATTCCAAGCAATCCATCAAAGTCCCTACCAGTTGGTCATCAGGTACATTTTTAATGTGTCCATTTATCTTTTAAGTGGACATATAAATTTTAGGCCTCTAGAGGGTTCAGACATCCTACAGGCTACAGATCTGCTTATTGTTTATAAGTTTACATTTTAAAGAAAGATTTGTTCAATTCATTAACCTCCCCACTAACCAATTTTTTTTTTTTGACTGAGTATAAATAGGTGAGTGAATATTTTCTTTTTGCACGCACCTCTGTAGCACAGTAGCAAATGCCTGAGATGACCAGAGGAAACTCCTTTCCCCCAGAGCTTGTCTACAGCAGGAAATTATATCCTGTTAGAATACGTGTGAATGAACAGCAGTGGTGAACATTCAGTTTACACAAGATTAAGAGCGTGACTGCAGGTTCACACTACAGTTAACCACAACGCTGACACTTAAGTACAAAGCCATGTTTAATACCATCTTAGCTTATATATGTTCTAACACAAAGCCATTTTTCAGTAGCAAGATCAGAGACTGAATAGTGCCTGCACTGTAGTACCGCATTTCTCTGTGTGCCTGAAATGGGACATGTAAGCAGGGGGGTGGAATTAGACTGTCAACAGTAGGTAGGATAAATTTCTCTTCAATCCTCTCAGTTGGGAGTCTAAACTTAAAAAACAACAACAAAAACCACCAGTATCTTCAGGGAGAGTTGTTCTCCTCAGGAGATGCAAGACCACATCTGAAGGCCTGTTTTAAATAGAGAGAAACTGGAGATGATCCGGAATTAGGTAGCATAAAAGGTTTATACAATATTTCTACTGTTTGAAGAGAAATTAGAGATTTGAATGTAGAAATCCTGGAAACCAGAAGAACTGGGGCCTCTGTGAGAAGAATGCCTGGACTAAAGTTGCCATAACATTCAGAATACCTAGGTTTAACCATACACAGGAGGGGTTAACTAGATGCTAGTTAAATTTTAACATTTTCAAATAGTTTAAAAAAAGGAGTGGCTTGCCAATGACTCATTGCCAAGTAAGATTAGAGAAAAGGATTATTAATATATGCCCTTTTGAAGTATCCATGAAGCATGTGACTGAATGGGGACCCTGGAGATACTCTTTTGCAGTGATGTGTGGGGTGAGCTACCAAGCTGGCCCTTCTCTTCTGCCTGGATCGGTGTGGAAAAGTTTACTTTTCAAAGCAGTTGCAGATTGTCCCACAAAGGGATCTGGTCCAGGAGAGCACTGTGATGTGAAGCTCTCACTAGAGAGAACTGAGGGAGGGGTTAATGTTACTTGGGCACCACTGGATGAGGAGCTTTTCCACTGACCTAACGTCAAAAGGAGGTAACCCTAGCCACCCTACACACACACACACCTTTCTTTTGCCTTACCTAAGAGCAGGAACACTGCTTCCCAGCCTGAAGGCTTCTTGCCTTCCAAAACATCTCATCTCCCTGGGCTTGAGCCCCATGCACCTTTCTGCAGGGGAGTGAAGAACCCTCACAACCACAAGGAAAAGCCCAGGGCCCCACAGATCATTTCCTTCTGTGGAGGTCCCATCTAACAGCCCTGGTGCTCTCTCATGTGTGGAAGGGATGTTGATCTCCGAGACCAAAGTAGCTCAAGGGGGTGACATACGCAACATCTAAATGAAGAATGCTCTGATTTTCCAAAATGCTGGACCCCTGAAGGTCCCACTAAAGTTAATGGGAGCTGCAGGTGCTCAGCTCTTCTAAAAAGAAGATACCTTACTTACTGATGTGGGTGGTGCCTGCTTATAAACATCTCTGGGGAAATTACCACCTTTTCTGCTGGCTAACCCTGAAGGGGGAGGGGAGGGCTGTGTAGTTACCTTTACCTGTTTCCCAAATAACTACATTGCTCCCAAAATATTCTTCTGTGTGCCTTTTTTTCTGCTTCCAACTATAGTTGTAGAAAAGTTCATGTTCTGCAACCCTCCTCCACTAAACCGGGATGCTACCACCATGCTCTCGTTGCAGAAATAACTATGTAGGGCCACAACAGAAATTATTTATATTTACCAACAAATGTTAACTTGTGTTTCAGGTCTTCCCAGCAGATTGTTTAAAATACATGTCTAGAGAGAAAATTTTGTCCAGCATTTGAAGTGTAGCCCCCTCTGGGGGAACACACAGCTCACATTAAGACAACTCAGCGACGTAGAAAAGAAAGTTCCAAAGGGGTAGTCCTTGTTCGTTTTGCTGAACAAGACAAACGAGTCTTGCAGCACTTTTAAAGACAACACATTTTTGTCACATGAGCCTTCATGGGAGGAAATCCCACTTCATCAGATGCTTTGAAGATGGGGAACTAGTTTCCTGATAAGTTCCCCATCTTCAAAGCATCTGATGAAGTGGGATTTCCTCCCACAAAGGCTTGTGCGATAAATAAATTTGTTAATCTTTAGAAGTACCACGGGACTTTAGAAAAGAAAGTCAAGGACTTCATGTCCAACTGAAATACCCAGTGGGAATGATGTAGGCAGAAGTCCCCAGATGGGTTTATTGCTGGGGTTAACGCTCCTTCTTTAGAGAAGGCCATGAGTGACCTGCAAGCATCAGCAACTGTCAGCTCAGTATTACAGCTAAGCATTGGTTGTCTGGATTCACCAGGTGACACTTTTCCCTTTGAATCATCAGCACTATCTCACTTTCCACTGCATTTGGGCTCTCCCGCCGTCCTCGCCAGATACCTGTTTAGCTTACGGACTCTAGCTAGATCTCCGTTTAGTGTAGCCTGAATGCCGGAACATTCCACGTTAGACTGGCCAAATACCCTCATTAGTCATTCGTTTCCTACCAGTCAGTAAGACCAGCATTTCAAAGTCCCTGCAGGACTGGAAAGGTTGAGAAGAAGGGAGCTTAGAAGAGGACTCACCACTGGGACACCTCGTCGATGGGGCTGGCATTGCAGGCTCTCATTTGGCACCCCTTGCCAACAGCTGCTTCAACTCTGCGGCGACAGGCTTCGTCTAGTGACTCGGCTCCAGATCACTTTAAATCTCTCACCTTGCTCAGGGAAACCAAAAATCCAGCGAACAGTAGTCCTACATCCGCAAGCCACGTCTCTGACCCAAGTCCCAATTTGCTAGTCCTAGATCTAACTCTGGTTTTTAGGGTCTTTGCACCACCTTTTCTGATAGCCAGGAAGGGAATTGAGGCTCTCCAACTTGTCTGGGCTTCTACCCAAGGAACTAGTCACAAGCAGGCAAAGTCCATCTGTTCAGGCTCCCTGCGTCCTCCCTCAGCCAGTACCCAGGCCAACAGCCCCTTCCTGGGCTCCCTAGGAATCTGCATTTCCCCCAGGTTCTACCATCCTTTCAGAGCCTGGCTTGCAGGATTCCCCTGGAATTCTCCAAATCCCCAACCAAAAGTTCAAATTTAAACCACAAGCCTTCAAGAGTACTCTGCCTCAGCTGAACACCACCCCAAGGGCTGTCTCCCTAGAGCTCTGTCCCTATTTTGAGACCCAGTCCAGGAACTAACTCCCCTTCTACTGCTTTTTCCCACTTCTCTCTCCTGACATCAGCCTAGTCTCAGGAAGCTAGCTCTTCTGCAGCTGAGCTCTCCAGGTGGCCCTGCTAATTTACCACTTGATACATCTCCTGGTGCCTGCAGGTGCACTGAGTTTTCAAACTCCTGCTAATCATCTTAGTACCAGTATAGGGTTTACACACCAAGGGCCTTCACTTAAGGCCCTCCTGTTTGAGCCAGGTAACTGTAGCCCTTTCTGCACCTCCTATTCAGTCTCCAGTTACCAAGTCATCCTCCCCCCGGCTGCTGCTTTGTGGTGTCTTCCCCCTTGCAGAATGACACAGTTCTGGAGTGGGTGTAACTTTCCTAGCCAGATCAGTGCCAGTTTTCTGTTCTAAACACAGCATTGTTGAACATTTAAATACAGTGGCGTGGGTTGCTGTGATCTGCTATCATTTTACTGCCCATCTCCCAGAAGTGACTTTGGGCCATACAGGCAAAAAGTAAGTGTTTGTTAGACTTCATTCTTTCAGTACAGTATTGGGGGGGACCTGTATTCCTCCTGGGATAGACTCAGAGGAACCAATTACCCCCTTTCTGCAAGTTAACACATAAGGTAGCACTTTCATCTCTCTCTCACTCACACACACACACCCCTACCTTGTTCAAAATGATGGAGGGTTCCCATGCTCACGTTTGAACATCACATCTCAATTCCTGCTGGCCATAAACCTTCACACAAATTCTCCCAATCTAGGCTTTGTTTTGGGGCTCATGAGTAGGACGCCAGTAAGGGTCCAAAGACTGTGTATAGGCAAGGCAAGCCACAATCCGCATCTACTCTGATGACCCCCATGTCAAGCAGAGGTAGGTTCAACCCGGTCCGATCGCAGCATTCTCTGATTCTGCAAGAGGTCCGTGCGGTGGCAGCCGCACTGCTGGGGACTGACATCTGAACTAGTTCCAATATAGACAGGTCCCAGATCTGGGCCAAGTCCAGACCTGATGTAAGGGGGTGCAGTTGCACTGGGCATTGTGGGGTTTCAGCCCATTTGCATCACGTCTGAGTTTGGCCCTGCTGTCTTGTGATCAGCAATACAGCACACAACTTCAATGGTGAGTAAAAGGCATCTAAATGAGTATCTTAGGGAAAAGGAGGGACTTCATTTGAGAGGTCTTGTGCGGCTTTGTTCATCACCCTAAAATAAAGGGTTGAATGCTGATGTCTTGCTGCCACCTAGTGAGGAGGATGGAAGACTGAGTGTGAGCCAAGAGAATGCAGGCCCGATTCCGTTCTAAATGATGCTGGCTTGTATTGACATCACAAAGTCACTCTGCAGCTGAGAGAAATGCTGTCTGTCAGCCCAGGGATATCTCCAAATACTTTACAGAGTTGGGCAGCCCCGTTACACAGTTAACTAACAATAGTTTTAGACCCTGACAAAGAGAGAGGCTGTTGGCTGAAAGTTGAAATCAATTGATTTTGTTCGGTAATTTGCTATGTTGTCCCTTAGCACTCATTTCTGCTGTGTGCCCTGTTTACAGCGAACACTGTAATGTTTTAATTTTAAATATATGACACTGTAAATTCACCCTTTATTTACAGATAACTCTCTTCACTGTTCTTAGGAGGAAAAAGAAGTGCATTCGGTACTTACAAAGAGAAGGACGCTGTACCAGCCCAGTTTCTTCCGATGGAAGTGCTATAGACTCCCCTCCCTCTCCTCTGGATACACTCCAGTGCATATCCTCTGCTTTTAGTTCAGACAAGCTTGCTACATCTGCTGATTTCGCACACAAAGAACAAAGCAATCCTTTCTCCATCTCCAGTCACGTCAAAAGCGCTCCTCACTCCTCTGGACTGACCACACGGTGCTCATCGACGCCACACGTGTTATTAGCATCCAGCGACTCCTCAGAGTACAGCAGGCCATCAACAGGAACATAGTGCCACACTTTACAATTCAACGCTTGTTAATGCATTGGGCACTTTGCTTTTACCGTGTGGTTTTTGCTACCCATTGCAATAGACTGGAGGCTCATCCAAATTACCCAGCTTGCTGTAAAAACTGTGTTTTCAAAGCCATGAGGCAGCTGTGTCCTGATCCACAAAATGATGCAGAGATGCTGGAATATTTAAAGTTTTTATCTGGAGCAAAGCTAGAAAAATGATGTCTCACTCCATTTAAAAGGCTGAAATGAGAACTTGCCAGAATTAAAACTGCCAATCAGTAAATGAATCTTTCATCCCCATCCTGAGCTTCCTTTTACTACATCATCTACTCAAGTAGCTGAAAGCAAAAGATAACTCCTTGGCTTGTTGCAGTAGATGGTAGGTGCTATAAACCTTAAGCCTTGGTTTCTGTTTCTTGCATCCCAGACAGCTTTGAATTGTAGTCAGTCGCAGATTGCTTGTAGCTATAACACCACGGAGCCAGCAAAGCTGATACAGGAGCATTTTTTTTAAAAGCCCCTCTGTCTGAGAAGTAAAGGTTAGGAAGCTAGGTTTTCTCATACTGGCTTAGAAGAAAATATAGGCAAATGAGATGAACATTATGAAACTTCCTATTCAAAGACAGGAAAATACTGTTTACAGGTAACAGGTCTTTGCAGCGATGTCAAGTTCTCTTAGCAGACAAAGAATGAGAGCACTCAGGAGGCAGACAAGGAAGCTTGCAGGCCTATATCCAATGTTTTATTGGTACGGAGCTGAAATACCATAGTAACAGACTATATCAGTGAGGGGCAGACTCCTCCCTGCTGCTTAGGTTGTTCACTGTAAACACTGGAGAGTCGGACTCCTTCAATAAAGGCTCAACATAGATCCCGTTTGCCATTAAGGCCTTGATCCCACCAGCCCATGCAGCAGGGTACACAAGATTGGTAGGAATCCACCCAAGTGTAAGTAGATGCTATATGCAAGGTCAGACCTGGCCCGCTGCACGGAGTAGATGTAACTTTCAGGCTTCTGTGCACTCATTCCCTACTCTCACAAACGGAGGGTAAGGTAGACACTGCACATGAGGCTCTTCATGCTAATGAGGTGGTTAGCCTCACCCATCCCTCTTCGGCTTTTCTGCCTTTGGAGGTAGGGCTAATTTTGAAGCCAAACGCGGAGTCCCTGAAGCAGGGTTTGGTATCCGCACCCTGTCCATCGCTTACACCTTGGGTGTCACTCCGTACCTGTGCTGGGCGGGATCAACTCTCAATGTGGTGATAAGTGTCAAACTGACATGCAGCATTTACTGTCTGGTTACACTGTACATTTTACAATACAAAAGATTTCCTCTCTCCTTTTCCCAGCTAGTGGCTATCAAATGGTAACAGTCTCTCCAGCCTGAAAGTGTTTAAAATTTCTGATATTTTATTTATATTTTGAGTCTGATCAACAAAAATTCTTATCAGATTCTGATCTCTGCCCACTGATGTAAATCGAGAGTTACTCCACCAAAGAAACTGGCATAACTCCAGATTTACACCCTTGTAACTAAGATCAGAATCCATCCCCTTGTGGGTTTTTTCCCCCCTGCTTACAAAAATACATTCTGAACTGAAGAGAAAGATACCATAAAACATTAGAGGGTCTATTTTTTTCTAAGATTTAGAATACTGAACACAAACTAACAAAATATTATTGTAGTATTGCAAGAAATTGAAAAGGGCCTTTATAATATACAAAAGTATTTTTATATTTTTTCTTGACGCAACACCAAACTCAACTTTTTTTACATTGGAATAAACTTACTTTTTAATAGGTTTCTATGTCAGACTGAAGATTAAAAAGCTGCTTATACTGTAGCGCACTATAGTTACTGGGGTTCCTCCCCCCATTCAGTTCCTCTTGCTGCAGATTTTCGGGGGGGGGGACGGAGATGCTGTTTATAATTCTCCCCCCTCTGTGCAAATGTAGCCTCCATTCGCACTAAATGGTAGTTACATGCACAAATTCAAAAGAAACTATAAAACCCTTTGTGTGGCAAAACCTTTGTAAGGCCGAGGCCAGTGGTATTGTCTGAGCTGCCACACAAATGTGCATTTAGGAACCACCTCCTGACAGTCACCAAAGGGTTAATTATGTAGCACTGGCTCAGTATGTGACTGGGTAGCCTCTGACTGATCGCCCACCCCTCGTGGTCAAGTGGGGAAAGCTGAGGCAGATAATTCCATTTACAGCTTTGCCCCTGACTTTGTGACCTCTGTGCCTCGGTTTTCCCATCTGTAAAATGAGCACACTGATTTTTTTTTTAAGTGCTCAGATTTTCAGATGTAAGGTGCTATGGATGTGACAAGTAATATTAAAAACCACAAGATAGTCAGCAGCAGCATAGGTTAGAGGTTGGGTACGAGTTAGGCAAAAAATTGGGTGTGACAAGTAAAAGTTGCAACTACTTGGTATCTGTGATTGTGCAAAACAAATCCAATCTGCCCCTCAGCAGATATCTGAGGAGGGTGTAAACAAATGGAGCGAGCTAACACCAGAGGGTGGCATGGAGGAAAGTGTGTACGGAGCACCACTTAATCAAGCCCCAGCCTAAGAGCTGGAGTAAACAGACACAGCTACCCTGACTTCAGTATTCAGTGGGAATTGCACCCACTTAAGTGTGGTGCTAACTGGGACCCCGGCGTACGTGGCCACGTGCACCCGTAGAGGGATGCACTGAAGGGGAAGTGATGCCTGTATCATCTGCTCTGAGATGCATTTCATTTCCCACTGCTGCAGGATATGCTAACCAGCACTCAGGTTAGTCATGTCCCCTTTCCCTGGGGTACAGCTCCCTCCCCCAAAGCATTCAAGTCATTGATTTGCACATCTATGGAAGCAGGACTCTTACCTTTCTTTGCAGCCTACACCCATTTTCTGATTGATGTACAAAGGGGTGGTCTGTGTTTTGGGGGACCAGGCAAAAGTCCTTGACTTTTCTCCCTGGCCTCACCAGCACCAGCTGCCCCTCAGCATTGCCACTATCTCCTCCCCCATTTGCTAGCCCCACCCCAGTTGGCCACCACCTTGCCCCCTCTATTCTTGCTGAGGTCCCCTGCCCCATGTGCTGACCCAATACTCCACTCCCATCCCAGTCATTCCCTTCCCCGCACCTGGCTGGCGGCTACTGGAATCCACCCATTGAATGTGGCCCATACGGCCTAGTATTCTGACTTTATGCAAAATATAATTTGCACTGCTTTGTATTAAGTGCTGATTCCCTCTTCTGCACTCAGATACCAGTCTAAATTCACTAGCTTAGTGGAGGGCTGTGGCTTCAGCCTACACCGGTATGGAACAACAGAATTTGATCATTTATTTTCTCACAAACTTTTTTTTTTAATTATTAAATAGCTCTTTAAGCCACCCCTTTTAAGGAAAAATATTGAGTCAGTAAAGACCACTTCTACTAATATTCCCTAGGACTGTTACACCAGAAGCCAGTACAGACAACTGTCTTTTCACATCTGTGCGTGCACCCTCTCCCTCCCGCCCTGCCAAAGTTGTTTAGAAATGCTAGAGGAAGTTTTCCGTTGTTTAAAACAATAGGAAAACCTTGCCTTTATGTTTTACTGCAGCAAACATTTTAGATATATGGCAATTTTCAATTTTTAACTACCCCTTTGATTTCTTGTTTGAATGTAGAAGTCACAGAAATACCACTTCATTAAGGAAAATCACTGTATGTATGTAGCACCCATAAGTGTTTCACAGCTGTATTTTCATGTCTAATTACTATCCACCCTATACTGTAATTTTTTTTTTTACTTCACTGAGTTTGTATTTTTTGGCTTTTATGTTCAAAATATGTTTATAGCTTTATAAATAAAGATATGTGGCAAAGTGGGCCATCTAAAAGGGGCCACTGGAGGTTAAAATCCTATAAAATTGTAATCAAACACCCTTAGTCTTGCATTTCTTCCCCCAGTCAGCAGTACTTTTAACATAGTTGGATGTAGCCACTTGGGAGTATATGAATGACACAGGATGCTAGCAGCTGAAGCAGTAGGATCATGACAAAGAAACAACCCTTCTCTACAGAAGGGGCTGATTCAGCCACTCCCTGCACTGGCTCAGCTAATTGGAGCTGTACCCATTGCTGAACATGTCAAGGGGAAAAACAAATCAAAGAGGACAGGGACCCAGCTTGCTTTTAAAAAAAAAAAAAAAAAAAAAAATTGGGACAGACCAGCAGCCTTATTACAAGCTTTTTGAGGCTACGGTAGTGCTCGTAATAGAGACCCGAGATAGCATCAGACTGCAGTGCCCCATTTATCCGCATCACTGGTACCAGTAGCATAGGCTCATACGGCCCACTACACCTCATGGCCCAGGAAGCTGGAGTAGCTAGCTTTGTACATGAGAGAGTCATTCTCATGTAGGCCATTGATTAGAGCAGTCTAGCATGTCCCTCTAGTCCCATCTTCGCTCCCCAAAAGTCAAAACCAGATGCTTTAGAGGAAGGTACAAAAGAAACCTGCAGGAGGCAGCTATGGAGTAATGCGCATTACCTACACCCCTGCTCCCATCCTATTCTCTCAGACTAGCTTTAGCCCTCAAGCTGGGGCTGGTTTTGAAATGGGAAGGCAGGAGTGGAAGCTTGTAGTCCTGTAATGCCTGAGCCAGTCAGTTCCCCAGATGTGTTTCTAATGCACTCCTATAAAGATGTCTAAAAGCTAATGGATGAGCTGCTGGATTTCTACTGCATTGAAACAGGAAGAATTGAGGGATTAGATTACAGTAGCCAATTATCAAGAGCCTTAAAATTTGGGGACAAAACCCTACGAACACAAAACCCTATCTTAACTTGTAGCAGTGGCAGGGAGGGCCAGGTTCTTTCCTCCAGCTCCCTCACACAGGAACACAGCAGGACACGGAGCAAATCCTATTTGCCCAAGACTGGGGCCCAGCTAAAGCATGCTGAGTTGCTCCCCAAGCACAGATGCAGAATCAGTTTTAATAGGGCAGCCCCACCCTTGCACCAGCTCTGAACACAAGCAGAAGCAGAAGGAGCACAATTAAGCTTTAACTAGGTCTGCTCTGCAAAGACCTCCATGCAGCAGTTGTCACAGTGTCTCCTCCTCCCACATGCTTCAGAGGCACAAGGAACAAGTTTTCCCTAGACTAGTGTTCGCTCCAGCTAGGGGGGCCTTCAGCACAGATATTTCTATTAACAGAGCCCCAAACCAAAGGTTCCATAAACTGCCCCTGCAGCTCCGCTATTTTTAAAGTCACTTAAACTGTTGCTTGTTTCCTAAGAAGAGGGTGTATTCTGCCTTGGGGACAGCAGAGTGCTTTCCCCCACATTTGGCACAGCACAACTGGAAATCATTTTTGACCAAGCTCTTCCACACCCACTTACAAGCTGGAAGTTGTTAGGTGAAAGGTCCAACATCTTCAGTCTTGAATGCCTAAAACAGCTCCTGGAACAGCTTGGGGGAAACTGATTTGTTATCACTAAGCACTGGCATTATCTGTCTTTCACCATCATCAATGGGGTTTTTTCTTCCCATTTTGGTTTGGTTTCTTTTTAAATACACTATTGAGACTAGGATAAGTTTCAGAACACCACTGCTGAAAGGGGCATTTAAATTTAGAGGTCACATCACATCCTGGGCCTGTAAGCAAGCACAAGTTAGTACTAAGTAGTTGAGAGCATAATGAAGGAACAGGTTGGATGAACTCCCGGTGAAGATCAGCAGTCACCACAGCAGAGGGGAGACTTCTTCTGAAATGCATTATGAACAGGTAGGGCAAATCAATACATATTCAGTCCACGCCTGCCTCCCTCTGCCCCACTTTTCCCCATTCTACTATATGGAGTTATACTTCCCCCTCCCTATCCTAAAACCTGTCCTAGGTCAGTATCCATCTTGGGGTACAGCTGAACAGAGACATGATGCTGAAGCCGAGGTCAGGATATCCTATAGATAGGAAGGATGCAACTGAACTGCATCTAGGTTTGTCTCTTGCCATAAAGCATTGAGACACGATAAGGAAAGGGGGCATCTGAAGGCCTCCAATTGGTAGAATTAGACAGTTTTCCTCTTCTACCCACCCAAAAGAATCTGAAGTCAGTACATCATCACTGTAAGAGTGGTGGCCAACACCAGCGTCTTGAGGGAGACAAAGGGCAAGTTTAGCACAGTGTTGCTGGATTCAACATAAAAATTAAAAGTCTGAAAAATTCATCTTGATACCGGTGTTAAGGAAGGAGTTGAACATATACGAACGACTGACCTGGTTTTAATATTAGCTTTCAAGTGAGGATTAAGTTATTCCATGAGCCATAGCAGTGAGACTCATTTTCATTCCTAAGAAGTGCACTCTTTCCTTCAGAGGCTTTCGGGTGTTAACATACCTAAGATTAACTACGTTCTTTGCACAGAAGAGGCCCCATTTATTACCAAGAGCATTTAATTCTGTAGCATTAGGATGCTCCACTGTAGGACCCATTATTCAACTGGTTTGGAGATGCTTTGGCAAGCAGGAGGGAGCCATTAAAGCAGGGCTCAACAAACCTTGGGCAGAAGGTTGCCATGGCACCCAGGGGTTGTAGCGTGGGGCCCAGCTCTACCATGGAACTGCAGCAGGGGTGTGGCCCCTGGTGCCTGAAAGAGCCCCACTGTCTGCACTGGTACTGAGGCCCCACAGCAAAACACCTTCCTTTGAAACTGGGCACAATTTTGTCAAGCCCTGAGTTAAAGGGTGGGTGAAGAGTTAAGGCTGCTTGAGTGACTAACTTTCCACACTGCTAGTAACCTCTTAAAGAGCTGTCGATACCTACCACTCCATTCTTTGTCACTCAGTTCAACAGCAGTTGGAGAAACTGTTCATAGGTCAATCTGCCAATCAGCACAGAATCAAACAGGAAAGTTTTCTTTATGTTGATTTAGTTTAGGCAGCAGCAGCATGAAAATCTACCAGCAATTTTAAGTTTTAGCAAGTCACGTCCTCATCACTACTCAGTTGAATTAAGTAGATTTAATACCAAAGTCGTTAACCCTTGAAACATTAAGTTCAACACTGTTCTTTAAAGCGGAGATAAATGTGTTTATTAAGGATAATTCTAGTCTAAGGTCTATACAGAAAATGGAATGCAATATTATAAGCTTAGGTCACTCATTTACTACACAACCATCCCCTACTCCCTATAAGGGAATTGTAAGTCAGAAAACCAGTTACTCTTTAACTAGTTGCAAGTGGCTTTCTCCAAAAGAGGTCACACTACATGCAGCATTAGCTTTGTGTTTTGTATGCACCAATGAAGAAAGTCTACAAGCTGTGATTTCATGTACAGTACATAAGGGAAATACTTCTGGCAGAGCTAAAGCCATGTTTTAAAAAGCTGCATCCAAGCAGGTTTAGGATTGCCTAAAGCCAGCCCCTAATGACACACGTGATCAGCAAGTTTCACTTTGGTAAAATCAGAAATGTTTTTGGTCAAACTGGGATTTAGCTTTTCCTATTCGTGTTCGAGGAGCAGAGCTCTCCCATGCCTAGAGCACAGCAGAGTGTGTTTTGTACCAGGCAGAGGCAGATCTTAAGGTACACAGCTGAAGAGTTCCAGTTCATGTAACCAGCATTAGCTTGCCCAGTTTTCACCAAACCCACATTTGTGGTGGTGCTGCTCTTTCACAGGCAAAACGAACAGGGTTAGAGAGTAGTAGCCACTAAAGAGATTCTGTAATATTGAAGGATTTGCCAGTGACAAGCTAAGAACTACATCAAGTAGTAACTTATTCCAAGGGTCATTGTCATTCAGACAGAGATTTGGAGGAAACTAACTCTTCACTCAGACTGGTGCCCCCAGAAACCCTGGAACTCTGAATAAAAATATGCTTTGTTAATTGTTTCAGAAAACTTTTGCAAGTGGTTTTATTTACAATGGTGGAGGTTAAATGCTTACTGAAATTCTGACATCAAGATTACTGTCCATGTCCAGTTACAATGTTATGAAAATGATAGCCTGAAGTGCTACTTCCCATACAGAATTCACACTTAGTTCAGTTTTATTCATTGCAGAGTAAAGTAAAAAGACATCTGATTACACTGGTAGAAACCTCAACCATGGGATTTAAATCTGTACTCAAAAAACACTACACATGCAAAAGGAACAACATCCTGCTAATACAACTTCATTTGCTGCTGCATTTGTCTAATATTAACAATTATAAACAGAGCAGTGCAACTAGTATTTGGAACGATCCTTACAGTGTTAAGAGTGTCAGGCACAAAATTTCACTTCTCTTCACACCACTGGTTCTCTTTGCGTACCTGAAACAAAATACAGTTATTAGATGTAGTGCAATACACGTCTATGAACATCTAAAAACTAGCTGGACAAAGACATCCCTAGTAGCATCCTGTATCGTATGCCTTTCCTGCAAAAGAGCAGGATGTTGGAAGAAACCCTGGATTTGAGTTAGCTGTTGTAGAAGCTAGTTTTTGTAAACTATTTACCAGTGCAGATTGAGAAGTTTCTGAAGATGAATATATTCACTTGAAATCACTTCCTAAAATACCTGGTCAAGTATAGGTCATCCAGGCTAATTAACCAATCATCTTACTATGCATGATTGAGGAAGAGCTGACGTGCATCGACTTTGCACTCATGTATTAAAATCTCCTCTATGGATGTCTGCAACTTCCAAGGTACTCGGCTTAAAAATGGTTGCTTAATAATCATTTTAAGATGGACCCTAAAGCACAAATTTACTTTTAACTCTTTGAAAAACCTTGTTAGGGACATTCTCAGTAGGCTGAATTTTTGTAGCTGGTACCCCAACACCCATCGACCTAGCTGTAGCTAACACTAGAAATTAGGCCAGCACAGCTACGTGACTCAGAGATCGGGGGAGGGGGATGTTCTCACACCTGAGCAATACAGCTAGGTCAAATTACATTTTTAAGTGTAGACCAAGTTTTCGTCAAAGAGAGTTTCGCATGTCTGACGGTGACAAAGTGGGTTGCAGCCCATGAAAGCTCATGCCCAAAGAAATGTTAGTCTTTACTACTCACCACCATGAAAGTCCTGTGGCATCTTATTCATTTTACAATCACAGCTGGCCCCGGTCAGCAACTCAGGTTTGCAGAGCAAAAAAACTGCATGTAGATGCTTAGGCTGGAGCCCTAGATCAGGAATGCTGCGAAGGTGGAGAGCCCCAGAGCTCAGGCTCCAGCACAAAATGAAACATCTACTCAGTTATTTTCAGGCCCGGAGCAAGAGCCCCACAAGCTTAAGTCAGCTGACTGAGGCCAGCCCCAGTGTAGACATACCTTAAGAGGCAAGTTGGTACTGGTGCCCCAACTATTACTTTACACATTTATAACGTTTAAACCAAAAATCCGATTTTTCTCTGGGAAGTCTGTTCTTTAAACAACGCTATGACACTACTATGGCTCCTTCAGCAGATAAGCAATCCAGAATTAAGCCTTGACTATGGAGTACCTGTGCTTCTTCCTCTTCAGTGAAGTCATTCTTGATATTGAATGTCTTGCGTATTTCTTCTGGAGTTTTCCCCTTAATCATATTTGCAACCGTCTTGCATGTGACATCAAGCAAACCTTTGATGTCCAAGTAGTTTGCAGCCTGTAAAGAGTTGCCAGATATAAAGTCTTCAAGGGACGGACAACAAACCAAATACAGTTCATCTTCATTCTATGATAAACTTATTACTTTAGGGAGCTCATTACAGCAAGTGTTTAGGTACATCAGACAGGACAGTCCTAGTTGAAAGTTTCAGAATAGTTTGGAGCAAACTAAAAATTTCTAACATTCCTGTTAGAAAAGGCTTACAGATGCCTGTGAACACAGGTCTTATGTGCAGCCAGTTGGCTTATTCAAGCAATACAGCATGTTGGTTGTATTAAGCATACACCAACTTGTGTATGCTTACAGTCCAGGGGAACTAGGCCTCAAAGAATTAATACTGAATTTTAAGATGAGAAGTGGGTTTAGGCTGAATAGAATCCAAGACACAATCCTATTAAAAATGAAGGTTCCCAAATCTGACAAATTTGACTGAAGCACACAGAAGGTTTAGTTACTGAACTTGAGCACAAAGCTAAGCATCTATATTTGTATTTACATCTGCAAGTGTACACTGAGCAGCCTAATATTAGATGAGTATTTGAAGTGGATCCACAACACATCATGAATGGGGAAGTCAGACCAATTTCACCACATTCATCTATACTACCAAGATAAAGCTCAAAACTCTAGAGAATGCAGCTGTGTAATGAATAACACGTTCAAACAAAATATGGACACCATACCAGGATAAGTTCAAAAAGTGTTCCTTGGTCTACTTTCAGGAATTCTTGGTCCCACACAGGGATGTCATCTGTTCGTTTTTCTTTGTTCTCATCATCCTCAGGGGGAGGAGGATCATCCTTGTGGTGGGTGCACCACTGGATCACCTGATATTAAGACATTAAAATCAATAATATGTAAACTTTTCCTCATCAGCGTTTTTTAGAATTAGGTTACAGGAACAGTTAACTCTCCCAAAACAGGGGGGAAAAAATCCACAACAATCTTGGACAAAGTGCACTGCTATTTGTCCAGGTGGTAAAACATGTACAAACCCCACAGTCTTAAATCCACAACCCTGAAATTGCAAAGCCTTTTAAAAATCCTGTTGAGGGAGTATCTAGGGAATGAAAGTCAAACATTTTGATTCTGGAGATCTCCCTAGATACCAGAAGGTATTGGAGTAGACTTAAGTTTCCGTTAGTGCACTGTCTAATCAAGTCTAGATCTGTGCTCTTAAATGTTAATGCTAACACACAAAGGTTAAGTATGATCTTTTGATTACAGTTTTGAAAATAGTTGAGAAATGCAGATTTTCTTCTTAAGCAAAAAGAATAGCCCCCTCGTTCAGCAGACAGTATTGTCAGACATTAGTGCTACTCTGCAGAACTGGTTATGAGTTTTGTATGAGGGAGAAACGAGTACCTATAAATATGCTTTTTATTTAGTCTGTATTTTGACTAGTGTAGAGTTTCCTGAGCACTATAACCAAACAACCTTGTATAGTCCCCTGGTGCACTCCGACTAGGAGTTTACATAATGTACTGCTCTAGCCTCACTGGTCAAGAACTGCTCATCACAGAACTTCCCCAATTCATTTTAACATTTAAATTGTTTCAAGTTTTTCTGGCACAGTGCAGACAGGGTCTTTGAAAAGACCTGACCTGCAAATTCATTCCTCCTTCCATCTGACCTAGTAATAATAGGTGCCAGTCCATTACCATACTGGCCTTTAAATATCTGAGTATCAGCCTCCAGATTTTTCATTTCAATTTGATGTGTTCAAGTGAGTCCTCAGAATGCACAACAAGAAGTCCACTACTGAAGAACAGCAACAAGTGTGTGGCTGCTGGATTCAGTGGACAGGCACTTCTATAATACATCTGGCAACAGCTATTGCCACTGTTGCTGGCTTACCCATTGAGCATAAATATGGAAAGATTTGATTTGTATCATTTACAGGAAAATATCTAAAACTTGGAACTGCAGTTCAACAAATCCTGTTTGTCTACTGTGGTTTTTTAGAACATACTAACTGGCACACAAGAAAGTTAGCATTTAAATCTAATTATTTCCAGTTCTCATTAAGTGATGGCTCAGTCTACATAAATTGTAGTTCAGCGCTACTAATACCAGAATCTGAGTAGCATCTTACCTTTTTTAATATAGCTGCATTGACATTTGGAAGAGGAACTGGGTCATCATCTCCTTCATCATCCATTCCCAGATCTAAGAATGGAGAAAAGATTGAGTGAATGGCAGCTAAAGCATCTAATTTTTCCAAAATTCTGCTAGTTTCATCAACCCACTACTATACCGTAGTGATACATGATACTAATCCATTCAATTTGTGTTCAGATTAAAAGTTCTCATACTGCTGAAGCAGGAACTGAAGCATTCCTAGATGAGGCTCAATACTACAGCGGCATCACTTTTACATGCTATGTAACAGAATGCTCATCATACAGCCAACTGGTTACCATATTTTTCGGACCATAAGACACACCTGACCATAAGACGCACCCAGTTTTTAGAGCAGGAAAACAAGAAAAAAATATTCTGAACCAAATAGTACCGGTGAACTAAATAGAAGAGAAAAGGAAGGGAAGAGAAAGGAAGGCAAAGAAGAGAAGGGGAAGAAAAGAGAAAGGAAGGGAAAAGGAAGAAAAAAGAAGGTAGGAAAAGAGGTGAATCGGCCCCCCAGCACACTCCAGGGGTTCGGGTGGCAGCAGAAGCTCCGCCAGAGCTTCTGCCGCCACCCGATCCCCCAGCTCTCAGCAGAAGCCGCGGCGCTTAAGCGCTACAGCTCCTGCTGAGAGCCGAGCCCGCGGGCTGTGCTCGGGGGGGCCGGCTCGAATCAGAGCCAGCCCCCCAGCACACTCCAGGGGTTCAGGTGGCGGCAGAAGCTCCTCCAGAGCTTCTGCCCCCCAGCTCTCAGCAGCCTTAGAGGGAACACTGCTTGCTGGACAGCATTCGGACTAAGATGCACCCTCATTTCCCCCCCACTTTTGGGGGGAAAAAAGTGCGTCTTATGGTCCGAAAAATACAGTAATAAAACTACACTTATGCTGATAGTGTAATGTAATCTTGTGAACAAAGAAACAAATGTGTCATTTGTTAGATTACACTGAAATAGGGATGGATAGATCAAACCTACTATTAACATTGGATAATTAGAAGGAAGACACTCTTTGGCCACTACCACCCTTCAGATCCCCAAAAAGGATTCCCTTTGAATCTACTGTTAAATCGAGTTACTACTGAACTACAGATCCTATTTTGTCCTCTTTACAGCTGCAGTTACAGTAGCTATAGGTATACTGGGTATTTGGCTTACATGCCGTATATTGACGCTTAAAAGCCATGTTTGTTTCCAGAGACGAGGGGAAAGGCATTACCTCATTCACCTTGTGTCTCTAATATCCCAAGACTGACATGGCTTGATGGCTACAATACTATATACAATATTATTTTCAACTCTGAGGAAATGACAAATCATTCTATCCTGATAAGGAAGCCTTTAGGGAGATTGGCAAAACCAACCATTATTTTTAAAAGTTCAGAGTTACTTGATACTTTTTAAAAACATTTATGCCGCAGTGAGTCATCATGTTCAGATTTAAGATGGACAAACAGTAGCATCATGTAGAGATTATTGAAAGCACCTAGCGATTTATAATACTTCAATCCAAATATGGATTAAACTGCCCAGGATACGCACCACATTAAGGTAACTGCCTTAATTAAAGTGGTACACCACATCTTTTTACTACAAAGCAGGATACCAGAACTGGTATGCTATCTCGGTTTGAGTGCCCTGTACAAGGTAAGGCAGTCACATAACAGGTGCATAAAACTGTCTTTTATGACCCTGATGGCTGAGCTGCACCCCTCTCCCCCCAAATACATTAAGACATTAACTTAGAACAACCACTGTTGCACTACCACCACCTCTTCCTCCAAGCAAGTTTACATACAGTGGCAAAATCAAAGTCCTCCCCAGGGCTCGCCCTGTCTAGTGCACTGCTTACCACCCCCACGAGGCAGCACATGGTTGGAGGTTGGTGCCAGCACCCCTCTCTCTCCTGTCCCTTGCAACTGCAGACGGGATCCAGAAGCGCAGCCTTGGGCAAAGCCTGAGCTGTTGCCTTTTAAAACTCCTCCAGAGGGCAGCTGCCTCCCACTCTCCCTCCAGGCCAGGCTTTGGCAGAGAACTTCAGTTTACTGCAGCAGCTCAGGGAGATCTCTATCTCAGGCTCCAGAGTGCAGATGAGGAGGGTGGTGGTGAAAACAGCAGACTTGATTACAGGAACGGCACAGACCCTGCACTGTTTCTGCTCTGCATGCTAACCTTGCAACACAGGCACCAAAGCACAGCATTTGATCTCTTCCCCCACCACTGCTGCCCGATTCCTTACTTCTGGTTTCACATGGTGTCCTGTTGACTGGTCAGTTCATAACTCTGGCATTTGTATCTTTGAGGTTCTACTATAGCTGTCGTCAAGTGTTAGAATGAAAAATTTAAAGCCCACCTCTAAGAGCGAGCAGACAACTGCTGGCTAAAGGTCAACACCTCCTGACTAGGAAAAGACTGCCCCTGCTTTCTTGGGGTCAAAAACCCTACTTGCCCCCTTTTTAGCTCTCTACTTCCTCCTCCCACTCCCCTTTAGAGAGACAATTAGGAATAGTCAGCAGATGAAGCTGCAGCACAGATGTCTGAGAGCAATACAGAAAACAATGCATTATCATCACAAGGAATTCAAGGGCAGTAAGAGGCAGCGCCAAGTGATTCTGGAGTTCCCAATACAAAGTTTTTCTAGGGTGCTATATAGTACCATAAACAGATTTATTTATAAGCACCACTTCTGATTTTCAATGTAAACCAAAAGCCAATGATAACACTTGACTTCAACAAAATGCCAAGATACCTTTTGAATGACAACTTTATTCTCTGCCCATGTGCTGAGCTTTTTTTTTTTTTTTTTAAATCACTTTCTGCTCATGCGTCCCAAATTTTTTGTTACTGATCATGCAAAAATAGCATCACAATAACCAGCTTTTGGTGACAGTCAAAGTTGTTCTGCTTACTCTGCAAGTAACTAAAGTATTTTAACCTGCATATCTCTTTGCTAAAATATTTTCTACTTGAATGCATCCAGTCTATTCAGCTAGATCTGAAGGTCAATTCTAGAAGTTACAGCATTAACATACCCCCAAAATGACAAAAACACTAAAAAGGAGCAAGAGCACAAACCAAAGAGTAATCCCCATTAAGGAGGATTAAGCATAGTTTGCTATATATAGACCATCTGGAGGACTTCTACATGATGTTTTTGTTTGCAATTTGTGTCAGTAGGAGATCAGATTTAAGCATTATCCTGAGTAATTTAACTGCTTCCAGAGATTTGTGATGTTGTCTGTGCTTTAATTCTCATGTCTTTGGAGACTTTGTGAAGTCTCATCCAATGCTCCAACACTGGAAGGAGAGATCCATCCACTGTATTTGGGGTTTTGTCTCCCAGTCTATCCACGTTTTAATTTCTACTACCTACTTGTATTTTAACATATTAAAACAGTGAGCTAGGCTGCATGCAGATGAAGGTAGGTAGTTTGCATTTTATGCACCTCCTTTCCAGGAAAGTGTTGAACACCAAGAGATTAGAAGATTCAGGGACACAAGTGTTTAAAAAGGACTTTTGCCTAAAGACTAAGTGTAACCTAGGACAGAACTGCTGTTAAGCATCAGTGCATTTGTAACTGTTGGCTCTCTACTCCTGTCACTGCTCATGGGAATGCCAACTTTCTTTATACTCCCACTGGCTTCAGGCAATATCTGAATGGGGTGAGACAAAATGACTGCCTCAGCCAGGAATTCAGAGGTATTACTGTCTTCCCAACTGCATCACAACAAGGGAGACAGCTTTCCAATTTTGGTCCTAGAAGTCAGAAGAAGTCTATCAAAGAAACAAGTTGCCTAAATAAAACAAAAGGTTAACACAGAAAAATTGAACAGAACCAAGAGACTGTATGCATAATCTAACCTTTATAACAGGTACACTGGAGGAAGCAGTACCTTACACATTTTAGATACAAGCCTCTCTCCCCTCTAACACTGCCAGGAGAACAAGTGAGACACCCCCAGTTTCTAGGCTATTGCCACACTCCCACTGCACTAATGTAGTCTGATCCTCAATGTTCAAGTAGCCAACTGTTCTTCACAAACCCAAACATTTGAAAAAAGAAAGTTATTTAGACAGACATCAGCCCTGAGGGGAAAATTTAAATCAAAACTGATTCACAGATTCATGCTACTATAAATCACTGCTCAAGGAAAACTGTTTGAGTCCGTGTTCCCTCCCATTGAATTTATTTAATAGGAGTCTTTTTGAAGGTACATCCACAAATTAGTTGTGGAAGTGTCCCAATTAGCAGTTTGAGATTTTTATTCAGCTTGAGGATGACAACACAAATTTGTCTCCTTTCAGATTATCCCTGAGCAAAAGCAACTCAACGATGAAATAGCTCATTGCTTATAAAAATATATTATATTCCTTATTGCTTATAAAAATATATATATATTATATTTCTTATTTTCTACTGTAGCCAATATGAACTAGACATTTTCTCAAACATTATGACACATTTGTCACAACTATTCGGAAAGAAGCATCTTTTCTGGCACCTTGAGAAAAGACAAGAGGAGAAGTAAAATACACAATTGATTATTGTAACTGGCATCACAACTTCAGAAGAAAGGCCTATAAAGCAAGCCAGCAAACAAAGGAAAAAAGACTATGGCATGTCTACCAGTGTCACAGATGGAAGAAAGCTTTATGGCAGAAACCCTGGGGCAGGCTCAATGACGCTGGCACTTACACCATGCCATTACCCTGCTCCAAAATAACTAAAGTAATAGTAATAAGGATTCTGTCCTGAAGCTTTGCATACACCAGGGCTGCCACCAAGTTTTTTTTTTTTTGTTAAATAAGATTAACAGACAGGGTTTATGGGAAATGTTCATAACAGACATGTCAAATACAGAGGGGCATTTCCAAAATGCTATGCTGACCCCTCAACTTTTACAATAGATAGATATCTTCCAATTAATGTGAGAACTAGTCCACAGATGGTTTTCTAAGAGACTTGCACTGAATTTGTCCTTTGTTATGAATTGTGAACAGTGGAAGGTTACTGAAAATGAGACCTTGAGACATACTAGATTTTAGTTTTAAATATCAGCAACTGTTAAATTAAAAGTGTGTAGAAAGTGGGTTTAGGAATGGGACTTTATATTACTGAATTTATAATTATAGCAGTAGTAGCTTGTTAGTATAGGCCCAAGCCTGAACCAGTTTTCAAAGGCCCTTAGCATGATAGCTCACATGAACCGATGCCAAGAACTCAGACGTGACACATTGTGCATCTGCAACCTTGAATACTCAACAATGTTGCAAGGAGCTCCCAGTATAGGCGCATGGGAACTAATGGTAATGTTGCAAAGGGTACATGAGCGTATGGAAACTGATAACAATGTTGCAGAGCCTATGGAAAATAATAGCAAGGTGCCAAGACTCCAGAGATGTATGGGAACCGAAGCCTATGTTGCAAAGAAAAAAATGTATGGGAACCTCTGTAACAGGAGGGCCATGGGGGGCAAAAACCCTATAAACATCAGCCCCAGAGATAATCATATCAGACAGCAGGCTGGACAGATTCAAGACGCCCCGTGACTCCGGTCACAATAGCAAGTGGGGTCTGTCCATAGCCAAAAACAGAGAAAGGTCAGGTCCTGGTCTTGAAGCTGACTGGACTGGCACGTTGGCCCGAGCTCATCAAAGAGAGGTCAGCACCTGATCCCCAAAGGTGATGAAACTGACACGTTGGCAAGGAGTTCAGTGAGTATTAAGAAACCACAAGAGGTCTCGGTGAACACTGGTTCAAAAGTAGCTACAGGTATATAAGTAACAGGTATATAAGTAACTTGACATAGTAACAGAAGTTTTTAAGCATCCCAAGTCCTGGTGTTAGGGCTAAAGTAGTTTAGCACCCTCGCCCACGAGAGTATGGGGAGGTAGGTATAAGGTTAGGGAACAAGTAGTTTAGCACCCCAGCCTGGGAGTTCAGGTGGATAGACTGCAATCCCCTTTAAAGGTAGGGGCAATCGCAGTGTAATAAGAATAGTTTTAGCAATTAAACAGTTAATAATGCGCATTTACTTTGATCTTTAAGCCCTGCTGCAGCACAACAACCTTATAGCACAACAACCTTATAGCATGAGGGTAAAGTATTAAACCTTGCAAGTATATAACAGTTAAAAAGAGTGCACTAATAAAAAGAAAAGAAGTGAATAAGTATTCTTGTACTCATGATGATTTGCAATAAACATCTCATGCTTATAACTTCCCTGATTCCATTGTTATTTTCCCTGGTACAGATAATCCCTAGTGCCCCTCTGCCCCCCTTGCTACTTCCCCTGTGGGAGCAGTATTTGGTTCCCCTGGTGATCACCTGGCTCGGTGCAACCCTCTATTGTTTGGTTCCCCTGACCACTAATGTACATTCCAGTGCCTCCTCCCTTCCATCAGATCAAGGCCGGGCTATTATCCCGGTGGACAAAGAACCTGTCGTCTGCCCGCACCCCTTGATGAATAACACCCCAAGGGGGGACGTTAAACAGTGTAGCGGTATACAGAGTGATGTATCGTCATTTAGATTTTTAATCTCTCAGTTTTGATGTTTAAAGTATGTTTATCCTATCTTAGCAGCCACCACTCAAATCCAGTAAATTCAACCCATAACAGAAGTGTTTCTAGATATCAGCTATTGACCAGGATCACATTCCTAGAATCAGCTCATGTTATTGCCTACTACCTCAACACAGTACCCGTACTTTAGGTCTAAATACCCAAGATGGTTGCACATCAAAACTCATCTCTATCTTACAACTACACCCTAATAATCCACACGTGTGTTACTTCCAAAAGTTTTTGCTTTGCTATTTGTGGTTGTACTAATGCTCTCCCCTATTACTATTCGTGCCTACCAAGACCATTTAAGAAGAGTTGTCAGAATGTACCTCAGGTTTTAGTATTCTTGATTTGAGAGATGTTTCTTGGGATACTAGTTTGCAATAAGCTTTTATCTCAAAACTGCTTTCTTACCTTCCAACATAGTCTTGATAGTTACAGATTGTTTTGCAATTTCAACATCAACTTCAAAAATCTCTCCATCTGAACTCTGCAGTTTAATTGAAGGCATCTACAACATAAAGTCTCCAGTTATTTTCATGCAATAGTTTACAGAGCAGTTAATGTGTTACAAAGTGCTGTTCAAGTTATACAACCCATCTTTACCATTCGTATTGCCTCATGTTTAAGACAAGGCACACCACTGCATATGGAAGGGAAAAGGAGTTGTCCCCCATACAACCATAGACATCTTTACAAAACTGTTTACATAAATCTTAATTCTTTATTTCTACAGTAAAGAAGCTGAGGTTGAGAGAGTGAAAAGGAAATAATCTACCACTAATTGAAGCAACTAGAAAGTGTCTCATACACATTTCACAATAAAGTTTTAGAGCACTGACACAATGTCAGTGAATACCAGTCATGTGTTGGCAGTAGTATGGATGAAAGAGTCCCTCCCTGGTCTTGAATATGGTTTTAAGTTGCACCAAAAAATTCAAGTGATCCCAAATCCCAATGTGAAAATATAAGGATTAGTATCCTCCTTCAAATCCACAAATCCCTTCTGCCAGTCTCAAATGACTATTCAGGTGATGTTTAATCCAAAAGCACTTTTCAAATTCTGGTTTCTTGGACAACTCTCCCTCAGATAAAACAAATTTAATGTATTACTGATATTGGGAAAGCTTTCAGCACCAGCCACCACACTTATGGGCAAGATCTATAGCCTGTGCCATGCAGATTGCCAGTTTGGATGATAACAGTGCCTAAAAAAATATGCCAGTTCTTCAAGAGTGGTTCTGAAGTCAAGCCACTTCAAATTTTAGTAACTGACTATTAGTAAATTTCTCCAGTTAACAGCTATTAGAAGCAAGTTTGTTTTCTTCAACTGCAATGTTAAAGAATTAGTCTAGTTTAAATTAATTGGGTCTATACTTAATAGATGTGAAAGTGTTTTATTTTAATAGGAAAGGACTTTGGAGGAGGCTCTACCTGGAAATGCGTCTGTATGAAGTCACTAGCACTAGTGATATAGATGTCACAGCTTTTTTTTTTTTTGGTAATTTATTATATATGTGTTATTTTGCTTTGCAGAAGGAGGTCACAGTTTAGAGCTCATTTAGTGGATTATAACAAAAGCTAAGCCCTGCGCCATTATTTACAGGCAGACAAACCAGTTCAAAATCTGCTGGAAAAAGCTTTAGAGACAAAAAGCTCTCCTCACTCTTGTTCCCAATTGATGTATGCTTAAGATCTGTGCAAAATAGCTCCTTGAAGCACCCAAGATGCCCACAGAACCAAGACCGACTACAATTACAGCAGATGAATGGCTGCATCCCTTTCAGGTAGTTTGTATTATTTGCTTTACAGTGCGGTTTATCATGTCAGTACTGCTCATCCTGACCACTGCACCAAACCCAGCCCAATGGAGCCCAGCCAGTGCAGATTATTAAGCCACACGCAACCTGAATACAGAACCTCATGTGAGAGGATGAGTGCAATCTCATCATCAAATTGATGCTTGGTAGAGTCAAGCTTTTAACGCCACATAAAAATATTACACCACCTGAAATGGTCGGGGTATTTTTGGAGGGACTCAGACACACAAGCACTGCATTTCTCATTTAATCATGGTCCTGACTCTATCGCTGTAATTTGTTACCACTACAGTTTGTCTTTTAAGAAAGAGTGCTGAATACTGATTCAAGTTACACCACTCAATACTATTAAGCAGACCAATCTTACAATGAGCTTAGATTGCTTGTGTTGAAATACAACTTCATATTTAAAAGTCTCTTCTACAATCCCTTTACTTTTGAAAAAAGTCAAATAGACTTCTTGTCTCATTACTGTCTGGACTTTCTGTATTTTAATAGCTTCCTTAATTTTTGAATTTGGAATTAAGTTACCACTTAAGCTTCCACAATAGTTTAGCCTAAATACAGAAAATTTCTATTAAGTGTTGTAATTTAATTCACATCATAGTACTGCTTGTTCTAGATGCAGACTGAGTCAGCATTATTTTAAAATCCCTATTTTCAGTCTATAACTATGCTGAAATATTCATTCCAGGAAAAGTCTCATATACCTAGCTATTTTAACTTTTATGATATTGTATAGAAATTTATTGTGATCTGGAAATACAAGACTATTTCCTTAAACTGAAATTTTCATATTTGGGATTTACATATTAGGGATTGCCTACATGTGAATGTTTTTTAAAAGCAGCAACTGCAGATTTACATTTGCTATTAAAGTGACAGTATCAAGTTTCCCTTGAATATTGTACACATGCATGACACCCGAGATGACACAGTTCCTTGAGTAGTTATTAGTTTGACCTGATCAACTACATGATGTTAAGCCGTACAGAACATTTTTTGCATAATGAATTGCTTAAAGTTAAGCAAAGCAATTTACTTGATGATATCCACCAAGACTTACTCAAGGTGCAATAAATACAAGCAATTAAGGTGAAACTAGTGTTCATAGATGCCAAGGTTAGAGAGGTCTAGGATTATGGGCTAGCTCCATGATGCAATATATACATAAATTCTGCCTTATCAAATTCAAGGTATGCACAACTATTCAGTTTCACACGCAAGTTTTAGTTGATCACTCAAACATTCGCTGTTTACATCATTTTTACAAACTGCATTTCATTGTTAGTAAAAGAGACTACCTCCTGGAAGAGAAATGCTATTTGCATTTGCAGTGTACAACTCTTGAAAACAAGTCAGCCTCGGATCCCAGTACAGACAGCATTGATGGTGACTAAGCAGAACAGCGCAGAGCTTTATTTGACAACACCGACTCAGGCAGGCAGGGAGTTTTACTATTATTTAAGAGATGCCCTTGGATTACAGCATCATGCTCAGGTTTTACTGGCCCCGGCTGCTTCGCTCTCCCATGTATGGTCTCTTGAGCCAAAGCTGGGCGCTGCAAAGCAAGTACAGCATGTTCTGCAGGCGGTTCGCAGAGAGGCCAGGAGCTCAGACTAGATCCGCTGACCTAGTCTGGGGGCAGGCGGACACACACAGGCGCCAAACTCCGTGGAGCCCAGAGCCACCCAGGCGAGAGGGCCGGGCTGGGTTTCAGGCCACAGGCCCGTCTCCCTAGGCAGCGGCAGGGGAAGGCTCCTGCTTTCCCCCGTACCCCGCGCAGGCGCTGCCCCAGGCCTGGCCTAGGGAAGCCAGCGGCCCCCGCCACACAAGGCCCGCGTTCGCCGGACCCGAAGGACGCCAGCCAGCCGCGGGCGCGCGCCTCCCACGAGCAGGCCGCAGCCCATGGCAACCCCCGGCTGACACCTCGCGCCGCGGCCTACTCCCCTCTGGATCCCCGGCCTGGCCCAGAGCCCTCGGCCCGGCCCCGCGAAGAGCCTCACCGCGAGACAGCGCCCGGCTCGGTCCCTCCCCAGTGACGGCCGCGGCGGCAGCAGCTGCAGTTGGAGCGCGACTGCGGCGACGCCTTTTATAGCGCGGGGCGTGGCGGGACGGGACGCCGGGAGCTGGAAAGCGAAGGACCCCTCCTCCCCGCTGCCTCACAGAGCCGCTCTAGGCGTCCGCGCAGATCGCCTGAGGGGAAATTTTAAAAACAGCGGGACAGAAACGCACCTCAGTGGCGAGGCGGGGGTGTCGCATGTAAATAGAGAGGGGGGGGTGAAGCAGGAGCCACGGAGTTTTTCAGGCAGAGGGTGCCCGCGCCAGAAAGCTGCCGCCTCACGCCTAGCAACGGCGACATGGCGTCATAATAGGCGGAGGTGGGGGCTTAACCCGCCTGCTCCAACCCCTCCCCCCGCTGTCACAGCGCGTTTCTGCCAGGAGGGGGCAGTGTGCACACAGCCTCCAGGCCAGGGCTGTGCCAGCTGCCACCGGCCACGTGGCCTTGGCCAAGTCACAGCGTCTCTTCCCCCCGCAGTAAATGGAAGCCGGGGGGGAGGAGCATTGAGGCCTGCTAGGCAAGAGCCTCATCTCCCCCCCCCCGGGCATAATATTGGGGTCAGGGCCAGAAGGGACCAGCAGCCGGGTCCTTGAGTCCAGGGTGCCTCATGCGTTTCTGGCCAAGCCCCCCTTCAAAAATATGTCAGGCTGCAACGAACCCCTAAACCCCCCCCCAATAATCCAGAGACAGCCCGTGCTCAGCACCGTGCAGAGTGGCAGGGCAAGGAGGAGGTCTCTGCACTCAGCCCCTGGGCCGCCCTGCTCGCTCCCGCCACGCAGGGGTGCAGCCAGCTGGCGTGGCCTGTGGCCGTGCTCCTCCGGCCCCATGCGCCACTCTCCAGGGCCTAGGACCCTTGGGGGCTGCAGGAGACTGGGGCTGCAGGAGTGCCTTGGCGCCCAAGCCCCCCAGCCCAGCAACGAGGGGGGGGTCCTAGCCCCCTGATCAGCCTGGAGCCAGGGGAACCCATGGCAGAGGACCCCGTGGGGGCAGCCTGGGGCCCCCAGGCCAGTTAAATCCAGCCCTGTTGGGTGGTGGAGGAGATAGTTGCAGCCTCACACTCAAGGGGAGGGAGGCGGGGGCAGTGTCACACTTCCTGTCATGGTGGCAGGAACAGGCCTGGGATGCAGCACCAGCTTGTCAGTCAGCGCCTCCCGAACATCTCCCCCCCCAGGCAGGAAACTAGGGCCTGGCTCTGTCACCGCTCCTGGCAGGGTGCTGAGGCCCTCGCACAGGCCAGGCAGTGTGCCCAAGAGGCACTCCGGCTCCGCTTCCCTCCTGTGCAAAGCTGGGTTGGATGGGATGCAGGGGAGGGACCAATCAGAGACGGGTGAAGACAGGAGCATCAGACCCTGTTTAGAAATGGGGGGCCACCGGCACCAGAAATAGGGGCCTGGCTGCCCCTTGCTCCGCCTCTTCCCTGCAGGATTCTCCTGCTTCCCGTCTCCCCATGTGGTTCTTTGCCCCACTCTCCCTCCTCCCTGTATTGATGAAAATCAATGTAAAACAAACATTGTTTCATCTTAATATTCTATCCAACAAAAAATACAACTAATAAAACTTGTGAAAATTAATCAAATTAAAAGCAAGAAATCTTTCCATTCTAAAATGTGCACATTCTAAGCGCAGGTGGCACAAGAGCAGAATTGAGATGACATGTATTTTTTCCCAGTGGATTTGAGACACTGATGCATTCGAGCCTTCTTTAGCTTATTGTATGCACTGTGTTGCAAACCTCTCTAGTAAGATAATTAACCACAGTAAATGTAAGTAAATGTGACGTTTCTGAGCAATCAATTCAGCTAAAAAAAAAAGCGAGTATGCTATGGAATTGTTTGTTTCATTGAAGTGTGCCGTGTTACTGAAAAATTTGGGAACCACTGATATAGATTATGAAAATGAAAACATGGTGGACAGGTGGGGAGAGTGTAGGAGGCATGCAACATATACCAAATCTCAGGTCACTTAGGACTCATAGAATTACTTAGCTAAATACCTCAGCCATTCTACCCTTCATAAGAACAGAACTCAGCCACCAGCCACAAAAACAAAGACCCCTACCACTTGCCCTAAAGGGAAATCTCCACTAGCTCTGTCAAGTGAACCTCATTTTCAGAGATTTAGTCCCAAAGTTCCCTACCTTCTGCAGAAAGTGGTGTTCCCTCATTTGTATGGTTACAGCAGAAATACTCATCAAATTGAGGTTATAGCAAAATTATTGACACTATACAAGAAGGAAACTGACAGCATTCTAAGATTCCTGTGTGTATAATTTTTGTGTCCATTTTGATTCTCTGACATTTGTGCTTCAGCAGGTTAAGATGCATGAGTTTCATTAACTTTTACTAATATAGGACCTCTGACACATAGTTGAGAGGTTCTGAGTCTATCCTGTAGAGGGCAGGGTTACTCAAAGGATAATGATTGTATAACTACATATATTTTACTCTATGCCTCAGAAGACTGAGTCAACTCTGCAAAAATCATACTTCTGCTTTCAAGGTATTGTACTTATCTGTGTGCACTGGGAATGTATAACAATGAAACTCCCAGTCGTCAAGTCCTTGAGGAAGCTAAGGATACAATTACTGTCTGATGCAGGGAGCTTGACAGCAACGAGCTATTACAAAAAATTAATGTCGAGGGCTGAGGATAAATTTGCTAGGCAGTGATTTAATCTGAAAGCTGCCCTGCCAGCTAAAATCCTCTTAAATAAATGCATTAATGCTGTCAATCGTTACATTAAATCCCACCTCCAGTAAGGGAAAGGCCAGGTCTCTAATGCAGCACTTCATTTCTGAAGAAAAGTTGGCACAAAGCCATCCTTTGCAAACAAATGGCCAAGGGCCCTCAGGCACCGTTCACAACATTAGTACCGAAATAAAACACTATTCAGAGTAACCTTGATTCAGTTTAAGCACCCAGTAATATGATGCCACTCACGCTGCTAAAGCCCCAGTGTGAGGTAAAATTTCAAAATAAGAGATAAGAAAAACAACAGAGGAAAAGCTTCAAATAATGGATTTTTTCGCTATTACTTCTGTTTCTTGAGTCAGCATTTCAGGTGTAAACACGGTGAAACTTTGCCGTAGGTAACCACCCATTTGGCCAGTGAAAATTTGGTCTTTAAATAAACAAAATTATATTGGAGATCTTGAGGCTAAAGATGTTGCTTAAGACAACGAGCTGCCTAGCAAAACTGAAAATTTGTACCCATAATAGCTGGGTAACAGTTCTACTTAGGTTTATGTAGCACACAGGTAAGTGTGGGTCTAACTGGTGATCATTAATCATTTAAACCCCATGCCTCCAATCCAGGATCTCCATGCAGGTAGACAAACCCCTGCCTCTAAGTGGACCCACCAATGTGATTGTAGGGGAGGCAGCCAATAGGAATGCATAGCAATAGCCAGGGCTATTTTTGTGGTGGTGCTGAGGGGTACTGAGTACCAGCAACTTTTAAAACAAAACAAAAAAAAAAAAGCGCTGGCAGTAGCAGTATTACGCTCTTGGGTCCAGATCCTCCATTAGATGAGATATTGCTCTGCTCAATGTTGCGACTGCTAACCCCTAGGCAGTCTGCTGTCTAGTAGTGGACCCTCAGCCCCAAGCTATAGCCCAGGCACTAGATACAATGCTGGAGGAGAATCAGGTGCACCTGGCAGATGACTACGGTCTGTTCTATACTTGCCCCCATTCTTGGCGGCAGTGGAAGGGAGAGACACAAGTTATATAAAATAGCTCTTTTGACTTTCTAACACCCACTTACCGCCGTGGCTCCAGTGCACTGGGTCAAAGGGAAACACCATCCCTTCAGCTCAGTGCTACTCTTCTCACGGGGCTGAAGTCGCTGAGTTGAACCCTGGATTGACTGAGCAGGTCCTCACTGACCACTCAACTGAACCGGAGAGCTCAAAGTGATGGGGGCAAATTCGCTACTGTCCGTATAGACTTAGTCTAAGAGAGGCAACTCCCTCTGCCTGGGATCCTCAGCCACAAACCCTCTCAGAACACTAGGCATCTAAGCTTGGTCAGTTTGATGCTAGGTAGTTCATGTAGCAACCAAAATTTACTCTTTTTGCCTCCTGTTTACAATTACCACACCTCTCATGCTCACCCTATTTTCCCTGTACCCCCAAGGTTTTTTGCAGGAGCTATGCTGCCGCCAAACCTATCAGGGGCCTGCATCCAGCCCTTCAGCTGGAGTCCAACAAGTATCAGGTCAGGATTCCCTCACCTAGCATGAAAATCCTGTGCCAGGGCTTCAGCTTGAGATAAGATTCTAAGAGGCTCATTAGCTGTAGGGTGGCATCAGCAATCTGGCGACTCTGCGAACCAACTGGCAGAAACAAAGGTGCCTGCAGGGGTAGACAAGAGATTTGAAAACATCAGTGATGCCTAAACAGTGGACTTAGATACCTAAAGACGCAGGTGGCCCCTAAATACCTTAGAAGATTTATGCCTTAGTGACTAGCCACATGGCTTCTTACTAGGGTGTCCAGATAGCAATGGTGAAAAATCGGGACAGGGTCAGGGGGTTAAGGGCACCTATCTAAGAAAGCCCTGAATATCGGGACAGTCCCCACAAACCAGAACATCTGGTCATCCTACCTGCTTAATCCATTAATAGTGCCTGTTCACATTAAAGAAAGAAAGGCCTCTAAGCAGCTGTCAATAGATCTAAAAATATGTTCCTATTACTGTTACCCTTTTCCTCTTTCTCCCCAGCCACCTCCACTTTGTTCTTCAACTCCCTCTTTGTCTTGGCTCTTAGGGCAGAGCCTAGCTTTTGTTTGCTAGTGGTATCGCACCAGGTACACTGAATTTCTGATCCTGCTGGGGCCTCTGATGAATACTATCATAATAAATTTAAATTAATTATATCTATCTTGGTGCATTTTATCTTGTCCTTGTATTATTACCATTGTTAATCTGATTTTCTTAGGCCCATGTACAAATACAGTGGGTCCAAGACCAAAGCCAGGAAAATTGTCACATTCCAAGATGTAAAAGTCCTTAATTGGCTTTAAGAGCCTTCGTTTCCCAGAACTAGCAGAACCAGTCCCATGCAACAGGAAGGTGTCACAATGGGGAGACAACAAACTTCCTGGGAACTCAGACTATAGCATAAACAAATCCAAGACAGATGAGAGAAAACATTGTGATAAAGATGTATGAGGACCTGGTAGATGGGAAGTAAAGCCACATATAATTACCTTTGTCCTGAATTTTATTTTATTGTTGAACTGCTCATTAATAAGTAGGTGTGGGAGGATGTCATCAAGAAATATTGCAATTAGTGAAATATTTTAATTTTATATTAAAAAGGACATATGGTTCAGAGGATCAGACAACTATAGCAGCTGGTCCGTTTTTTATATTGCTGTGTTATATCTATGAAGGAACTGTAAAGCTAATCCTCTTTGAGGATACCACAAAGTGGAGGCCATGTGACCAGGGACTGTCAATCTTCCTCTAAGCAAGAGGGTCAGACTCCTACAACATGCTACCAATTGGTACATACATTCTTGGTCCATGGCAGGGTGATCGTACATAAATTCTGGGCTTTAGAGGTGATGCTGTCATCAGATCAACAGGACAGAGTTTGCACCACTCAGTTGTTAATTCACACTCTGCCCTGCCAACTTATGATTTTATCTCAGCTAGTGAGTTTGAAGTGTTTCATTTTGGGGTTGTTTTTAACTGTCTCATGAAAACATAATGAAAAGTTGCCAAAACACAATTTTTCCCTTATTCAAAATGGCCACCGTCTCCTAGTACAATCAATGTGGCTGAAACCAGCAAGATGGCCACCATTTCCCTATACCTAGCTGCATGTGGAGTGAGGTTGCTTTTAACAAAGTTGCCTGCCGCTGCCCACTGTTTTCAAAGTGATTGAAGCCATAGCCACAAGCACAATGGCCAGGTGGAAAATGGATGGAGAGAATGAGAGGTATGAGAAGGTAGATTTAGAGGCTGCAGGACAGGACAGGACACAGCAGGGAAGCTGAGAAGGGTGCAGAGGACAATGCTGTGGTCAAAGAGGGAGGGAATAGGATGGGAGTAGTAATAAGGAAGAAGAGGCCCCTTCAAGAAAGCCATGCTATCAACTCACCAACCAAATGTTGGTGAGTCATGGGATTTGGAGGAGCTGTTGGGAGACGTTCCTCCATTCCTGTCATTTCCAGGACTCGTCATCACACAAGAAGAGTTGTGCATGAGTGTCTCAGGGTTAAGAACACAAACCTGCCTTGACTTCACATATACCCTCATGACAAAGAGAAGATCTTGTAGCAGGTGGAAGCAAGATAGGAGAGTGAGTCAGGGAAGGGGTGGTGCTGATATCTGGATAGAGAAGTACCAGGAGAGGCAAAGAAACATTTTAAGAACATTGATCTTTTGAGGTTAGAAATACTGACAGTATCATGGCCCTAGGTGAAGCTTCACCCCCACATACAAACAAGACCCTCACCAGACTGCTGCTTTGGACTTACGTGCTGTGTCCATGTGCTTTCTTTAGTCTGAGCAAAGCCTAGACACTGTCTCTAGCTTTGGGTAACATGGCACAACCAGGGAGCAGGTCCTCTGTCTTGCACCCTCTTTCCCCTTCTGAGAATAGGGATCGCACAGTTCAGTTGCCCCAGATTACCCAGTAGTTTCAGCACACCCTTTCCCAGAGCTCCCAGGAATAATTGAAGCACACAATGAAGATTTTGCAAAAGGTTCCAAAACAAATCACTCTTCATTTCAGAGAGCACAAGATCCAGGCAAAATCTCACATCTTCATTGTGCACCATTTCTTGTCTCACTTTCCTCACCCCTCTGAAGCATGTTCTGTTCCAGCTCCCACCTGGGACTTAATTTCTCCAGGTCCAGCTTCTCTTCCTAATCATGAAATCTCTTGTCTCTCTTCTCAAGCCAGTTTCCTTTGCTCTTGGGTGGCCCAGCCATCAAAGATGTCACCTCTCTGTCCAATGTCTGTGCTTTGTTTCTCCTGGGAGTCCTTCCTCCGGGGTTTTTAAGATCCACTGCTAACACTTACTCTCTGTTCTGCTTCTGGAGAAATTCTCTAAATGCAGCTAGTGTAATTTAGTGTAGCTTGGCGGATCCTCCAGGTTGCAGCAGCCACTGTTCTCAGATTTAGAGGGATGGAAGAGTGATGAATGCTGCATCAGCCTCCTCTCCACATAGGAGGAAATAAACTTTTCCAAGCCACCCTTTCCCACAGAGAAAACAGGCACAGCTTCCCCATTTTTGTATATTTATTATTATGTAAACAGCACTCTGGCAAGTAAATGTCTGAAGATGAATATGTTATTTAGTTTACCCAGCAGATGGTGCCAGACTCAGAATTAAGTGGCCCCAACTAACAGGTCTGTTGCCAAATGTATTGCACATTGTGGTAAAGAGAGTTTCAAAGATGGTTAAGTCAGTACTGAAGTTCTCAAGAGGAAGCATTCAGCATCTTCTGTCCCCAGCTATGCACCGCTCCTCTCCAGCACACTCCCTTCGTTTCACTATGCTCTTGTGTCTACAGGAATCCCAGTAACCTCAAAGAACTTTAAGAAGATTGCAGTGCAATGATAGAGATAAAGTTATTAAGTAAGACTCCACATGTGGGTGCTGTATCTAATGGCAACTGAATAGCACACAAGATCAAATACAGTACATACTTGAGAGCAGTCGAGGGAATTTGGGAAAGGATTCAAGAGGGAACTGGTGGAAAGCGGTTAAATTTCATGACAATTGAAGTAATCACATTTTTTTCCTAGCAACTGCTCATTCACTTCAGTGACAACAGAAGGAAGAGAAGGCATCGAAAGAAAGAGAAGCAAAATATTTGTGACCACTGGAAGAGAGAGTCCAGAAGAGAAGTTTAGCTGAGAAGCTTGTTTTGCAGCCCACTACTGTCCCCAAAATCTAAAGGGAACACACCCCAGAGATGCAGGGTCAAAAAAACTGGCTTCTAATTATACATAGAATATGAAGGAAGAATGAGTAAAAATTATTCAGTGTTCCAACTCTATTAAAAAAATCTGCCCCATTTCCCTCCTCCCTCCCTGACATAGGGAACTATTGCTCTTCAGAAAATGTTTCATGGAGTCCTGTGGCACTTTTAAAGACTAACAAAGTTATTTATCACGTGAGCTTTCATCGAAGTGGGATTTTCTCCCATGGAAGCTCATGCGATAAATAAAAGTGCCACCGGACTCCTTGTTTTGCTGAACTAGAATAACATGGCTACGCCTTTGGAACAGAAAAATTTCACAAGTGAACTGAGTGCAAGAAGTTGAAGTGCTTTTCCCTGTTTATCCATCACATTTCTTATTAGTAGCATAGCTGGAACTACAGGCTAAGGAATAAAATGTGGCCTTTGCAGCTAAGTCTTCAATGACAGACTGTAGAGAATTGTCACTAAATTAAAGTCACCCTTGTGCAAAGGGCCAAAATGAAATGATGCATCACTTAAAGCCTCCAACCAGGGATTGAGTGAGAGACAAAGAGTGAATAGGCTTGGTGTGGGCTCTCTGCACAGGGATGAGTTTACTGTCTGTAATTAGAGCAGGAGACTCAGCCGGAACCGAGCCTCTTGGGAGTCTATTTTTGCTTCTCTCTGGATTTTCTACATTAACTGGAATAAATCAATCCCACTGTGTCTTATTTTGGCTATGCCCCCTAGAGCATGGATAATCATTCCTGTTTTGCTGGGGTGTTGTGAGGATTTTCTGTTTGTGAAGTGCATTGCAGCCATTGCCTGAGAGGCACTATCTATGCAGAACAGTATTACAGTTGAATATGGGAAGTCCTCTTTTGCAGACAGGGCACTGGAGTTCATTCTTGACTCTGGCCTGGTCTATGCTAGAAAATGAGGTTGGTCAGGGATGTGAAAAATCCACAACCATGAGCAATTTAGTTAAGCTAACATAGCCCCCAGTGTACACAATGCTAGGTCAGTGGAAGAATTTTTCCATTAACCTAGCTACTGCCTATCCAGAAGGTGGATTACTTACACCAACAGGAGAGCCTCTCCCATCAGCACAGATAGTACCTACACTTAAAATGCTAGTGGCTCAGCTGCAAGGGTGCGGCAGTACCCTCAAGTGTTAACAAGATCTCTGCCATTGATTCAAGACATGTCTTGGGGAAGGCCTCTGAGCCTCAGTTTCCCTATCTACAAAATGGGTGCAGTGATCCTTTACCCACCTTTATGCAAACTGCTTTAAAATTTACAAATCACAACTAGTCACACAGGAAGAGCAGATTTTTAAAGTTTTTGTTGTTGTTGTTTAATGAGGGAGCTTACCCTCATTTCCAGTGTTAACTTTATAGCTACCAAACAAATGCAATTATTCAGATATGTACATTCACTGTACAGTTTTCAAACCATCATATATTTGTTAAATCAGAACAGTTGAGGACATTAATACCACATTCCAAAATTCAAAACTGACGATTTCACTGCCAAACATTTTTTAAAAGTAATGAGTGCATTTCTCCATTCTCCTGTCTTGCAGAACACTAAGATTTTGCTCAAACTTTCCATCAAGACTCATCTTATCTTTTCCCATATTCATCCTATCAGCCGTGTGATGGAAATTACAAATAAAGCTATTCTAAGTGCCTGCTGTAGAAGGGGGGGGTTAGCCCTGTTAAGCAAGATTCTCAAAAGGTGCTAAGGCAATTAGGCTCCCAACTTATTTTTTGTGTTGGAAATACATTTGACTAATTGCACCTTGGGCATGGAAGTCTAAGCAAGAAATGAGCTGCTACGAAAGGAGTTTGGAGGAACTCCCTTGTAAAGCAGATGGTAGAGCCATTTTAGTATTCTTTATTCATCCCATAAAAGGGAACAGGAAGTTTCAGGTTGCATTACTGTTTTCTCAAGTGTTAGCAATTAGAAACTATGTTATAAAGCAATGCAGAGATTGGGCTATGAAAAAAGGAATTACAGAAGCACGCTGTCGTACCTTTTGTCTGAGACTAGTTGTTAAAGAATGTTTTACTTGCTTCATTCAAAACAAGGGGGTCACATTCTGCTCTTACATCTTTGAAACATCAGTGTCAGCAATTACAGTAAGAAGCAAAAGCAGAATTTGGCCCATGCACCAAACCATGCTTCTTCACTTAAGTGCGGTCATCAACACATTGTAATCAGCTCAGAAACACCCATCAAGAAGTAAATGCAGGTGCATATCTAGCTCTGAGCAGCATCTCTTCTGTCTTCCTCACAGATGGTTGTGAAGGTGGAGGCAGAACATGCAGGGGCCAGGGTTGGTAGAATTATTATTTCCAGAAGACAAGGAAAGCACGAAAGGCCACAGAAATAATTGTAGTTCCCATCCTAAAGCTTGAGGGAATGGAACAGAGTTGACTGACAGACTTGTAACCAGTAGAGGATCATACCCAGAGTTCAATTTCCACTGTCAACTCATTGTGCAAAACTCATCTTTTGCATTACAAGTTGCGGGTATAGGGGATCAGCTGTGATGGAACTCTGACAGTTGGGATGAACCCCCCCTGGCAGGAGAATGTGTAAACCATGCTTACAGTATGGCTCCCTCTGTAGTTACAGGTTTGAGTCTGCTGTCCCGCTCAGTTAAGGAAACCAGGTTCTTTTAGCTTTGGTAGTATAGGTTCATGTTTTTAGATCCCGAGGTCCCAGATTCAAACCCCACTGCAGATGCCTCATCCAGCCGTGCAATGTTTCATACTGATGATTCAAGGCTTTCCAGGCCCAGGTCATTGACAACAGCCAGAAATTCACGGGCGTAAATCAGCACTTCACAGGTTTGGACCACTAGGAGCATCCTACTTTTGTGGTGGCTTTTTTTTTTCCAGTGCTTAAGACAGTTCTTCTGAAATAACTAAACAGGAATGAAAAAAGTTAACAAGTCCTATTCCTCATAGGAGCCATTATTATGTGGTTTGGTTACTGAAGTCTCTGGTCCCAAACCAAGAACCTCCATACACTGCTGCAAAAAAAAGCAAGCAAGCACCAGTGGAGAAGGTTAGAAGTAGAATGTTAAAATCTTCCATGTGTTACAACACTGGAATATTTATGCGTTCTACGGGTCACAGATAGCTCGAATCTGACCGAACGTTTCAAACAAAAGTCTTGGTGATTATACAGCCTGTACCCAATGTTCAATCTTTTTGCCATACTCCGGTAAGTTTCCTATAAGGTATGTCCTGTAAGATATTTTAAAACTCAATTTACTGTTTATTGCCCTGGAAAAATAGGTGTGACAACATCGTCAGTAAAGTTGTCTATTACTGCTAGACAGAGTTCAGTCAGCTCCAAGTCTGGGGGAGCTGTCCCAAAGCAGTTCCTCAGAGACAAAAGGTTAGCCAATCTCTCAGCAAAATGGACTTTCACCTGGTTAAGTGACTAGCCTTTGGCAGGGAAGAGGATGTGAGTGAAATCTACATCTTCACAAAGAAACAGTTGGGGGTTCCTCTGTCTCCTGAACCTCTGCTGGTAACAATTCTTAAAGAGAAGGGACTATAGGAGAAGAGAGGAAGTGCCCCAAAGATTCTCTCATGACATCCACATGTGAAGAACAAAGGAAACAGTTTTGGACCAGGGAATTGATCCTGGCTGGAAGAATTCAGCCAGTAAGACTGCTGGAACATTTGGTGAGAGGCCTTTAGTGTGAATTAATTTAACTTAAGATAGGCAGTAGCTGTGATTTACTTGCATTTCCTTGTAACCAATTCTGACTTTCATACCCCTTGTCTCTTAAAAGCTATCTTCTGCAGTAAATCAAGTTGTTTTCTTGTGTTATCTAAACCAGTATATTTAGACTGAAGTGTTTGGAAAGCTCCATTTGTGCACACCTTTTTCTATATGCTTTCATTGCCCAGGAGAGACATGCAGTACAAGCTAGACGTTGCTGGGGAATGTCTGGGATTGGGAATTTGCTGGTATTGCTTTGCAGTGTAATTCCTGAGTGGCTGGTTATACCATTCGCAGTGTAACAGAGTAACTTACACGCTGGAGGCTAGGAGAGCAGACCAGGAGTGGTAACTCTCACAGCAAAGCAGTGTAAAAGGCTCCCCATGTTGGAGAACTAAGGGGACAGCTGTTCATCAGTCCAATCATCAGATTGTATCCTGGATAAAGTCACAACAAGACTTTTTTTCTTTTTTTAGATTCTGACAGAGGAATTTTAGTTCCCTTTTTATCAAAATTCAGATTGTTACTGCTTTTACCGCCTACTGCAAGTGATATCTTGGACAAAGAAACATTTTGCTGGCAGAATATTAAAGCAACTAAATCCAGTAAGCCATGACAACTAGGAAAATAGCCAAAACACCAAGACAATTTTTTTTTTTTTAACATTAGGAATTCATTTGTAGTTTTTAAAAGGACACAAAGTTAACTTGATAGCCTGGAGGGGAGGGGGAGGGGGAGGGGGGGAAAGGACACCATTGGTGTTGCTCAGCCAATAGATTGCTGTGCTGGCTCTGATAGTTAAGACTGAAAACCCCTCTAATTTCAGCTGTTAGTTTCTCTGATGTTTCCGCTGATAGCTCTCTCACTTGTAAATTTGAATGAGCCATGACTATTCTTGGGTGTAACATGGCTTCCTGGTTAACACCAAGAAGCCAATGTTCCCCACCAATCACAAAGACTGATCAAGGTAGAACCCAAGTCATCTCACTCCAAACAACAATCAGACTCCTAGATGAGTTGATCGTTTGCCATGAAGGGGGCTAAATATATGAAAAACCTTTGATCTGATTAGCTATAGCTGAGGATCTAAAATTGCTGTACAGCATGATGGACAACAGAGTCCTGTGGCACTTTTAAAGACTAACAGATTTATCGCATGAGCTTTCGTGGGAGATCCCATTCTCCCACGAAAGCTCATGCGATAAATAAATCTGTTAGTCTTTAAAAGTGTCACAGGACTCTGTTGTCTTTCTACAATAGACTAACACGGCTACCCCTTTGGAATTTGAGTACAGCATGATGTTGCTCTTAGTCTATTCTATGGGATCTTTTGGAAGGAAGTACCCTTGAAATGTGTGACTGCCTTTTACTTGTGATGCAAATGCTGCACCAATCTTCTGCTCCCAAAGTGTGACATTTAATTGTTTACATATTAACGTTTTAGTTTAATATTTGGTGTAATCAGATTTCCTCATTCTGCCCTCTTGAGTTCTTGGGAAAAGAACAAACCTGATATGCTGGTGGTGTGTCTGAGCCCTTTGCCCTAGCCGTGCAAGGTTTGTCTGGCTAGGAACAAGCAGGGCATAATTCACCCTCCCCAGAGCTTGTAAATGCTTCCTCATACAGATTTGAGACAGGTGTTTTGCAGGACAGCTCTGTCATGTCTGGGGCAGAGGAGTCAAGGATGGAGGCAGTGCAGTGGCAAATCAGAGTGAAATCACGGGCCTGCTCTTTACTCAGTCCAGGAAAAATTATAATAAATTACAATGGCCCAAACCAAATTTTAAAACAGAATAGTTGGGAGAAACTTAACTGCCAGCTTGTTGTGCCTGTCAGATGCAGAAAATCTGGTGTGATCTGAGCTAAAGGGTGGAGCTTAGTCCCAGAGGAATCAGGACTGCATAGCTCTGAATTCCACAATAAACTATTAACATTCAAAGGGGGAAGCTGTGCAACAAAAATATAGTCTTGTTACTCCTTCTGACCCAAGCAGCTAGCCAAAAATTCAGGGTCCAGTAGGTTGTTCATTAGGAGGAAAAACTGCTCAGTCAAGTACTTCCCTGGTGCAGTCTTGCTCATTGACAATGAAGGTACAGAATCCTGCTTCTCCCGACACAAGAGGAACTAAGAACAAAAAGCAAATAGTTCCTTGGCTTGGAAAGCTCAAATCTCTTTAGTAGCCAACACCAGAGGCAAAAGCACTCGCTGGCTTTTTCAAAGGTCACACTATGCACACAGTCTCCTGCTTGGTTTTCGCCTCCGTCTCTGTCCTTACCTGTTCAGTTCGAAAGGGTGTGTGTTCTGCCACTTCTCTCCATGCTCAGCAAAATCCTTCCACCCCATCTATCCGAACTCCCAGGTAGGTTCATATAAACTTGTCTTTTAGGAACACAAAGCTCTTTTGTCCAAGGTAGGGACTGAAAATTCCAATCCCCAACCCATAAGCACTAGAATCTGTGTCCAAAATGAAAGGGGTTTTGACACGTGCCTGAGTCAAGACAGAAGCAGCCCAAAACAAGGTTTTTGAAAACTATTTTCTGCTTATCAGAAACATTCAGCAAATAAACAGATCAGTTCTCGTTTCAGATCCACAAGGGCTTTAGCAGTTAAGATTGCTCCAAGACCCTGAGTCTCAAAAAAGAGGTTTGAACTACTCCCCATCTGCCCCTTGCTGGAAAACTACATTATATAGGTGCTATAATGTATATTACAGTAGTTACATTAGGCAGATGCGATAATGGTTTCTGCCTCTTGGCACAGGACAATTTTCTCACTGCAAATCAACTGCCTATAAGCGATGTGGCTCATCTGGACCGTATCTTTACGTGGAATTGCCAGAGAATTTGTAAGACCTTTCCTGGCACTGATTAGTTATTAGCTCCAGTGAAATCTAAGCCAATTAGCAATTCAGCCACCTATACTTCTTGCTCAAAGTCCAGAGGTCAACTTCAAATCCAATTTTCAGACAAGTGCCCTTACCCCAGTCACTGTCTCCGTTTGAGACTAGTTAGGAAATTCAGTTTTGGATTCCCTGTACCTCAACCTTTTTAGTATGTCTGGTTTAATAAAATGTTTGAGCCATGCCAGCTGCAACTGTACATTTTACAGATCCTATCAAACATGTAGCAGTCAAACATCCATGGTTAACTGCCCGATTTAAAAAAACAAAACAAAACTGATCTTTGTACCCCCGGCATAGCCTCTGACCTCGGTGGTTTCCTGTTTCCCACACTGGTACCGTGGCTTTCATTAGATACTTATAACAGCATCTCTGCCTGCCATATATTTACAACAATCCTTTCTGCAGTCAGTTTTGTCACAGCACTGGCATTTAGCTGAACTATTTCTTTAATTTTTGCACAATTGCCTATTTGCCTTCTTTTACAAACCAAATTTCAGTTTTTCTACTTGATCAATATGGTCATGAACCAGATCAGAAACCTTTTTCCATCATACATATTGGACACAGCTGTACTTACAAGCTCATGGCAATCAGCTTCCATCTTCCCCACTGCTGCTTCCTCTTCCGCACAAGGAAAGATGAATGTTCTGTGTGAACGCGACAGCCTCTCATGGTCTCTTTGGCCTCCTTTCGCTGATCTTGATCTGCTAGTTCAAGTCCAGCAGAGCCTCTATAAACTTGTCCAGCGCCAGTTTATTCTGAAAGGCCTCGCTGATCTCTGGCTATGCCAGAAACAAGTCTCTGCAAGTCCTCCTCAGTCAGTTCAGGTGGAGTTACTACTTTTCCTTTTCCTTGAATCCTTAGCAGGGGCCCTGGCCAGCTCAGATTGATGGCTAGCTCAGTCTCTTTCCTGAGGGGTAGGTTCTACAGCATCATCAGAGCTGGGCCACAAAAGTGAATGGCTGGAAAACTTCCCTCCTACCAGCTGTTCATTTGATCTATAATGTTTAATTGAGCCAAATAAGCTTACCAAGGAGCTCTCCCCTCAATTTAGTGATCCTCTGCATCATTTGAGCTGGGACAGCCCAATCTCTCTGACAACAGAGTACAAACACTAAAGTACTAAAGTAAATGTGTGCTCTTACCAAAGTCCTGTGGCTGGCTCAATTCATAAAAGCAGCACAGATTATGCAGCTGAATTAGAGAAATGCCTTAGAGAAAGATCTGGATAACCATGTGAAAGGAGAAGAGCAAAAAGTTAAGTTCAGATTCTGCCCTCAGATCTATGTACGCAGCACCTATTGACTTAAGTGAAAGCTGCTTTTGTAAATTCATAGCTAGAATGTGCCCAAGTCATCTGCTTTATTCACATGGTCCTGCAGACTGTCTTGCTTCCTTGACAATTAATGTAATATGGGAAGGACTGGTGGGTGGGGTAACAGGGAATGATGTCAAGTAAGATCAAGCAGCAAGTTTATTCCACAGAGCAGTGTTTATAAAAATAGCAAAGAAAGGAAAGCAATTAAGAGTACAAGCTACTTGTAAAAATTTCTTTTAAAAATCTGACATATTGAATTAAAGCATAGTTCAATATACCCCCTTCTCCTATTTATGGATTAAAGAGAACTGCTGAACATGGCTTCGACCTCTGACATTACGTAAGGTCCTCAAAAGATCTTGGAGAAGTCCTCCAGCAAATAGGAAATTTAGAACCCATTGCTGTTAGGGCACAAAACAAGCAGAAAAATGCAGCACATCCCTCTAAGAAATTCCGCTTTAAACATGCAGATATTGGGAAATATATGGTGCATAAACTTGAGTGGTTACAAGTCAGCAGACTAAAACAGCATTTAAAATGGTACCACTATAACGATAGTATGGCCAGTAAATGATAACAAGATTGGGGATTGTCCTTACGCTTTGCCACTTCTTTATGATGTAAAAAGACAGCTTCTTCCCATAAAAAGGTTTTCTATACTGTATTTTACAAAAATCAGGAATACAAAAATATGATCTTGAGTTATTTTGCAGGACGGCCTCCAATGCAAGAATGTTGAATATTGAAAAAGTATCCTCTCAAAATGTTAAATCAATGAAGTATTCATAGGGCAGAAATCTCTAGTCTAATGTAAAAGAGCTGAATCCTTCCTTCCCCCTTTTTTAAAATTTAGGCCTTCATAAAGCAACAATACCACAAAGGTTCCATTTGCAGGTCATTTCAAATCACAGCTCAGAATTGAATGTTTTGTGGAATCAAAGATCTCAAACAGCAACGTGCACAAAATACACAAGGGCTAATTTTTTAAAAAGCGAGTCCAGCTCCAGCTAAGCTTAAGATCGTTAATTGAATTCCAAATGTTTATTTCTCTAATACCTAGAAAACTGCATTTAATACTCAAGGTTGTTTCTTTTTAATGAATGAACTATATTGCATGTAATTGATAAAGCTACAGTTATATAAAAAAGGACAGAGCTAAGCAGAGTTAAGAGGAAAAAATGACAAAAAATTAGTTACACTCACCTCCACATACACTTAAATTCTTGCAAATACTGAAATGGCCTTCAAGACAAGGAAATTAATTTTCAACATACGCTGATGTTTACCTTATGTTTAATTGGATAGTTAAGCTGAACATTTCTATACAGGTTTATAAAACCCATCATGCTCATCAACCTTTATTAAAGCCAGCACAGAGTTGACCCGAGACACTTAGTTCACAAGTTTATTATGAAAAAACACTGCAGTACTCTCCCGCAGTAACATCATTTTACAGGAAAAAAAACAGTTCTGTTCAAAATAACTCACTATGCTTGGACAATTACAAGGGACAATGAAGGAAGCAGAATGGGGAGAGAAAAAAAACTGAGTGCAGACAAAAATCAATGCAATTAAATTAAACAGTATTCCCTGAAAAAAACAAAACAGAACAGATTCAGAACACAAAGAAAAGGTGGCATTGGTACTTATTTTAAAAACGTTCATTACGCTTCAATGATTGTTTGCTGCTATCCTTATCTACAGTCATGCTGTGTAAAGCTATAGCTAAATGGAAAGTTAATGTATTCACGAGGTGTTAATGTCTACATCTTAATATTTGCAGTCTCTCAGAGAAAGCAAAAGTAACTACAAATAGTGCTATGCCAGAACTGGTTTCTCGACCAACAATGTTGCTTCAGCATGCAATGAACTGGTTCATTCTAAAGTGGTCACGGTTGTTGACAAGAGGCTTTGTATTTTAATATGGCACATCTTTTGGTCCATGTGAAAACGAGTTTGAATGTTAAATATTTTCCTGACACTTTGGAGTTACTGTTGCTCTTCCCATTTCCTTTAGGTCAACATATGATTCATGGCAATACTGTACAAGTGTAAAATCTTTACAGGAAGTAGTCTGGGGTGCGACGAGTAACATGTGGTTCACCTCTGCGTGGCGCTGGATCAAACTGCAAGCTGAAAAATAACAGTTTTATTCCAATTGCTACAGATTTTGTTGGCATGTATTCATAATTATCACACATAGATAAATCAGGGCACAGCCAAAAATTCTGGGGCTGGTGGTTTGTTTTCTTTTTTAAAGAACTGCTTATTCAATCTATGACGGTCTCAAAGTGTTTTCACATGAAATGTAAGTGCCTTTTTCATCAATATTAAACTTGTCATTGGAGTCCATATCTTAAATACAGTTTTACAGTCACTACTAATGATTGAAGGGGGAGAGAGGGAAGAGAATCAAAGCTGTCCTTAAAATGTATTCTCTAAAATATGCACAAAGCAAATGTGTTTAGGAAGTCTACAAGGTAGCCAATACCAATGCTGCAGAGAGGAGCCTATTTAGAAAGTATGCACATTTGCAGGTTCTCACTCACTTTTCATGTTCCAAGCATTCTTGTAACTCAGTGGTTTTCAACCTTTTTTTCCATTTGCAGACTCCTAATTTTTCAAAAGGAGGTGCAGACCCCTTTGGTAATTCAACCTCTGGTCCACAGACTCCTACCATAAATCTAAGACTGAAAACTGACTAAACAGAATTCAACTACAAATGCCGCACATGCTTGACACAGCCTGAAGGAGGGCATTCAACCAGGGGCTTCTATGGAAGAGGTTCTCAAAAGGGGGGAGTTATAAGCTGGCAGCCCCCTTGCATGCCATAACGGTAGGAGAGCACTGGGAGGAGGGCCACCACAGCCTGAAATATTTTCAAAGAGGGTCCCAGCAAAACGGAGTTTGAGACCCCCTGTTCAATACTTCTGGGTTCTGACCTGTAGGTGGGGGTATTCACATAATTTTGACTCAAAAGAAAAACAGAATGCCTTTTCTGGGATCTGAAGCTTTATTTTCAGAGGCACCTTCTGCAGGCCCTTTAGACAGAATCTGCACACTTCTAGGGGTCCATGGACCACAGGTTGAAAACCACTGTTTTAACTAAATGCTTCCAATTTATGACTCTGCCCTACAGAAATCAAACATATTCTAACAACCTCTGATGACATCTGAAGAAATATTTTCTGACTTTAGAACTATTGGAGAAGAGATCTGAGTTGAGCTTCCATGATAGCTTAAGAAAAAATGGCTCAAGTTCCAAAATCCAACCAAACAAAAAGTAGTTTAAAATAGTAAAGATGATACGTCACACATTACATGTTCAATTAGGTGCTGCAACATTAAAGTGTTTAATTCAGTCACATCTAAAATGTAATTCTTGGAATTTAACAATCTCTCCTCCTTCCACATTCAAATTATCTTGTCTTATTACTTAACATTCATAAAGAACTTTCTATTTGCACATCTTCTGTAGAACTACAGAAGTTTAATATCGTTAAAAAGAATCAGAATCAGATAAAAATTAACTTCTTGATGTCTGCACAGCCATTATTCACTACAGTCTTTTTAGATAATTTAGCAATGTAAAGTGATCTGTTTTTATAACTCTTTCCTAAACTACATTCCCTAATGAGAATTTGATCTTTAAATACTTACAAGGAGTATTTTAAAGTATCATCAAGTTCCATGATTGCAGCCTGGTTACCACAACGGTAACAATAGTTTGGAGCACTGAAAATTGTTACTACATTCCGATCATGGCACCAATTGTACCCCTAAACAAGGAAAACACAAAATAAAGTAAGTCTGTTAAGGTGTCTTTCAAACATCTATTCCTTTTTCTTTCTTGTTTGCAGCTGTAAGATCCAGACACTCTCAGGGCAAGTCTATGCTGACGGAAGCAAAGCCGCTGCCATCAGTGCGATCTTCAGTTTTCAATTGAGGCGTCTGTGAAGACGTGCTCAAATCAATAACTGAACCAGAGCTGGAACACGAGCTCCGTAACCACACTTACAGTATGCCAACTGGATGCCATTTCTGGTCGGCTTACTGAAGAGTGTAGGCAGGATTTAAAGAAGTCAGCGTAAGTGTAGATTAGGGCCCAGTGGTTCACAGTTTATGGCCCATCGAACCCTTCTAGGTAGTTCATCTAAGGACATTAAGAACTAAGTGAAAATTTAGAAAGGGAGGTTCTTCACTGATAATTCTCAGTACAAAGGAGAACTGTTTTTCACTTAATAACTAGAGATTTGTTTTGAAAACAACACAATAGTTTTCCCTAGTTAAGATCAGAGAAAGTTAATATTAAATGTGAGTATAACCTCAATGGATTTTATCAGTTAGCTTTTATCTCAATTACATCAATATTAAAAGAAGTTAACTGCACTGAAGTGAATAGTTATTCTGGATTTACATTGGTGTAGACAAGAGCAGAAGCTTGACCTAAAGCAGTTTTACTGGAACCACTGAACATAAATCTTTTTTCTTTTGCATGTGCATTTAAGCTATGAAGCCTACACAAACCCATCTTTAAACAACTGAATGGCAAATATTTAAGCACATTAACCAAAGCAATACAGAATCAACAGTAATATACGAACAGGTAACTGACACTACTATGTGACATTTACTCATGTTAGCCGTAATGAATTCTCAAAAGCCAGGCAAAAGATTAGTCGCTGTAATGTATTTGACTTTAGCTATATTAATTATGACATAGCAGTTTAATAATCTTCATTTTCAGGCTGAAACTTCTTTACTTTCTCCTAATGGACAAGGCAAACATACTGCCATGGAAGCCCATTCTGAAACAGAAGCACTAGGATAATGGTATCTAGTTATCAACTGCACTAATTGTGGGTATTTAAACCAAAACTGCACGGTACTTACCTCCATTACCAGTTGATGTGCTCTTGAAACCAACGTGAGGCCATTGGCATGGTTAAAAGTTTCTGAAATATCTTGCCCAAATGTATAACCAGCACCACGAGGGGAAATGCCCCAACCGCCACGATCATCTGGATCTGACCATAGCAAATCACACATTGGACCCTATAAACACATTTTTGAAGTCACAAATTTTTATATGTTGAAGGAAAGGGTTTGTATGACATTAACAACACAGTTGACATTTGTGAAACTCTGGCCACTGATTACACTAATCAAAGATCCTTAGTGAGGAATTTAGTAAGACGAGCCTGGAGACCTTAGATTAAAAGGGCTTGTTATGACAGAATGATAATCAAATCTTCTCTTCAACCTGTTCTTGCAACCATGGGTAAGAGTAATGCATGTGTACTATTTTCCTTCTGGGAGTTTGTAGGGAGACTTGCACATTGTCATGAACTTCATTCTTAAATGTTGTTTATATAAGCACAGAAAGATATAAAAAGTATACTAAAATGAAAAGACTTCTGTCCAGACAGCACATTTTAATAATAGACTTATAAATACCTCATGGGGAACTTCTTGCAAGCGATCAAGTGCTCTAATGTGATCCAGTGTATCTATGGATGGTGAAAGGCCACCATGTAGACAGAAAATCTGTAAAGAGTTGTACATCTGTTAGAATCAACCAATAGATGTGCAAGTATTTTATATTAACACACATGCTAGTAAAAGGTACAGACAGCTAATTTGCCACAGAGAAATTAGCAGTAAGAAAAGAGTTCCGAGATTCAGTCTGGATTCTACACCTCTTAAAAGGTACTCAACGCGCTCAATCGGAAGTAGCCAGAGGTTGAACAATTAAGCCCACCCTGACAAGTAGTGTAGTGCTGAGTCGACAGGAAGGCATTTCCTGTTGACTCAGCACAACGGGGAACACCCGGTGGTAAGTAGGCGTTAGGAAGTCAAAGTGACATACACAAGTAACTTGCACATCTCCTGTTGACTGCTGCCGAAAATGGTGGCAAGTGTAGACTGGGGCTCTGTGTCTGAAAAATTTCAACATACCTGGCCATCCACCAATGCAGTTAGAGGAAGATAGTCAAAAAGGTCTGTGAAGTATTTCCAAACGTTTGCATTTCCGTATTTCCTTAAACATTCATCATAGAAGCCATATACTTGTGTGATCTGCCTGCTTTCGTGATTCCCCCGAAGAATTGTGATGCGTTCACGGTAACGGACCTACAACACAAAGCATTTACTGTAACAGAACAAGTATCACCCCATCCCTTTAAAAAAAAAATAATTTGTCTTCCCAGAAGGGAAAGTCAGAACTAAGGGAAAACAGGACTAGGTTCTATTTTTCATGAAATGTGCAACATAAAGTTATGTACCCAAGTTCCATAATTTAAAATGTAATGTAATCTGCATAAAACCAAAAGTAAACACATTTAAACAGAATACATACATTAGAGGCTAGGAACCGCCAAAGCCCTATTGTGGTCCAAAACGCTGAGCTGAGATATGCTTTGTGGCCGCTGCTATTAACGGATGCCACCATTTCACACAATAATTATCTGCTCTCAGTTGTTTTCTCCTAGTAGCTTTCAGTACAGCCTTTATTTTCAGAGCATTTATAACCAATTTGTTTAACCCTGCCTCACCAGACATTATTGTTAGACTCTCCTTTCTGTCAGGCCTGAAATACCGCAGTTTTCCCCTCTACCTGTGGGAACATACTCAGTCTCTCTAGCCTTCTTACTTCATCCCCCAGCCGCTGCTCAGCAGCGCAAGATACACAAACTTAAGAAAACTGACATTTTAAACCAACCCCTTTAAACATGAAGTGCAAGTTACTCTAGTTAATTAAAACAGAATCTCACACACACACACACACACACACACACACACACACTCTCTCTCTCCTTAGAATAACTTTTGCTGAGGCAGAATAGTCTAGCATGAGCAAAACTTAGAATCAAGAATTCCAGCTCTGCTGGTGACAAACCATGGTTTTAAGAAAGTAATTTATTTAGTCAGTGTGTTAGTTTGCACACCTATAAAACAGAGGTAACTACTAACAGGAGTGTTAGATGTAGTTGGTACAGAAAGGATATTAGAAAACAGTTTCAATAAACTAAATATAGCCAAAAGTACAGAATAAACTTGAAGGAGAAAAAGTTACCTTAAGAGCTACAAGAAGTGTGACTGTTTCAACTGAATAATATCCTCTATCAACATAGTCCCCCATAAACAAGTAATTTGTATCCGGTGATTTGCCTCCAATTCTGAAGAGTTCCATGAGGTCGTGAAATTGCCCATGGACATCGCCGCAGACTGTGACAGGACATCGCACTTCTTGTACATTAGATTCTTTTGTCAAAATTTCTTTAGCCTGGAATAGAGTAGTTAAGAAATTGTCTACAAACAGCCATGATGTTAAAGCTCTACCATTCCCATGCGATTTACTGCGGTAGTTTTCAAACCACAGGATGGAACCCAGTACTGGGTCACGGACACTCAAAAGTGCATTGCTGAAAGATGTTATTGTTGGGTCGTGGGCACAAATGATTTTTTTTTAAATGAGGTCCCAAGAAAAAAAGTTTGAAGACTTCTGATTTACAGTATGCTTCCTTCAAGTACTTTTGCAAATCCTTGTCAAGCTGATCTCTCTTACCTCAAACATTTTGTGAAGTCTTGCTTGCTTTATTTATTTGTAAGAGTTGTGTTAAAATCATTGATCTAAAAGTATGCCATTCTGCTTAGTTGATTTTTGGGGGGGAGAAGTGGAGGGAAAAGACTGTTGCAGTTCATGTCTCAAAAATAACTGGTCATATACTAGAGCACCGTTCATAAGCATATGGCATCACTGCATTGATCTAGTTTAAATGAGTCTGGATTCTGCCTAAAATAGTGTAATTTCTAGTATACAACATGGTATCCATCCCTTGTTCCCTTCAAATTGTTCAGCATTGATAAGCACTGTTAAATGTCATATACATTCTAGAAAATGTCACTAGTGAATTAATAGATTTGTTTATTATATACTTTAAGCATCTTGGAATACTTCAGCAATTTTTTAAAAATTAGGATTATTTTAGTACTACTATAAAAAGCATGAAGGTTGGTGGCCTTCTAAAGAAATGAAATGTTGGTCAAGTTAAAAGCATATTACATTAACAATATTTCTCACAACAAAGCTATTAAGGCTACTGAAAATCTGCATGTTTTGTCTAATACGGAACAATCTTTACAATATCAAAGACTTTAAAATAAGTTCACTCAACACAACTATTCATTTTAAATAAAATATTTTAAGTCAGTGTTCCACTCCATCCAAGACCTTTATTCATCCCAGAGACCTTCCAATGCATTTAGAATTAATCAGCTTCCATTCCCTTCTAAATTCCTAAATCAAAGACACAAAATCAAATATTTGAAGAACATCAATCATTTCAATTTTTACAATTAGCAACATACCCCCGTCAGACATCTTTATAAACAAATCCAGACACTGGGTAAAGCACATTAGTTTTATCTACTGAGATCAGCCATGAAATACCTCACACTAAATCTGATAATGACATCAGAAACATTCAGAGATATCACACCAACATAAATGGATAATAGCTCATTGTTTCAGACAGCCTACAGATTCAAGAACAAGAGATTTTATTTTTGCATTTAAAAACATTTCTCACTAGAAAGATACTCTAATGTGTTTTGCAAAATGTAATATAATTTTTTTAAAATGTATGGAAACACTCTAAATTTGTATTGAGGCATGTGATTTCATCAGGTCCATGTTATTTACAACTACAGGAAATTAGAATCAAGATGTAATTCTAATCTACTTTCCAATTCAAATCATGACCTCAAAAGAAGATTCTAAAGAATGATTCTTGATGTGGCAGACCAGTGGCTTCATTCCACTCAATCAGCACCTATACCATCACAACAACCAAAGAGGTTTTCAATTGACTATTGTGAAATATTAAAGCTGACCACATGCAAACAAGTGTGCCACTGGGGAGCTTTATGTAATGTTCACAGGCAGCCTAGAATAACAGCTCCGAGAAACAAACTACTTATTTATTTCTATGGGTTAGTGTTGATAGTCTAAAACAGTGAGTCCCAAACTTCTTGGCTGGAGGGCCACAAATGTAATTTTTAGAACCCTGAGGGTCCACCAGTCTAAGTTTAATTAAACTTAATTATAAATTTAATTTAATTTTAATGTAAAATTAAATAAATTTAAATAAAAATTTAATTAGATTAGTGGTCCTTCAGGGTTGTAAAAATTATATTTGTGGCTCTTGAGCCAAAAAGATTTTTTAAAAATTTGAAAAAAATTGAAAGTTCTCTTTTTTAAGGGGGGGAGGAGGGGGGTTGGGTGCCCATGAACAGGGCCAGTTTGTGGGCAGGCCTGTGGGCTCAGCAACAGCATAGCCAACACTCCAACCCTCCCACACCCAAGCCATGCCAGCCCATGGCCTCGGCACTACCCCATGCCAGCAGCCAGCATGCCCCCCAGCTGCGCTGGCCCACTCCCCTTCCCCCCATCCCCACACACCCTCCTGCAGTGCTGCGCCAGCCCATGCCCCCAGCTGCACGCCAGGACCAGTGGCTGGACAACAAGCCATTTTCAAAAGCCCCGTGGGCCACTTTTGGACTGCAGGCCAGGGATTAGGAACCCCTGGTTTAAAATATTCATACTGTAATTGCCAAATACTTCACTGCTAATCATTCAGCTGAAATATCAAGCTTATTAGTTAGTGTTGGCGACTGTAGGATATACCGGGGCAGGTACTTGGTGTTAATGGTTGCTGAACTTCACACCCCTCCTTAACTTTATCTACCCTTTCTGCCCAACCAAACATTCCAAAAAACAGGAGCAGGAAGGCAAAGAGGAAATGCAGTCTTTCCCCAATACCAGAAACCAAAATCACCTCCCAAACTTTTCTGAGTACCAGAGAAAAAAAATATCCTATGCTCTTGATACAGTATCCTTTTTAATTTTTGTGCAAGACTAAATAAAATAAAATAACTGTTGGAAATTGTACAGCTCCTTCTCTTCAAAACTTCACATTCGCTCATTCAGTGGCAATAAAATATGCAGATGAAGACAAATTCAATTATAGTTCTAGGTTCTCTGCTTTATAATTTAGACCTAATGTGCTACATAGGACAAAGATTCCTGGCTATAGGTTTAAAAAAAATTGTTTTTGAAGACCCAGAATTCTATTTTTCCTTCCTGGTTGTGTGTGTGGGGGGAGACCCCTGACTCTTTCCACAGAGGAGACTAATTAAAAAGAAGTGCACTACTCTCATCTGTTACAGGAAAGGATGCCAAGTAACACAACACAGCATGAACAGCGAAACAAAGGAATGATTCCTTCTCACCACCTCCAGAGAAGTGCTACTACATGAAAACGAGAAGGAACAGAATGTTATGGCAATGCCATAAGTATTAGGGCTGCCACTTGTGTGCCTTAAATAAATACTTCATACAACAAGAAGTCAGTTCATATGAAAAGAGGTAAGGAAAATAAAATACTGCATACAGAATAATTTTAAATAATTCAATTCCTTGCATTATTTTAATCAGATCTTGCTTCCAGCTGTCACAGTTTGTCCCCATTATGGGCACAGGATGCATGCCAATTTTTTTTTTTTTTTTAGCTTCCAATCCAAGGGATATGAGCAATATAAATAGGAATACATTTTACAAGGTAATTCTCTACAAAGACCTCCCCGATGATTCATTTTAGCTTCTGTTGCGCCAATATCCTTATTTAATAAGAAAAGTCAATTTTTTACTACAACTAAACCAAAATGTAGAGCTACAATAAGCAAACTATATATTGCTTTATAGTTCCAAAACATCAACAACAAACAGGTTTCCAATACTCTAACTAGCAATGACATACTATTCTGTACACAAATCACAATTTGTTTCAACTGTTCATGGACTACTTAAAATATAAATTGAATGTTTATATTAGTTTATACTTTAAGTTGTTTATTAACAGAGCTGAAACAGACCAATAGGTCACCTCCACATTAGGATCAGTTTTCTTTTAAGGCTTCCAAAAACCTAACAAATCTGACAATCTACAACCATTCACCAGTTTATTTTCTACAGCACAAAGAAGTTATCTGACATCATGGCAGACCTACTTCTTGTCCATTTAAAGAACATTAGATTTCAACTTTAGAGAACCAGCATCAGACACATTTACTCAAGCCAACATCTTCATTTAACACGCTCTGTTTAGATTCTGAAACACTGGTATGAAACATGCTTCTGTAGATCCAAGTTTCCACATTGTTTTATAGGTAATCAGCTGGATGGCGACTGACCTGAAATCTCATCTCAGTGTTTGTTTCTGGATGTTATCCAGTCTAGCAGCCATGGTAACAGAGTTTCCCAAACAAAGCAGTGTCAGAGAGGCTTAAACACTTTAGTATTAAAATAAGATGCAATTCAACAGACCTCACTTAAACCTGGAAAGAAGTTAAAAAATGCAAAGAGATTGTGTAGTGTGAGGAACCTAAGCTCATCTGAAGGACAGAGTTCTCCTTGGCTGTAGAACACAATAAATGGATATCATGGAAGTACTCCATTTTGCAGACATGCTATTTAAGACAAACCTGGGTCAACTGGTGGCATCTACTCATGCCGTCTCAAAAGATTGAAGTTGCACATAACTGGTGGTGACTACTACAATCATAGTGACTTTAAGACACAATTTTGGCTTTAGCTAATTTAACCCAGAACACAGATTTCAGTCAATGTTTCAAAGATGCAAGCTGAAACATATTGCTTTGGATACCACTTAACTCAATTCCTTAACATAAATTTTTAATATGATGACAAAACAATTTCATTGAGAAATAGCTTTGTCTTTTCCAAAAATAACTGATTCTGCATAGTCGTGCACAAAAACTAGGATCAGACTAAAAAAATCTGCCATAATTGAGTATTGAGAATGTTGTTAGTTCATAAACACTCTCTGGTGTTTCTCTACTAACCTGACTTCATTAGAAAGAGAGCATACTTCCCCATCAAGCCTTGCTAATCACAGTCTTAAAAACATTATCTTCACCATTATGTTAAAACATCCCTTTCCAGACTAGAGCGTAAAGTTAATTAAAATGTGTTATGGGTACAAAATTTGCCACTGAATGTCCTTATGAATAATTTGAGCTGTAATAGAACATGTAAACAACTTTATGTATAAATAGCACAAGTAATATCAAGACGATTCCCCCAAGAGCCTCACACCATGGTTAACACTTCACATCAAAGTTCCAAATCTCTTTGTTGTCCCGTCCCTTACACACTAAAAATCTCTTCCAAATAAACTCATCCTTGGTCAGCTTTTAAATAATTTATGTATATTGAATCTTGGAGCATATACCTATCTTTTAAAAAAAATTAATCTACATTTTTCAGTTTCATAAGCCAGAACATAGAGGTACAAATTTCAATATGAAAATAATTAATGATTTCAAGCTGAATATAGGTTTTATGAAATAACTATACTGAAGCAATAGGCTTGGACAGAAGTACACTGCTAGAGGAAATATCTGTAGTTCCACTTCTAAAGAGAAGAGACAGAGGGAGAATTCAGCAAAACATGATGTAATGCTAGTTATTAACAGAGAACTCAACCCATTTTACTCAGCAGTGCAATCCAAAAGTTCAAGTAGTAAGAAGCACTTATCAAATCCACTTCAGATTAACCATACTGTGCATAGAGTTCACTTACAATTGACATCTGAGTTGTCTGCTTACCAAAAGCAGGTTGAGACAGTGACAGTAAGAGCCCTCAGACTACAAATGGAAAAGACTCAACACCGGTTACAGTAAAAAACCGGAATATGTCCACGATGCTGTAGTACTAGTATTATCAGAGGACATTTAACATGATATTTTAAGGATTAAATTAGTTGATTAGTATTCAACCTACCTGATTTAGTTTGTAATGAGCTCTCAGTACCTAGGAAGGTAAAAATCTCAAGTGCTATCCTGTAGATTTAATTTTGAATATTAAGCACCTTTTTTTTTTTTTTTTTTGCAAAAACAATCATTTTAACTATACAGTTAAAATGATGACCAACAAAATACTTGAAGGCAGAGGGCAAATTATGCATCTATTAACCTTCAGCAATCAATGGCCAATTTTATTTGTTAGTGTATATACATACACACTGGCATGCATTTCTTACAGCTCCCCTGATTCTCAAGGTAATCTTCAGCAGATCTAGACCTGCCAAGATCCAAAACACCCAGGAGCTCCTTTAAAATACATTAGCTGTGGGTATCTGGGTCACACTGCATTCCAGCCTTGCCCCACTGCCTATGCTGGGGCCAAGTGAGTTTGACATAAGCGTATACCTTTTAAGCCTTACAACAGCAGAGGTTCTCTCTATGGGGCAACCGAGAATACCCCTATATTCAGCTGCTTTGCAGCTTCTTTGCACTGCAGAATGCTCCAGTCAGGCACAATCATTTTTCAATAATTCCTGCATTTCCTCTTTCGGATCCTTTTGTGGTTTACCAATCAGAAGTCTGAAAATCCTAGCCAGTCCACTTTGTCATTTACAATAGTATTATTTGATGTGTGTAGCACTTTACAACAGTTCTAATGTTGCAGGCAAAATAGGATGCCTGCTCTGAGAAACCAGAGGGCTAAATGCACAACACAAATAAACAGAATAATGCAGAAAATGACTGAGTTTTGTAGATACAGGAAAACCTAAAAAACTCAATACACTAAAGTATACACCACTAAGAAGCAACAGGTAAACTAGGCGTTTTGCAGTTCATTATCTTTTCTTCTAACTAGAACACAGAGCCTCAAATCCCTAACGAACCTAATATCAAGTCTCCAATCTTTGCATAGAATTCAGAGATATTTATGTGAGCACAAAACCCAAGTTGCCTGCACTGAGTATTAATAAGATGTCATTTTTTCTGTAGGCCTGTCACATGTGTAGCAATTAAGTGTTTATCTTTTTTTCACCTCTTTCCTTTCCTCTTCCCCTCTTTCCAAAGCTTTGAGCTGCTTTTGCCGTCATAATGCCCCCAGTATGTTTAACTGGCATGTATTGCAAGATGGAGACTTTGGTTTCAGCAGTGACACCTCTTTTACAGTGTGCTATTTTCAGCCACTAGGAAAGAGGATGCTCTGACCTGGTTGGAGACATTACCCATTCCCCCAATTTCCACCCCTCAAATGGGTACACAGGATATGTATGACTAAAGCCAGAATGACCAGCTGAATGGGATGAATGTGGGTCAACTATTCAGGTTGTCTACTTGAAAGAGTTGCATTGTTTAAAAACTGACAAATTAGGCCATTTAGTTAAATCAGTGCAAACCTCTGTATGGATTTCTATTGTTTTTTTCCAGTTTAAGATGGTCTTTTTTTATTTATCTTAAACCAATTCCTAATTCACTTAAGAATCACAATGAGCATGCCCAGAGTTTAATGAGTTAAAAAGTCACACCTTGAGTTGAACCACTACAATTTCCTTATGTAGATGGGCCCTCAGGTTAGTTCTCAAACATTGGTTTTGGTAATATGGCCACTGGAGTTGGCAGTTCAAGTATTTAACAGGTAGGATTGAAACCGAACAACTCACACCAAAGATCAGGTTTGAAATACACAGCAAAGACAAGTCAACACTGTTGCTGGCTGTCACATATCTGTTCTCTGGACAGAGGACTTAAGCATCACATAAGCAACCAGCACTTCCCAAAAGACTCAGAATTACTTTAAAGAGTGAAAAGGTAGTTGTCATAAAAAGTGCTCAGTCAGAAACACAGAGATGGAAGGGACTCTGAGAAGTAATCAAGTTCAACCCCTGAGCTGAGGCAGGACCAAGTAAACCAAGGCCATTTCTAACAGGTGTTTGTCCAATCAGTTCATAAAACCTGCCAATAATGGGGATTTCACAGCCGCCCTTGAAATCCCATTCCAGAGTTTAACTACCCTTATAGTTAGAAGGTTTTTCCTAACATCTAATCTTAATCTCCCTTGCTGCAGATTAAGCCAATTATTTCTCATCCTACTTTCAGCAGACATGGAGAACAATTGTTCCCCATTCTTTTTATAACAGACCTTAAAATATTTGAAGACTTCTCAGGTTCTCCCCATAGGCTTCTTTTCTCAAGACTAAACATGCCCACTTTTAAAAGCTTCCCTCATAGGTCAGTTTTCCCAAACCTTTTCATGTTTGTTACTCTCTGAACAATTTGTTCAGATCTTTCTTAACATGTGGCACACAGACCTGGAAACAGTACTCCAACTGAGGCCTCAAGTGCAGACTAGAGGAGGAAATGTTTATAGTTCGAGTGTCATCAAAAGCTTTCCACAAAATGGCAACATTCTTTAAAGGTGCAAAACTGTGACAGTATGTCTTACACATCAATGACTCCATCTTCAGCTCTGGCAAGATCAAGGGGTCAAAGGTATCTCTCAGTTATCTTTTCCATTTCCCTTCAAATGGCTGAACAGACTGCCCCAAGCTACCATATCTCAAGATGTGCTCTTATGGTGAAACTCACAAGAAGGGGAAGAATGTAAAGCTGACTACGTCACTTACATCAACATGAGTTTGAGTTTCACTTGTCACATTCAAACAAAGCAACCTCATTTTTACAGAACTCTCAGGAAATCTGAGGAACAACCCAGTTTTGCATGAAGACAAGACACATGAATGACATCTAGTATCAAATTAAATTAGCCCTCAGGAAGAATGAAACTTTAATATCAACGTTTTAGCTTTTGATCCATAAAGCAAGGTTTGTTGCCACAGACTATGCTTTCCACCCACAACATCACTTCAATTAAAGTGGAGGGGATAGTCAAATTTTGGGTCTTAAGTATCTGCTTGTTAGATTTGTTCTCAATTGTGACTAGTCTCAGGAACTAAACTGGAAGTAGAGATTAGGTGTTAAATTTAGACTGCTATGAAAAGTTGACTCAGTGAAAAAGTTTGTAACAAGCAGTAAATTATGACATTAATTACAAAAGTATGTTGTCATGTTTGTATGGACTTATAAACCTGTTTACACTAGGAAAGTTATTTATTGCTGAAAAGCGCTGAACACGGTAGAACTATAGACAAGGACAGAGTCCACACTTTCTGAAACTATGGTAAAAGCAGGTTTGAACCAAAATTTCTGGCAGTGTGGAACGCTGTTTGCTCTTGCCACACTTGCAGTTAATCTATGTTCAGTACTGGTTTAATACAGAGCTTGACAAATGCTGGGCACCTAGGAATGCCCCCTCCCCCAGCGCCTAAAAAAAGTGCCACCATCTCTCTCTCTCTGCCACTGAAAGTGCTGCTGGCAGCAGCTTATTTCAGCATGGGGAAGGATGATGGTGATGGGGGGGAACAGGGGGAGAGCTCACACGCTGCCACCAAGTGGTGACCACAGCAGCTTTTCAGTGGCAGGGAGGAGTGGTGTTTCACGCTGTGCACCACCACCAGAAGTGGCAGCAGTCTCTTGACAGCAGGGGGCTCCTTCACTGCCTCATACCTAGGGGCACGCAAGTTTTTGGGCTGGCCCCCAGGCATGAGGGAGATTTGTCGAGGCCTAGTTCAACAGGATCCATTCAGTTCTGGTAATTTTATTAGCAACAAAAATACAGAAAGCAGTTACAGCTACCCTTTTAAAAAGTCTATATAGTGGCTGAATTAGAAATGGTAAGAACTCCAGGGTAGGGACTGTATTCAAATCGATGTTGTGCTAATTGTAACACAAAAGACAGTACTTGGAATTCCCAGACATTATGATACAATTCAGCTCTTAATATAGCACTAAGGTGGCATCCTACCCCCTACAAACACAGCCTCTGTTACACTTCTTTCCAGGGCGCAGCATAAACTCCTCTGCAGACAGGCCGAGGGAAACTAAGCCATTGTCCTCCCCCTCAGTAACACCCTGTGGACACCAAATACTATGAAAAGCCGTCCACGTTCCAGAACTTAATTCATGTCTTGCCTTTCCCTTCATTGCACACTTACACAAGAGCTAGTCTCAACCTGGTCATGTGGGATTTATTCTGCCTTCAATACATCTACATTCATTAAAGAATACTCACACAATAAAATATCAGAATTAACAGTGGTTTTCAAACTTTTTTCCTCAGGACTCAGTTGAAAAAAATAATTTATGCCCGCAATCCAACAATTACATCTTTCAGCAATGCATTCCAGTATTTTGGTGGCGGCAGCAGGGGGTGCCGTGACCCAGTGCCTGTAGGTCTTGACTCTAAGTTTGAAAACCACTGGTTTAACTGATGTAGACAACTTTTAGTCTATTGTTAAGAACTCAAGTCTATGGAATACATATGCAAAGCAACACCTATAAGATGTCTCAGTCATACTTAGGCCCTGTCCACATTAGCACTTATGCCAGCAAAACTTTTGTGGCACAGTTTTGCACAGGTGTCATCCCTGAGTCACTTAAGCTTTGCTGGCGTATGCGCTTGTGTGGACAGCACTATATTGGCGGGAGATGGGCTCCTTCCGAAACAGCTCCTGCTACTCCTTTAGGTCATTTTATTTTGTCAGCGGGAGAATTCTCTCGTGGCAACACAAGCACTCGTACAGAACCACATCCAACTGACAATGCATACAAATCTCCACTTCTTGAATTGCAGAATTCAGGGTCTGAAGATCCTTATCAGATATAGGGTATGGACGAAATGTATGAGAATCTATTCTAAACTGATATTCCTTATCACAACATAAAGAAGTTTGAAAACATGCTATATATTCAATATTGCCATTCCCCTTTAAAAGGCACATTAAACAAACTATAGTTTATTTCAACTCCCATCTTCAAGCACCTCATTTTGTTAATACACTCCCTCTCCCCCCCCCCCCTTAATCCCACTTAGTGTTCAATTACTCCCTCCCTCTCCAGGCTTCTATTCCTATCTTGAATTACCTGCAAGATTCACTTGCACTTCAATCTACCACAAACTACCTTTAGAATCAGTAAGGCTTGTGGCCTACACTAAAAAGTTAGGTAGACACAGCTTCAAACGTGGAAAAAAAATCCCACACACCAAATGATAGTTAAGCCAACCTAACCTCTCCCATGTAAGCAACATTAGGTTGATGGAAGAATTCTATCTGTCCCACCGAGGTCCTGATAAAATATTCTAAAAAAGTTACAGTGCATGTTAACAAGTTCTAAAGGGGTTACAGTGTCAGTCTAGTTCAACAAAACAAACAAGGAGTCTTGTGGCACTTTTAAAGACAAACTTATTTATCGAAGCTCATGCAATAAATAAGTGCCTGTTACCAGTTTCCAAAAGAACTACTACCTCAGCATGTATTAAGTATCTAGAGAGCATGTCAGCAGCTCTACACAAAGCAGTCAGAATCCAACACATTAGAACCCTCTACAATTTATACCTTTCTGGTGTGCACTGCCATACTGTGTAGACAAGCCTTAAGTCTGTAAAAAATGACTCATGCTCAATCAAAATAAAATAATTATTCCAAATTAAGCAATCATACAGAGCCACACCTAAATAACAAAAGGTATGACTTTAGTTATGTTGGTGACGTTTGTGTGTCCACGAGGCTTACGTAAGCTTATTCTACAGATGTGCAGGAGACTCAGTTTAGGTGGGAGCAAATACATTTTTGTAAGTTTAAAGCAGATTAGTGCCAGATGTTATCCAAGTCCCCTTCTCTGGCCACTCCTGTTATTTATCCAGTATTACTTTTGTTATCCCTTCCTTGAAGTCTGACTACTATTCTTATGCCAGACTTCTTTCCTTCTACAATCCCTACTCTTGCTCACTGACAATTTCCATCTACATTCTGGCTGAAAAGATCCTGTTACTTCTATCCGTCCGTATTTGCTAAAACTGGTTCTCTCACCTTTTGAGAGTTTCAACTTCCCACCCAGTCCAACAAAAATGGTTCAGTTTATGTCATCCTTCCTAGGACCTGTATCAGAGCTATTTCTATAGGGCTCATCACCATAATACATTAATACTTAAGGAAAGATCCACAAAAGGAATAATGCATGCAATGGCCACTTTAGCCACCTAAGTCCAAAATTCAGATCTTCAAATCCCATACTGAGCAGCTGCCATCTAATACCATAGGTGCCTATGCTGCTTCTCAGGAAGATTCAGTGGCCCCCAAAACATCTGCCAGCAATCACGCAAATACTGCCTCAGTCCTGACACTAGATGCTTCTGATTTCTAAGCCCTAGAGAGATCTTAAAAGGAGGTGTTCCCCCACCACCTACCTTCCCCTGAGGAGCCCAATCCATCAAGATAACTAGAAGTAGCCTTAAAACAAGTCTAGCAGATCAGGTCCCATGCAGAACACATACATGTGTATTTGTAAAGCATTATGCATTATTTTTAAAGGTATTAAGGCATATGTGAGGGGTCAATTCACAGTTAATGGGATACCACTTCATATACACTTTGGACAAGTAGTTTAAGAAAAAATGAGTACACTGTGTTTACGCATCATATGGCAAATAATTTTTGCATTTATGTGTTATTACCTATTTGAAACATGACAATTTAGAGATTTAAATGTGTCATAATTTGAACAAAATTAAAGTGTTGGAATACTTCACAGTTGTAAAGTTTAGACTCAGTACATTAATGCGCACTTGTCTATAAAGTACCTTTCAATGACTAGCTAGATTACAAAGAACCCTCTGGAGAGAAGTGGGTTCAAACACCACACTAGTAATTAGAGACAATGCCAAATCAGGTCTTCTATATTAGTGACAACCAACTAAGAGTATTTACAGTGGGTGTATAACAGCAATGCCTCAAACTTTGCAACCTGAATTCCCTCAAAAAAGCCACAATTTTCTCCCCACAAAAATTATACGCACACACATCTGCTAAGCCATAAGAACTTTCAACTGTAAATCAACACAACTTGAACAGCATTCAAAATGAGAACTCCATTTGGGAAGGACAGGTTGGTATGAAAGGAGAAGGTACTGTGACCTGCACGAAAACTGTTTCTAAAATCCAGGAATGAGAATGCTGCATCATTCATTGCTCCAAGTGATCATATTGTGATGCATGTTCCATTTACTTATCTGCACATGTATAAGATTTTTCAGGACAATATGTCAAAGCTATTAGCACACTGCACTGCAAATAGACAAATTTAAGAAAAAAAACAAAATAACTTGCTCTAGCATATATTCTTCACCTTCTGGCATTAATGCCTAGACTGAAGGTGAAATAAAAAGCAAGAGAATACTTCCTAAATAATAAATTTACAGAACTTACCCATTCTTATTTTACTAGTCTATCAAATGATTATTCTCTCTAGGGCAATTATGAAGGGCTTTTCTAAACTCACGGAAATCATGGGCATATGGATGACGTTGAAATAGATTAGAAATCCAACCTCAACATCCATAAAACAATTCCACCTAGTTACATAATGTGAAACAAATAAGGAGTCCTGTGACACTTTTAAGGACTAAACCATTTATTTATTGCATGACCTTTTGGGGGAGAAGATCCCATTGTGGACGAAGTGGGATCTTCTCCCACGAAAGCTAATGCGATGAATCCATTTGTTAGTCCTTAAAAGTGCCAGAGGACCCCTTATTTGTGTGGCTGAACTAGACTAACACAGCTACCCCTTTGGTACTTGTCAGCATAATCTGAAATAACTGTGTTACTTCCTCAGTTTACTTCAGACCAAATTTAGAAACCAATGCCCTAAATCAATCTAGTCCCCAGCTACATTTTCAAGGCCACTCCAAAAAACCTTCCAAGTGAAAAACAAAATGAATGGAAGGGAAGCGTCAGAAAATCCCCAAGCGGGGTTATTTTTATGGGGAGGTGGGAAGAGTCACGTTACCCTTGCAAAATGACATTTCACCTTGGTCGTCCCTGCTCTTTCGGGGGCCTGCTTGGGAATCAAACGTGTTCACTCCGCCCAGGGGGAACTGGCCTCTTGTCCCCAGCTCCTCCAACAGGGCAACAAGTCCGAGACTCGCAGCTGAACACGGCAGATACAAATCTGGGGCCACAAGGCTCCCCCCCGGGCCCGAGCAGATCGGGACCCCCCTGCGATCTGGGAAGCGGGTCGGCGCAGCGCGCGGGCGTTGGCACGGCCGCCAGGCGCCGGCACGGCAGAGCGTAATCCCCGCGCGCCCGTTTGCACGCAACGGTCGCCTCGGCCCGGAGCTGCCCAGCGAGCGGCGCCATTTTAGGAGACGGCGAAGAGCAGCCGGGGGAGAGGGGCCGCCTCCGAGCGGAGCCGCAGGGCAGCCCGGGAGGGGGAGGGAGCTGCGGGAGCCGCTGTCCCCGCGGGGGGAGGCGGCCCCGCCCGAAGGGATTCACCCCCGAAGCCGCCCTGCTGCGGGCCCCCCTCACCTTCTCGCAGAGGCTCTTCACCTGCCCCTCGGACAGCTGCTTGCACTCGTTGAGCTGCTCCACCCACTGGTCCAGCTCCTTGGTGAAGATCTTCTCCTCCATGCTGCCCGCTCGCTCCTCACCGGCCGCTGCCGCTCCCGCCCGGCCCCCCCGGGAACCCCCACGATCCGCTCCCGGCAGCCGCACAGGACACGCAGGAGGGGCGGCGGCACGAGCGGGTCCCACAGCTGGATTCCGCCTCCCAGCAGCGGTTCCAGCGCTCTGGTCCTTCGCTCCCCTCCGTGTAATGGCCGCCGCGCCGCGCCTGCCCCTGACGTCACCCCACTCCTCCTCGGATGGGGGAGGAGTAGAGCGGCGCATGCACAGAAGCGGGAGAGAAAGCGGCGCATGCGTGGTCCATACAGCCGGAGGGCGGGGCCGGCCGGAGAGAAGCCGTTCCTGCGTACTGTTCGTAGCACAGCGAGGAAACCTGGAAAAAAAAAAAAAAAAAAATCAGCGCATGCTCACTCCAACGCCGAAGCAATGGCAGGATAAACGCATGCGCAGCGCTCTCAGTGGTTTAAGGATGAATGGAAGGACGCAGGTGCAATGGCTGCCCCAAGGGGCGGGGCTGGACAGCGACGCATGCGCAGCACCAATAATAGTGAAGGTGCCTGGAGAAGTGAGCGCATGCGCAGAAAAACCGCGCTCGGCTTTAATCCTAGGTGCTGCCCCCCCTTCCAGACACGCCCCCTGGGGGCTGCAGGGCCCGGCTCGCGGTGCCCTCTCTCTCTACAGGGAGGCAGTTCGCTGGGGTGCTGAGTGCCCGGCAGGATGGGGTCCGCGTGCGTCTGTTCCAGCGACACAAAGGAGCGCGGTGGTGGCCCTGGGGAGACTAGCGAGTTTCGGGGGCACAATCCCGCCGCCTCCCCTGCACGAGATGGAAATTGCAGCCTGCGGGCTGGAGGGACAGAGAGACAGAGGAGGGTGGGTCGCAAAGTTAAGTCAAACAAACCTAGGGGGTGGAAAAACTTCAAAAATTTTCTCCCACAGCAGCTCATGCAATAAATAAATTTGTTGGTCTTGAAAAGTGCCACAGGCCTCCTTGTTTTTGGACCCGCTGGGCAGATGCAATTGGAATTCATGACTCTGGCATCTGATGACGTGGAACTTTGCCAAGAAAAGCTCCTGTGAAAACTAAAAGGGGTTAGTCTTTAAAAGTGCCCCAGTCTCCTTTTTTAATATGCAAACTCGAGCCCTTCACACGGGGTTTGAATAGATCCCTTCATGACTGGGTCATTACAAAATGTAATTTCTCTGAAATCACCCGTCTCAGCTCTCGCCTCCCTATTGATGTTTGAATCCAAACATCTTTACTTTAAAGAGGGAGGCTAGTATTCTATCCCTCTAGATCTGTTTTAACCGTATAACCCACTCTTCTCTGTTTTCTGTATATTTACTGCAAATGTTATATTTGCCATTTCATTCCTCTGATGAAGTGGGATTGTGTCCACAAAAGCTCATGTGATAAATACATTTGTTAGTCTTTAAAAATGCCCTAGAACTCCTTGTTTGAAGCTAAGTGGTTTAGTGCAGCTGAAATCAGTCCCTAGACACAACAGAAAGGTAATGCAGCTAATGATTTGTAAGGATTATGAAGCTTTCGGTTTACAAGGAAAGATCAGCATGCCCAGTAAGACATAGCAAAAAGCATTGTTTTGTCTAGGAAAGGGAAGGCTAGAGCTAAGAAGTAACCTGCTCCTGGCCTAGGAGAGGAAACCAATCTCCATCCTCTTCCACCTTGCTGAGACATTTCACACTACTGATCATACAGGGCAGATATGTAGGAGATCCTGTAGGAGTGAATGGGTCTGCCCTTTGCGGGATCCACTCATTTCTACTAGAGTGGTCACAGAGGACTGTGATAGGAACATGGTCCTTGTCACTGAAAGACAACAGAGTCCTGTGGCACTTTTAAAGACTAACAGATTTATTTAAATTCCAAAGGGGTAGCCGTGTTAGTCTATTGTAGAAAGGCAACAGAGTCTTGTGGCACTTTTAAAGACTAACAGATTTATTAATCGCATGAGCTTTCGTGGGAGAAAATCCCACTTCGTCAGACACTTTGAAGATAGGAAAGATGGGATTTTCACGAAAGCTCATGCAGTAAATAAATCTGCTAGTCTTTAAAAGTGCCACAGGACTCTGTTGTCTTTCTATAATAGACTGACACGGCTACCCCTTTGGAACTTGTCACTGAAGTCACTCTTCTTCAGAGTCCCATGTGGCTGAATATTCTATCCCTTCTCCTATCACCTATCTAACACTACAAGATAAAATTACACAAATGCATGTGCTCTTCATGAGACTTAGACCAACTGTACACCTCCACTGATGCAGATTCTATAATCAGGTGTCTTGTCTGCAGATGAGTGAGGAGCTGGTGGCCCAAATGAAAACCAAGAGTGGTTTTAGGAGGAGACACTTAGAGGAAAATGCCAATAGTTAAGCATCACCAGTGATTTTTGGAGAGGGGGAGGGGTGTAATACAAACATAGAAATAAAGATTCTGAGAAGCCTTTGAGGCATTGTGAATCATTATTACTATCATACATAGTGATTGTTATGAAGATGCTTTTTCTACATTTTAATTTGGCCACAAAATTGTGCTTCTTATTCTCAAGTAAGGATCTAGTCACTGATTGGTTCTTTAACTTTCATCATTTCTGAATTCGACTATTACAGTTCTCTATATGAGACTGCATGAAATTTCCACAGAAAGACTGAAATTGGTACAATCTACAGTGATAATTGTATTTTATATCCTCTGTGGAGTGATTTAACTTACTTAAAAAGATGCAGGGACTCAGGACCACAGCTGTTGATAAAAATGGTCAATCTGCTAACACCAGATCCTTCCAGCCAACTAAGCAGAAATAGGGGCCTGCAAAGTATGACAGAGGCTATCTAGCTGTAGAGAAAATTGCATGCAGCAAATAGGGGGAGCATTCAAGGGGATATTTGCCTTACCCTGAAGCATTACAAGTGGGTTACTGCAGGAGGCAAGATGTGGTGAGGAGCTTAAACACTTTATAAAAAATGTTACTTTGAAAATATCTGTATTTTTAGGACGCTATGAATGATGACCTCAGATATGAGCATTTTTGTTCATCTGGCCAAAAAAGCAAGGAAAAGAGTGTCCTTATTTCTTTATTTTTAGAAAATGCACCAATCATTTCTTTGTGTCTGTACACATCAAACTATAGAACAAAATCTAAGCAGACCCCTCTCCAGCTCCAGGACAATTCAAGTAAATACATAAATGAAATCAGCCCTTCAGGCAAAAGCTTTTCCATTTTCAATTTTATGTCCCCAACCTGAGAAACTATAGGTCTGAATTCCGGAAGTAGGGAAAATATTTTCTTCCAAATGAAGTTAGTCCCTTCAACAAGAAATCTCTCAAATCACACACTTTTGTTATTTAGTGTTGCACCTTCTTGCCCCCTGGTATTTTATATTTCACCACACGAAAACAGGCTGTGTTGTATGCAAAATGTTCCCCTAATTTGTGGAACACTTAGCTGATCTGAATATAACAATTATAGTATTTAACCTAACACTTTGAATCCTCAGAACACTTTACAAATATTTTCTCATTAATCCTTGCAGATGGGGTAATAATGCTTACTTCCCTGTTACAGAGGAGGAAACTGAGATAGAGAAGTGTCTTGCCGCAGGCCATGGAGATATTCTGCAAGAGTGGTGGATTTAGCAGCTTCAGTTCAGCAAAAATCTTAAGCACATGCTTAAATATTCTGCTGAAGCTGCCACATCACTTTAGGTTTGTTGACCGATAGTCTTATGCTCACATCGACATATTTCATATCACTAATTCTCTTGAGAAATGCTTTCCTGTTGCCTGATGATCATTTCCAGAAGCTACTTTTAAACTTTTGGAACATAGAACAGATAATGGAGATGAAAAGGCAGTTGTCATGGAAGTAAATGAGCTACAGGTTTTGTTGCAAAGAACATATACTTGGCACCTCCCACATGCATTGTTCAGACACAAATCCCACATAATCTTTTGTATGATCTGGATGGAATCTGTCTCTGCTCTTCCTGCCCACACAAAGGAGTGACAACTGTTTCTGGCCCTGAAACAGCCCACTTCAGAAATCCAAATGATGAAGGATTTATAGATCATAAGTCTTTACATGTATCTAACATTGTAGCTAAGTGGCTGTGGTCCCCACTTCCTTTGAAGTCAATCTCAGACAAAATGTAAGGTAGACCTGTGTAGGAGCAGGAAATATCATCTGTGCAAAGGACTATGGCAGAATACAGACAACAGTATTTCCTGCCACACACAGGGCAACTGGCTAATGCATCTAGGCATGCTTCATGGTACCAAAGAAGTCAACTAAATTGGAAAAGAGACTAGGGCCATGTACACACTAGAGACTTGTCCCGCAATAAAGTTGTTGCGGGACAAGCAAAGCGTTATAATGCTTTCCCCCACCCACACAGCACACCTTGTAACAAAAAGGAGCGTTCACACGCTCCTTTGAATTTTTGTTACAAGGAGCAGTGCATGGTGGGCACCTATCCCACAATGCACTGCTGCAGCCAGCCTTTGACTGGCAGCAAGGCTCCAACCGCCGGGAGTGCCGGCTTCCCGGCAGCTAGAGCCCCGTTGCTGCTGGGTCTCTGCTCCCACGGGGGAGCCAGCAACCTGGGCAGCTGCAAAGCTCAAACCCCGGGAACCCCTGCTTCTTGAGCTCTGCAGCTACCTGGGTTGCCGGCTCCCTGGCGGCTTCAGCTCCACAGCTGCCAGGGTCCTGGGTCTCCTGCGGCAGCTGGAGCCTTGCTTCCACTGGGGAGCCAGCAACCCTGGCAGCGGCTACTTGTCAATTTCCCTGCTCTGTTAGAGTGGTGAAATTGACAAGTATGGCAGCTCCGGTGTCCCAGAGTGGCCTCAATTGGCACTCTGGGACATTTCCAGAGGCTGTTTAACACACAGTGAGTGTACACACACACACACTATTGCACAACAGACGATCTGTGGTAAGCATTACCATGCTCCTCTGGGTGGTTTACCTGTTGAGTGGCAAGAGGGCTGTTGCCACGCAACAAGCAACATTTCAGTGTGTACGCTCGCAGCCTTATTGTGTGGTAAAGCTCCTAGGATTCCTTCCTCTCCCACCCTTACTACATTCTTAGAATTCCAGGGTGAGCACCTTTCACCAGCAAGTATAAAGGATCCAATGCACTACTATCTCTCCCTGTGGTCCCAGGGCCTTCTGTGTGGATCTGCTCTTTACAGACCCGAAGAACCAGAGCGTCTCTCTTCTGCACCTATGCCTCTGTAGCGCAGCTCTAAAGGCAACAGAGATAAGCAAGACACAATTTAGCCCAGTAAATACGCGATTTACCTTGATTTGTGAGCTGTAACTCCCTTTCTCTTTTTTGAACGCAAGCAAGGAATGATAGTTCCCCCACTAGCAAATGCTGAACTTTGCTGACAAACTGAATAGGTTATAGGCAACAGAGTCCTGTGGCACTTTTAAAGACTAACAGATTTATTTATCTTTAAAAGTGCCACAGGACTCTGTTATCTTTCTACAATAGACTAACACGGCTACCCCTTTGGAATTTGAATAGGTTATGTTTTTTCCTGGGTATTCTGTGCTGAATATAACCAGAATCCCCCTCTTCAATTAACACTTCCTCTCACAAAGCCCCTGTCATAATGACCAGCCCTCTGTGCCCAGATGGAGGATGAGAGTCTATCAGAACTATTCCTAGATTGGCCAGAGATCACTGCAGGGAAAAGCAAGATGTTCCCCTTCTGGACGCATGCATAGTGCTCCCACAGTTCACTCAGCATCCTGCAGCTCAGGAAGCAAGAGAACAGAAGATGGGAATCACACCCAGGGCTTGTATACTGCAGGTTTCCCTTCATGCATCTGAGGAAGTGGGCTGCAACCCATGAAAGCTTATGCCTTAATAAATTTGTTAGTCTTTATAAGTGCCACAGGACTCCTTATTTGTTTTGCTGAAATAGACTAACACTGCTACCCCCCTGGTAGTAATCACCCCCATGCTATTCAAATGGTAATGAAAAGTTTAACCACAGCTAAAGAAGGAGAAGACATGGAATTTTGTCTCAAGGCAGATTTGCATGTATTTATATTGACATCCAAAATATAATTAAAAACTCAAAGTAAATGCTAACCAGTGACTTTCTACCCAGTTCATCTTCCGATCAGGGGCCTGATTCTGAGAAGTGCTGAGCAATTTAAACTCTTCTTGACTTGACCAGAAGGCAGCTCCAGATTAGAATTCAAATAGATACCAACATTATTTCCCCATGTATATAACAAAGTGTTTGGGAGGGAAAAATCTGTTTTGGATACTATATTCATGCTCAAGTACAAAGAACCCTGATAAAACAGGAAAGGCTTGCGAATATAACAGGCACTACACAGAAAAACTATTTTTAGATCAGAATTTTAATTTTGTTTCAGTGTGACAGATAAATGCGTTAGCTTATTAATACTAATAAGGAATCTCCTTTTTAAACAAACACGGAATCAAATTTCAATGTAATGAACAGAACCACCTTGTTACATTTTATACTGAATTTCAGTGCCTTGCATCTTGGCTGTTATAAATAGATGGTGATGCAGTTAAGATAATTATTGTGGTTCTGGATCAATGTAGTTTACATCCTTACATAACCGAATGTTCTAACCAAAATCCTTATTATAAGGGTGGAGTGGAAGAACAGGCTGCAGCAACCTGAAATTACTGATGCATCACAGTTCCCTTTATACCAAATATACACTGGATACACCTTTTTGGCTGGAGGAAAGCTTAGTCGCAAGTTTAATGCTCATGAAAGTGAGCTAACAAGACTGACTCAAGTCTGGCATCATGCCATCAGGTCCTATTGTCAGTGAATCTTAATCCTGACCTGTAACCACACCTGCCACTCTACCCAAGTGTCATTGGAGCAGAGATTGCATGTCATGCCAAGTCACTACTAGGAATAACTTAAATGAGTATAATAAATCATAATTCAGAGTTATGAGGAGGAACATTCCTGCGGAGTGGAGCAACCTCTTGAGCGAGGGAACTCCCTCATCAGGAGCAGGGGAAGGCTGAAGCCTAGCTGGGTTTCCCTTGTCTTTTCACCTTCTCAGATCTGAAGCATCTGGAACAGCCTTCCTCAGCCCATGTGACTGTAGGAGTATGTAAATCATTGGGAGGGGAGAAGAGAAGGGAGTAAACTCAGGAGAAAGAAAAAAAAGTCATCCCATACACAGCAGTAATCATCTTCCCCATTCTCTAAATGCCCACAATGATATCAGACGCAGTCTTCTATTTGAACTATGGATACATTTTTCCCTCTGCTGAATGTTGTTAGGGTTCCCCTGCACTGTCCCCTCAGTTCCCAGACACAGTTCACCAGAAAGCAAAATCCATTGACCTCCCTTCCTCATCAAAGGATTTGTGCTGTGAGCATCACTCTCCAAGTCTCTCTACCTTTTGACCTGCCTCCTCCACCCCGTTTCTTCTGACACTCAGACTTAAAGGCTAGAAGGGACCACCGTGGCTATCTAGTCTAACCTCTTTCTTATCACAGGCCACCTCACCCACTCAAACTCCTGTAATAGATCCAAACACCTATAACCTCTTGCGTGTCTTATGTCTGGAGAAGATATTGCAGTCTCTCTCTCACCCAATGTCTCCTGTAGACCAAACTTGGTAGTTTCTAAGATGGCTACCCTAGCAAGGCATTTCTAAGCAAGCCTTTGTTACTTTTTTCCTTTCTCCGTCTTGCTCCCTGGGGTGGGAATGACTTAGCAGAGCAGTAAGGTCTCCAAAAGCCTAATGCATCCCACCACAAGGTCATTATCTTAACTGGTGCTGATCTTACTTGGTGGGCCATGAAGGTGGTCTCTCATCTAGGCCGGTATAATGTTCATCTGATGCCTTGGCTTGTATCTTACTAGAATGATTCAACAGACTGGATTCTCCATCTCAGAATGCAGGCTGAAAAGATCAATGAAAATGATCTTTTCAAATGAGGAGTGTTACTTTCAACTGGCTGAGATTCAGTAATTATATAATGATATCAAGTGCTTTGTCTGGAGAAGAAATGGGTTTCAGAAAGTTATCATTACCCTAGGCAATTTGAATTGTCTGCCAAATTTTCAATCCTGTAATTAGTGTAAATTTATTAGTGGGATTTGTGAGGGGAAAAGAGATACGGGGCTCCCTTGAAGCAATATTTTAGCTCTCTTCATTGCCAAATTAGCTGCACAGTGGGATGAGGCTGCAGTTTGCCAATAGTACACAGGTGTTTTTCTACTGCACAGAAGCCTTTTTGCCAGGCCTTGAGAATTAATGGGATATTGAATAGAAATTTTAGCTCTGTGACTTATTCTTCTTTTACTTTAAAAAAATGGTCTAACTAAAAGTTCATTGTGTTGCCTAGGAGGAATGTATGTATTTCATCCAGTGGCGGCTTTAGGGGTAGGCAAAGTAGGTGGCTACCTAAGGCCCTGAGCAATCATCCTCAACTTGGTGGACTGAAATGAAAATATAGAAAATTAAAGAAATTGTTCCTGTCTGGCTGCGCCAGCATGGCTGGGAGCCTCGACACTTTTCAGTCTTGAAAAAGCAAACTGGCTCATCATCAGACCTGGACGCAAATTCAAGGCACACTGGCATTAAGATTGGAATTGCAGATTTCTCCATTGTCTGCCCCTCACAGTGACATATTAAAAAGGCAGGAGCCAAGCCCCTTGAAATACCAATAGACAACACAATAGCAGCATCCTCACCCAGGCACGTAGTAGGTGATAATTACTCTCACAGGCAGCCCAGCTTTAGAAGTTTCAGGCTGTAAGAGCAGCACTGAAGAATGACTCCCTGGAATCTTTCCCTGCTGTGAAGAAATAATGCAGTCACGCATAAAAAATATTGTTTAAATGACACTTAAACTTTCCCATTTTTTCCAATGCTCTTATTTTTTAGTGAATAGCAGTACCTCCGTGTGGCCATTTGTTCTACCATTTAATCCTACTCGTGAGAATTTTCCCTTTGCCTACAGTGGTCTTTGCTTGGCTCAGGTTACCAGGTAGGTCCACAGAGGCTATTACATGCAAATGCTGTGAATGCCTTGATTTCTTCTTCTTCTTCAGATGCAGAAACAATGTTTGGAATACTCCAGCGTTTGTATGCATTCTCAGCTTCTGCTCAACATTGGGCAGTTCTTAATAGTAAGGTAAATGTCACTCTCAAACCATTTTCATATGCTAGATGGGAGTGCAGAATTGAAAGTGTGAAAGCTGTTTGATGGCAGCTAGGAGAAATATGTGAAGCATTGGAAGAGGTTTATGAAGGAAGTATAGGAGATTTGATTGTTTGGTGTAAAATTATATCACTTTTGGATGTTTTAAGGTCTTTTAACTTCATAGTATCACTTGTTGTGTGGTATGACATTCTTGTGAAGGTAAATGTCTTTACCAAGATGTTGCAGTCTACTAATATGCATCTAGATACATCTGTGCAACATGTGAGAGAATTCACCTCTTGGCTTGGTGTGTACAGAACTGGCTTTCAGTTGGCACTTATGAGTGTGAAGGCCTTAGCAGAGGAATTGGATATTTCCCCACAGTTCAAAGGGAAACGACACAGAAAGAAGATGATGTTCAACTATGAACCGGAAGATGGACCTTTTTCTTCTGCTGAAGATGATTTTAAAATAAACTGTTTTCTCACAGTGATTGACATGAATGACAGTTCTCTGAAGAAACGCTTCAAGGAGCTTGAAAAACATGCCAAGAACTTTGGCTTCCTCTACAACATATCATCGTTGCGTCATATGGCTCAGTCTGATCTTATGAAACACTGTAATGACCTTCAGCTGCTGTTGACTGACAAAGACTCCAAGGATATTGATGGTGTTGAACTGTGTGAAGAGTTAGAATTTTTGTGCCAAGTTATTCCTAACGATGCTAATGCTGCCAGCACTCTAGTCTAGTTGAGAACGAACTGTCTAATGTCTGCCCAAACACATACATGGTTCTTCGCATTGCTTTAACCATACCAGTAACTGCTGCAGAACATAGCTTTTCCTGATTAAAACTACTGAAGGCATACCTACACTCTCCTATGTCACAAGAGAGACTTAGTGCATTAGCTGTCCTCTCCACTGAACAAAACACTATGTTATCTGTTGACTTCCAAGAACTTATTACTGAATTTAGCAACAGAAAAAGTAGGAAGGTAAACTTTTAGACTGGTAAGCCATGTTTAACACTGAGGAAAAGCTTTCAATTTGCTCATAATAGCCCACCTCTTATGCAGGAGCAAACCCTGCCCTGACCCTAAGCCACTGTGTTGGAGGGCTGGGGCCCTAGGCTCGGGCGTCCCACAGTGGGGGTGAGAGGTCGGGGTCCCTTAATCCATCCCTGACTGTTGATACTAGAGCACCAACTGTGGATGTGCTCTGCTGACAGAAGCGTTGTATGAACATACACAGGTGATGGAATTGTAGCACTCGTCTGACGGTTGGCCTGCAGCAACAAAGCTCTGTAGCAAGGCCGTTCTTTAGTGCCGCACTGTACCACCACTAGAGAGACATTTTCTTTACATTTGAAATACAGACGTGCCTTTACTTAAAAGTTTTGTTGAAAGTTTTACTTTCAAAGTTCTTTGTAGAAAGCCAAGGCACTTCCTGGTGTTACATTGTGTGAGAAATAGATTAAAGATATGTGGTCCCTAAAGACAGCTGGCTGGAATGGATTGCTTAGCGATGTAAGCACAAGAAGAGTACCTAACCTCCATTGAACAGATTCAAGTACCAGCTGGATCATTTCACCCTTTTATCCTTCTGATGTCACCAGACAACCATGCAGTTTACAATGTGTGGGGTCAGGACTTTGATTTTATTGTTCATCTAAAAGACAAGAAACTCTCTAGTGCTGTGCTGTTGTATTATTTTCTCTGTATATTCAGGCAGCTGTTGTTAGAAATTATGCTTGTTCTGATAACATAGCAGTCAGTTTAGCAGCAGCAGATGTTCTTAACTTCAATCCCACAAGATAATGCATGTGTCGATCACTTGCATTGTAATAGGAACGACTCAACATGACTTTAATGATCAGATTTGGAGTGTTTGTAACAACTATTTTGTTGGTGTAAAATCTCATTATAAATATAAAAATGTATTTTAAAATTGGTCGCTTAAGAGATTTAATAATGTGGACATGTTACTGTCTGTATTATTTAAACAGAAAAAAGTTGGTTTGTAACCTCCTTTAAGTCTGCACTGTCAAGGAAATAACCTTGGCAGCATTAAAGTGTGCAATTTGTTCTAATGTAAGAATAATTGAGGGTTTGTATAACATCTGGCTAAGACTTCTCATCCAGATTTCTGTAGAAGGGCCATAATGACCATCTAGAAGCATGTTTTCTCTATGGTATTCCCACCATCTGATCAGTAAAATATTATTTGAAGTACTGAATAGTTCAGACCAGCACAGTAGTAACAATGTACTAAAAGCAATAGTTAGTATTTTGGATCCTACTGTAACATTCTTCAGTAATTTTTTGCAGAAGTGAGGTGTATATGCTTAACTTTACTTTTATGAAAAATCCTTCTGTGGGAGTACTCACATAAGTAAGGCCTGGTCTATGCTACAGGGCTAAGTCGGCAGGAGATACACAGTCTGCATGCCGGAGAATGCATATCATCCATCGACTTAGTTACTTTGACTTACCTCTGGGTCTTCATTCGCTGTGTCGACTTGAAGGGTTCTCACTTTGACGCAGCCTTATTCCACTTGGAGGAGTTAGAGTTACTTCGTTGACAGAAGAGAGCTTCCAGGATCAATTGAGTGGGTCTAACACTGGCTACTCAATTAATCCCGCTGCGTCGATCCATGGTGATTGACACAGCATTTTCAGTGAAGAAATGGCCTAACGTTAATATTGTAAATCTTTGCAACGTTGGGACCACAGTGAACATTCATATGATATGTCAACAGTGCATGCAGCCCTCTACAAAGAGAATAAATTTAAAACTAAAGAAAAAAAGTATTGTATCCCTATTTCTCTTCTTCCTCATTTATCCCATTTGTCTAATTAAACTGCTCGGACTGCACACGGATGTAATTGCAGGATCATGGCCTAAACACTAACTTTTTTGGAGAGGGGCTTGTTATATGTCTATAAAGAAACTAGCACATCTTTTGAGTGCTATACTGTGTGGTAAACTAGACTTGAAAGTCTGCTGCAAGACCTGTGAACCTGGGACAGGTTGGGGCTGAATTCTGTGGCAGACTAGAACGTAAGTTCTATTGAATGAGAAGTTGAAAGCACCACAAGAGTGGGTGTTGTCATGTATCTGGCCATGACAGTAAGTAGCAGAAATCTCACAAGGATGCTTATTTTGTGAGCTTTCTGGCCCAAATTTGCAGACAGTAGAGATGTGGATTTTTCTGGAATAAGCAGATGAACTTCTGGAGCCCTAACTGAACCAAACCCAACTTTTTATGGTTCACATATCTCTATATTGAATAACATTCCTCCGTTAAGAGCCACTGTTGGTTTATATTCATACCTTAGATTTTGCTGAAAAACTTTCCAAAGTAGGGTAAAGGCTGATTCACTTTGGTTTTTTTACACTGCAGAGTGTGCAGTTCCAGCAGGAGGCAAGGTCCGACAAAACAGGGATAATGGAGATCCAGCAGGAAGGAGGAGCGCCCAGATTCACACAGATGTACCAAGCCAAAAACTTGGCTTAAGCTTTAAAAAAAAAAAAAAAGTGTGTACATTACTGTAACTCTGAGGCCGAGGTGACTTTTTCCAAAGCAAGTTTTGCTGGTTTCATGTGACTATTTAACATACTCTAGTGTAACTCAAGAAAGAGAACAGAAATTGCCACACTGCATTAAAGCAGGTGGCCTGATCGGTTTATTGGAATAGAACAGGAGGCAGGAGATCTGCATTCTATCACTCACTTGCTGTTTGAATTTGGGTGTCACTTCCCCTTCGATTTCCCCATTTGTAAAATGGCACAATACTACGTATCCATCTTGTAAAGTGCTTGAGATATGCAGATGAAAGGAATTATGTAAGTTCAAATTATTAATATGATAAAATACCAAATAGTAACATAGAACATTTTTTCACCTTTACATCTGAAAGTCTTTTCAAAAATAGAGAAGTATTATTATACCATTTTTCTGTTAGGGAAACTGAGACAGAGAGAATTGAAGTCACTCTCCTAACATGATACAAGAGGGCAGTGAGAATGGCGTCCAATCATCTTCATTTTAGTCCCATGTCCCATCTTGGGCAATACTGACTCCTCTGATACATACATTGCAGTATGTGAAGAAAAAAATGCTATAACCTAAGCAATTTTAATTTAATTGAAAGAGGAAATGTTTCAAGAAGATGGTCTAGTAGTGGTCAGAACACGAGCTTGTGATTCCCATTCTGAGTTCAAGTCCCTGCTCCACTACTGACTTCCTGTGTGTATTTGGCTGATTCATTTACACTTTGTGTCTCAGTATCCCATCTGTATAATGGGCATAATAGCACTTTCTTACCTCATAGGTGTGTTATGGGAATAAATGATACTCTAATACCACAGTCATGAAGGCCACGTAAATATCTAAGATAACTAGAACTGCAGGTATTGTTGACTGAAATATAACTGCAAAATACAACTTTTTTTAAAACAACAAAAAAACTTCTTTCTCTAATTATTGGGTGAACAAACAGTCCACTCCCTATTTCAGTTTTTGACAGTGGACTACAGGATACCAGTGACAATTTGGCCAAATGGAAATATTTGCTTTCTCTTCCTCTGCTTGTAAATGTAAATGCTCTTCCCATGTCACCCAATCTTTACCAGTTCATTTATCACTTTCCACACCACTTGGAACGCTTCCCATGCTATAAATGATCAGAAAGATCCACAGCAGATATGTACCTGGGATTGGAAAGGAGAGGAAGGCACAGATGTTAAAGAGGATAAGCCAGGAGTCCCCCTCCCAAATGTATTTTTTGAAAATTACTTTAATCAAGTCTGAGGCTACATTTTAGTAACCAAATTAGAATTGCAGTTTGGTTGACCTAACAACTGTGTTCAGACAAACCTGAATTTTCTGTTCACGGGTCCTTCCTTACTATGTATTGTCTTTCATTTTTAAGGAAAATACTGATGGTCGCTGATTTACAGCTGTAAACAAAATAACATGGTTATATTTTTTCTTATAATTAAATATGTGGTGTAAAGAAGGTGAATCAGAGTCAAGTGAGATTGTTAAAGTCAGACAACCCTACCTTCCCCAAAAATCATACTACTAATTAACAGTCTAAGAAAAAGAGGATAATTTATTACTGCTGAGGCGATTAGTTGGGGATAGAAAATACTGCCTAATTGTGTCAGATGTGGCCTTTGCTTATCACATTTCTGTGGCACCTTTTGCCCAAAAGGGTCCCAAGTCTCTTTAGGGACTGCGTTATCTACCTCAAAAAACAGCTGTGTCTCAGGTAGAAACAGATAAGCAACACAAGAGAACATGATTTCTAGGTGATGGAGTAACTACCGATTTAGCCAACGGAGACTCCCAAGGAATATTTTTTTGAGCGGGGATAGTGCTACACAGTACTGGCCTCTAGTCAGGAAAAATCCATTAAGTAACAGATGCTTTCACTCTGCAAACTTACTTGGGTATCTAACGCATTTCTAGTCTACTTTTTATAATGCAAGGGTAAATTGAGTTCTTTTTGCATTTATAATTAAAGGGGGAACAGATGGTGAAGATGTAAAGTGCTACATCCATTACATTAACCTACCATAGGTCTCCACATAATGCTGCTTTTGCTACATTGAAACTGGACTGGAAAGGAACTAGACCTTATGAAGAGCTTCACAGTTAAAGGAGTCTTTTCAATACATCAGGCTCCATGTTAGTGCCTAATACCAATCATATGAGCAGTTCAGTATAGAGTGGTTACTTCATACTAATATATTTCACGTCCATCCATGCTTGTCTAAAGTGCATCCAAATTCATGTAGAACAAAGCAATGTGTCCTAACTCTATATTAAAACAAAAACTCATCAGGCAGCTTCTAACAAACTCGCTCTCTTAATGCCTACTAATAAAAATAATAACTTGAAAGGGCTCAGCCATATTTTAGAAAGTTTAAACTTGAATCAGAAGCACAGAGTTCCCCTTGATAGAAAGAAAAAGATTTAAGAAAAAGATGACATCTCTTCCCCGGGACAGACTGGCCCATAGCTGAAGTGTCATCACAACACCACAAGATGATGTTATGGGGGAAGGTTATTCACCAGTAATATATAAATAGAGCTTCTCATGTTTTTAGATGCTACTCCTTGGATGGCTACCAATACTGAATGCTCATTGCAGCTGCCTTATGTATAACTTATGTGTATCTCAAACTCAGATGAGGTGAGGTTTTCAAATTTTATGGCTAACAAAGGAAGCATATGAAAATAAAACCATGCATTTCACTAATGGAAGTGTGTTAGGTTTTTCAGGTAGTTTTTCATTAAATGAGGAGTTCCTCTATGATGTATGGTTCTGGGACACTATATGTTCCTACTGAAAAAATCTTAAGCCAAAGTGAGGTTTCAGCAACTGTTTTACAATACATTTCACCCAGCTACAGCTGTGGATAGCATAAGGCCCGTCTCTCAAGGAACTCACCTACAACTGGTATAGTATTCATCAGTAAGGTGTCTTTCTTCTACATACAAATGAAACTCATCCAATATGCAGGCCCTGGGGCAAGGATGAAATGTTTATGAGAAATGGTACGAGAGTGAACACAGAAGACCCACAATGGGCCAGATTAATCCCTGCCATAACTCTTAGGGAAATTACACCACCGATTAATCTGGTCCAGTGATTAATGATCAAAGAAATTAAAGGGACTGCCTCATATCCTGTAGATCTTTAAATTATATTTCCTTTTAACTTAATCTATACAATTACTATTGTGCTCTATGGACATGACTGTGAGGTCATAGTATAATGAGATACACTTACCTCTGGCATATGGACATTGACAATGTTGTTTGCATTTTCAACAATGCTGTCTGTCTATGTAATTTTATGTGAGGAATAATTTTAAAAACTACTATTAATAGAATAATAGATGTCTAGGATGGGAAGAGACCTCAAGAGATCATATAGTCCAGTCCCCTGCACTAAAGATAGGACTATGTGATAATTAGACTATTCCAGACACGTGTTTGTCTAACCTGTTTTTAAAAACCTTCAAGGACAAAGATTCCACAACCTCCTTAGGTAATTTGTTCCAGTGTTTAACTACCCTGACAGGAAGTTTTTCCTACTGTCCAACCTAAACCTCCCTGGTTGTAATTTAAACTCATTGCTTCTTGTCCTCTTCAGAGGTTAAGAAGAACAATGTTTCACTTGCCTTCGTGTAACAACCTTTTGTGTACTTGAAAACTGTTATGTCCCTCAATCCTCTCTTCTCCAAACTAAACAAACCCAGTTTTTTCAATCTTTCCTCATAAACCATGTTTTCTACACCTTTAATCATTTTTGTTGCTCTCCTCTGGACCTTCTCCCAATTTGTCCACATCTTTCCTGAAAGGTGGCACCCATAAGTGGACACAGTAATCCAGCTAAGCTTTTATCAATGTGAAATAAAGTGGAAGAATTACTTCTTATGTCTTAATATGGTCTTATTTATCATCTTCTATCCAAGGATTTCAGAGCACTTCACAAAAACTAATGAAAGGCATTTCTAAGCACTCCTGTAATGAAATGAAACTGGAGCACCAGGAGGTTACGCAATTGCCATAGTTCACGCAGTACTTCTGTTTGAGTGAACAGGCTGTGTTGTCTAGTGCAGTGATTTTCAAACATAGGGGTAGGACACAATATTGGGTCAGAGACCCTCGGCTGCCACCGCCAAAAGACTGGAATGCATTGCTCAAAGATGTAATTTATTGGGTCACAGGCATAAATGTTTTTTTCAACTGGGTCCCGAGAAAAAACATTTGAAAACCATTGGTCTAGTGGACAGGGCACTGACTGGGAATCAAGGGACCATAAAGTTCTGTTTCTAATTCACCAGTTATTATCTGTATGATGCTGGGCAAATCACCTCACTTCTTCGTTTCCTCTTCCACCATTTTCAGTCTTGTTTAGTCTGTAACCTCTCCAAGACAAATGTGTTACTACTTACTGTGTGTTTGTACAGCACATAGCACAGTGAAGCCCCAATACTGACAGACAGCTAGATGCTACCCTAATACACATAAAAAAATAACCCAAACTTCCTGACTACCAGTTCTATGTTTTTACTACTAGCTTAAACTTCCTTTCCTTAAAAAGCAAAGGTTCTCTTTTCACATAAATGTCCAAAGTAATTTTAAAAAATATAAACACTCTTGCTAAATAGTTTCTCATGTGGCATCAGATGTTCTTTAAATTACAAAAAAAAAAAAAATTACTGGATAATTAGCAGCTGTAGATCAGTGACTCAACAGACACTCCCAGTTCTGAATTTTGAGTGGATGTTTGTACCTCTGATGTAATTTTTTCTCCTTGCAATCTGCACAAGCTCTGTGTGCAACACAATAAGGAATAGAGTTAACCGTCGCATGGGGTTTTTGAGCCACCAAGTCAAAGAACCTATGACTTTGTTTTGTTAGACCTGCTAATCTATTTTTACAACTCACTCTTCCTTTGTGAAAGGACCTGCAGACCATTATTCAACATTGAAAAATACAAGTTTTGCTATAAGAAAATTTGAAAGGAAAGATATTACCACTGTTAGAATCATGTTTGTCTAGTGCAGTTGGGTGCAAGTCTAGCTTAAAATATTCCTTTTGATTTTGGAAATAATTTACCTGGAATAAATTAGTCATTGTTTAGGTCTGCACTATACAGTAACATATATTTTGAAATTTTATCCCTCTAGCATATTTGTTTGCCCTTTTGCAAAAGAACTCAAGGAATGGTGCTGAGAGGAATAAAAATCTCACACCCTTCAGGATCAGACTCTAGCTTTTTGTTAAATCATGATCTACAATCCTGTGAGCCTGTAGCCACAACAATAAATTTAACAAATATATTTGAATACAACGGTGCTTTCATAATTACTCAGATACACAGTTCTATTGTCAGTTGTACATTTTTGCCTTGCGGGAAGTTCCTGCCTATGTCCACGAAGTTTGATAGCATTATTGTTACACTGGTTAACTCTGCAGGGTGAAGGTATTCATATGCGATATATTCTTCCTGGGGGATTGAATTTCTTAGGCAAAGACTGGAAAGATGTTTATGTTCCTCATCAGGACTTCTTTTACCACCATGTCAAATTCCATATTTAACAAGATTGGGAAAACACACTTCTATGAGTCCAAATATTGACATTCTTTAGGGAAAGGGACTGTTTTCAATTAATAATACCTTGCTCTTATAAGCACATTTTGTCTGTGGCTCTCATGGCAATTTTCAAAAGATGGCAGTGGCATTATCTCCATTTTACAGATGGGGACACTGAGGCACAGCACAGCGACTTGTTCGAGGTTAGCCAGAAGCCAGTGACATAACTGGGAATGGAACCCACTTTTCCTGAGTCCCAGGCCAGTGTTCTAAGCAAGAGACCATGGTAACTAAAAATTCTTTAACTGTTTATTCTTGCATCTTTCCCTAGGACCATGTCTTTGAGCCCCATAACTGCAGTCCCTTTCCTCTGGGGATTTTCAAAGGATGCTAAGTGGACGCTCACTCATCTTTTATATTAGGTTTGGGTGCTTGGTAAGCTCACTGCTTCCTCCCAAGAAGACCTTTTCCAACTGGGTGGTGTGGGCCTACCAGACACCATGGATTCCTATCCCCCCAAATATATTTTAAGATAAGAAATGCTTCCCTAGACCTGTAGGGACAGAGGTTTGAAAAGGCTGATATTTGAGAGGTCTAAAGAGAGGTAGTCTCTCGTCCCTAATGTTCAAATATTCCTCTATATGAGTACCACGTACAGTGGCAGGTCTACCCTTGAAATGTATTGGTTCAGTGCTGGTGAGGAAGTGGCATTCCATCTCCAGCACACGCAGAACAGAGATTCCAAACCTTACTGGTATCACCTTTACATATCTGTTTCATCTTGCATGCCTCCGACATTAAAAAGGAATCAAACTGTTCTCAAGTAACCTAATTTGGATTCCGTTGGACTGCTTTTCTACTGTAAAATTTATTGTTTATTGTGATCTAATAGTTTGGGAAAAAGACACAGTCAAGGAATAAAGGAAATCCCGATTCATTCAGTAAATGATTTAATAACTTTTCCAGCTGCTCCAGTGACCTCCTGGAAAATAAAAGAAATGTAGGTTAGTAGACAAGTTAAAATATATAATAGCAAACATGAAAAAAGAGGGTAGAAAGAGCTGAATGTGCTTTCTAATTCCTAACATGCCAGCGTATTCTTCCATCTCCCCTGCATACAATTTACATTCATTTTGCACACTCAGTGAATGCCAAATTATTCACATTTACACTATTTCACTTCTCACACCCACTTTCACATGATGTGTAACTGTTTACATTGTTGCAGAATATGGCCCATAGTTAATAAAGGCAAAATTGGCAACATAGAAAACAGTAATAAGTAATACAAAATATCTATGAATGATATCATCTTTTTCTGTTCTTATAGAATGTGTCTGCTTTCCTGAAGTACATTTTCCCTTGCATAGATGCATGCTTGTTTGTTAAATTTGCAGTGTCATGCAGATTCCTCTCACATAAGCATACTAATCCCTCTGATGTGTCATTAATCCATAAATGTGTAAATTAATGCAGACATGCAGATTAGAGAAACATGGTTAAAACACTGCTATAGTATCAGGAACCTGATATATTTTGTTGTTTTAAATACCACAATAGCCAATTCATGTTATGTCCTGTCAGCTTGCAAAATATATTTGACTAAACCACAGTTTTTTAAAACAATATTTCAGAACACAAAAAAGTCTATAAACTGAGCAAGACTTTTTACTCCTAAGAATTACACACACACCTATACAATTTATTTATTAAAAATATTCCTTTTTTGCCTACTACAAGTTTCAGTGATAGAGAGAATTTTATGGTTCACTTAAATAAAAAAAAAAAATAACAGAGGAACAATTAATTTTAGGTTCCCTGTACATACTGTAGTAGCACAGCTGAAACAAGGACTGCATACATACCAAATATTTTGCACACGTACTGGAAATCATTCCTTTTCTCTTTATATTGTTATTACATGTTTCCCAGATCCTTTTATAAGTAAGAAATTCATGTAGCTGTGAAATCATGCACTGTAGAAATCTGTTGTTTAAAGTTTCACACCTATCCAATTGTCTTTGTTTAGAGTGTATATAAGGAAAACATTTTCCTCCCTGCAAATGGTTTCCTTTAAATGATAAAATACTAAAATGACATTTTTGGCTGTTCTAATTCAGGAATTTTCCATGAGCCAAATAATTTTTACTGAGTATTACACCAAGAATAAGTCATCTTAACAACTGCTTACTACAAGAACATGAATATTTTCAGCACATAAATTTCTGGATTTAGTTTCTTTTACTTTCATAAACTACAACAAAATAGTTAGGAGAGCCCTAATGAGCAAAGGATGTGTGGCGTTTACTATTAAAAATAATAACCAAAACCACAAGGGCCCTCTGATTTTGTGTACTCTCTTTTGTACATACTAAAGTGCATATACCACAGCTTTCCATATACCAAGTCTATAAATGGGGTAGCTGGCCATTAAAATGCCCAATCTGCATGTGTAAAATATATGTGACCACATATATTGTCACATTAAATTGTTTATGAAAAAATGGGTGCTAAAATGAAACAGCCAGAATATTTGGCCCACATTACCCTAAAGCATCTTAACATATTGAATGATCCATTGTTATCCAGGACATTATCACAGAAGTCTTAGATCATCATCTATCAGAGAAAAAAATAACAAGCTTCTACCAATTTAGGATCCGCTGGCCCTGATAGGTACACAAATTTTATACCTAAGTCCTGGAAGAAGCGTAATGTTGGTACTTAGACTTCAAAACTAAGTTTTGTGTTTTTCAGATTTCAAAAAAGTGTAATGGAAGCTTCATTTATATAAACTTTTTTAGGACCAATGCATTCTAAAATATTTTCTAAGGAATAACTATATATTATATGAAGTCTATTAAATTTCTTCAGAATTATGGCAGTATCTTCAGTTATGAAAGGTTAATAGAAAAGCACAGTTTTTACTGTACTGTGATTCTGCAGTCTCTCAAGCTTCATTCTGCTACACAGTTTACTCTACATCCCGCGGATTGGCTTTGTTTTCACTTTGTGTAGTTCCTGTATTCTAAAAAAAAAATAAATTGAAAAGGAAAGTTAGTTACATCTATTTACCTTTATATTAACACTATTTCTCCATATATGGCGCAAACAGTTTTTGCATCAGTGCACTAACTGCTAAAAGCTGGCATATTTGTGAACTGATGGAAAACCATGCTTTAATCATTCCCCAAACTCCTTTTCACTAGTGTGAATAGCTACTACACACCCAAGATTGATGAATTAAGCAGCATACTCTTTGATTTCCCTTTTCCTCCATCAGGTCCTGAGGATGAAGATTAAAGCCTTTGACAAGCTAGTGGTGTTTTTCGTTTTCCATCCATCCAGCCAAATTAGACACTTGTGATCAACTACTGCCCATGAAGCATTCAGCTGTCATTCTCCCCAAGTTTCATTCAATGTCATATTTTTCCAAATATATAACATTGTCCCATAACACTTTATGATGTAAAAACATATAGATGTGTTCAGCATTACTCTTTTCTTGACACTTGTAATACTTGTGCACAAAAATGTTAGGATCTGTTGTACAACAAGAATGAACAGTGTACATCCATGGAAACCAGGACACTATTAAAGCTTTTTACATCATTGAAACTGGATGGATTTTCCTTTCTGGTACAGTTCAGTTCTCACTCACTATGTACAAACGTGGAATCTGAAAATTATGGAAAATATACTCAAATAATTATGGGACAAATCCTTAGCTCCTTATTCAATTTTCAGTCAGCTCTTACTCGGGTAAGTAATAATTGGTGTTAGTGGGAGCTGACCTCAGTAAAAATGGAGTGGGAATCTCAGGATATGGACTACTTAATAATACCTGACATTTACACAACTCTTTTCCCTCAAGACAGTTCAAAGTGCTTTCCAAAGATTAGGTAAGGATGACTACTCCCTTTTATACAGAGGTGCAGAGAGCTTACGATTATAATGTGAAGTGTGAAATACATTTAAGTTACAGACTTCATAATCACATCTGCATAGAAGTATACACTTTACAATGGACTGCAAATAAATCCAGTCTCTCACTGTATAGCAGTATTTCATATAATTTCATAAACATGTGGTCTAGCATGATAAAGCCAAAGGAGGAGTTTGGTATGCCAGTTGATTTGTGCAAATGCTGCAGCCTTTGGGCTCTCCCCTCTTACTGTCTTGGTAAGAGTACACATGAATTAACTGAATGTCTAAAACAAGAGATGCATAATCTTTGTTCTTTTCATAGGTGACAATTTGTAAGATCTTGCCCATCCATTAAATATTGTCTATGATAAAAAATGACCCATCATGGAACAGTGCATTTCTTTGCTATAATGCTGCTCTTCCTGCACACACATAAATAGATTTCATATAGTGCCTAATTATTATATTGAGATGCAGCGTGACCTAGTGGAACAGCGTGGAACTGGAAGCCATGCTGAACTCTAATCCCAGCTCTGACATTGATTCAAAGTGATTCTTTGGGCAAACTACCAATACTTATCTTCTCTGGATCTCAGTTCCCCCTCCTGAAAAATGGGGAAAATTATATTTACTTTGCTGCTGGCAACTAGAACAGCACACTCTGTTCGTTATATCTACCCCTGAATTTGTCCTGCTTGGGGATAAATAATTACTACATGTTTGGTTGCAATGGATATGTGGAAACCCCTCCCCATTACAAGTAGGGGAAGAGTTGAATTGGTTTTTTTGATGTCCTGCTTGAATGCAGAGATCCTCAGACAACTGGCAGATCTGCTCCTGGGCCTTCCCAACAGTAAGGATTTAATCCTTACACATTTTTTATTGCATTGTCAGAAAATGAAAAGCAAGAGGTTTGGGTGGATATAGTGAGCAAAACTGACACCAGCTCAGTAAAATCAATAAAATGGCACCTGCTTACACTAGGTCTGAACTGGCCTATAGTATATGAAGTTCAACATATTCTTTATAGTCATAGAATCTGAGAGTAGATCAATTGTTTGCCAGTTATAGTAAATTATCTTCCTCTTAAGCACAATTCCAGTTCTTAAGCATGTATTATTACATTCTGAAGTAGTAGAGTTATATTTAGAGATAGTGAGTCAATAGCCCAGCTCACATGGTTTCTCTACAAACCAGACATACAGTAATTTACCTCTTGTTTTTCTTGATTCTGATCCACATTTAGTAAAGATGGTATTTTAGATACTTCAGATTTCTTTGACTCCCTCTTCAGCACTTTTACCTGTTTAACTTTTACAAATAGGTTTCTTGTTATTTCCAGATAATTGTATTTTTTCTTTTCTACATGCTCCTTCAGTTTCACCTTCTACATTTAATTGATTACTTTTAAAATACTGTTGAACAAGAAAACCACAGTCATACTGAAAACTGAGAATGGAAATTACAGAAGAAGACAACCAGTTTTTGTATACTTAGGGCTTGAACATGAGATACAATTCCCATCATACGCTAGTAATTTTAATTACAAGAATCAGTTACAGAACATGCTGCTACTAAAGGTGTTCCGTTGGTAAACACTGGCTGTTCTTTGAACTGGTCTCTAGATGTCATTGTTTTCCATAGAGAGAAAAGGTAAGTGAGGTAATCTCTTTTCTTCGATAGCTTCTGTTGGTGAGAAAGACAAGTTTTTAAGTTTACACAAAGCTCTTCTTCTAAAGAAGAGTTCTGGGTAACCTCGAAATCTTGTCTCTCTCATCAAAAAATCTGGTCAAATAGAAGATATTACCTCACCCACCTTGTCTCGCTAATAACACAGCTACAACAAAACTGAATTCAACAGTGGAAGATATCATTTCCCTAGAAATACTGTTGAAAGTCATGGAAAATGAGCCAAAATTGCTTGCTGGTATTTAAATCTTGGTGAGATTAACTCTCCTCTTCAACTAGAGCTTGATGGAGATTTACAAACAGCAAACGCCAATGATAAATTCATACCTTCTATTCCTTTCAGTTCCTTTTGTTGTGCTGTTACTGGCAGCTCTGGGAAATGGATGTCTTTTTTCTCAGGTTTTGAAATACTGCGTTTCTTTCGGTTCATGTTGGCCATTTGATCAATCTGTGCAGCTCTTTCATGCAGTGTGACTTTTTCTGTTTGAGGCTAAACAGAAAATCACAATATATTTAAAGCTGTAGGTGGTATGGCTGTCATTTATATCTTTCTTGGCATGCCAGAAGAGCTTACCAACAACTAAACAGAGTAAAATACATTAAAAGTTCAAACTTCAGTAGTGTTCCAAAAGATAAGGCCTTCCCATGCTAGAGGAAGCTAACTATGTACCATTACCAGTTATGAATCACTGTTATGGAGAACATTTAGAATTTTTATCCTTCCAAAAAAATGTGTCTTATACTGTAGCTCTTGCTTCTCTATGGGTGGCAATATTCAGGGACAAAGGTACGTATATCACCATGTATTTTTTTGCCACCTTATCAATTTAAAGATGAAAAACAAAAGCATACAATTACTTTGTCATACCTCCTTGCATGTGGGAATGGTCAGTCGACTTCAGACACACCAGCAGAAAAATATATGTTACTCCACCAGAATTTTCACAATAAAAGACAGAAAATGAGCTTTGCAAGGAAAGACTTTGTTTTGTATTTGTTAATGCCAAAAAGTGGGGCTGTCAGGACGAAGATTTTGTTATGGCAATAAAGCAAGGATTATCATGGAGAAAACTCAACACTAGTGAGAGAGATGAAAGTGAAAGTGTAAAACCCTCTCAGGAATAAAGGGCAAAATCCTGGATCCACTGAAGTCAATGGTGGAACATCCATTAGTAGATTGCGGATTTCACCCAGAGTCTGAATTCCTTTTACTCTGGTTTCTGGAGCTGTTCTTGCCCTCTCCGCTGGGAAATCATTAGGCCTGTCCTTAAATAACAGTTTCATAACATGGAAGTCTTACTACATGTCAGCGGTAAGAGTACAAAAGGATAAGAAGGTAGCATAAAATACCATTATGGAAGAGACAGAAAAGGGTTTATTTTTAAATAGCCAGTTTTGTAAACATACTTGAGCCATGGTCCCATCATCCTGTCTGTTATTTGGACCTATTTGTCCCACTGACTGCCAAGGGCTTCTCCTTTTCTTTGCCTTTTCAGGTAGCCTATTACAAATAAATACAACTGTAACATGCAACGTTATTTGTCGGTGAAGTGATGAATGCTCTCATTATGTAAACAAACATGCCCATTCACGAATGTATTCTACACTAGCTTTGTTGGCGGGGATGTATGTCTGGCATCTGAGAACAAACATGTCTCAGCATACAGCTTTGGAGACTGCCATTTAATAGAAATACTTGGCATTTAAATACTGCATTTCATGATAATTATTTTAATAACATCAATTAATTAATTTTTACAACTCCCTTGTGAGAGTGATAGGAAATATTATCCCCAAGGTAGAGATGGGAAGCAGATGAAAGAAAAGCTAAGGTTATTCTTCTAATGCCATAGAGAGATTCCCTGTCAGGGTCAGGATTTATACTCAGGAATTTCTGCCTGGAGACCTTTCCTTTGACCAGGCATCTATCTCCCATAATATTCACAGATGCCACCACCATGTTACAGCCACTGTCACGACATTTGCCCTCTAGCGGCCAAAGGACCACTTTGCTGACTTGTCAAAAGCTGAAAGGCTGTATCGTATATGAAAAGATAGAAAACCAAAAAGTAGGAGATCACAGGAACCCTCTTTTTCTGAAAGAGCCACTGCTCTCATTTTAGTAGAGGTGTGGCCTGACCAGTTTGTCCTATTGGACCCAAGAGACCTGGCATGGCTCAATCCATGTGGGCTGCATCTCTACATTGAAGATGAGACTACTATGGGCTGCACTGTCATGGAACACAGCTGGCCTTTAGCTAGCCCTGGTCAGACAACATATGAACCAAATGAAAGAATTATTAATTTAACCAAACCATCACTAGATATGTAAATGCGGTAACATTTAATTCATTTAAAAACACTTATTAAATAAAGAATGACTGTCTATTCTAACACTACCTCTCTGTGTAAGCAATAGGCTCTAACCTTGTACTGGAGTGTGGGAAGGGTGAATTGAAATTTGCAGCAGTAAGGTTCCCACAATTTGGATTGATGGGCGGCATTGTTGTACAAACGGCTATTAGTGCAGGATCTTCCTTCACACCACTGGGGTCGTTGCTAGCTGCTTCAGTGACTGTCGGTTTACTCTCTGGAGGAAACGTGGGAGGATTCTGAGAGGAAGCAGCCCATTGGCTAACTGCATCTTCTTGTTCCATCTTTTTCATCTCTGGCATCTCTGGTTTCCCTCCTTTCACTTTTGTACCTTTTACTTTTAAGTCCTTTGATTTTTTGTCCTTTTCAATACCCTGGAATAGACACTACATCAAAATACAGATACACTCTGGAACATAAAATGTCACCTAATTTAGGGTTTATCTACACTGAAAATGCTGTGTCGATCCCCAGTGTAGACCTGCTCAATCGATTCTGGAAGTGCTCTCAGTAACTCCACCCCTCCAAGTGGAGTAACGCTGCATCAACAGAAGAGCACTGCTGGTCAACACACCCGAGTAAAGACACCGCTGTAAGTGAGAGTAACTAAGTTAACAGGAAACAGGCATTCTGCGGCACACAGATTGCGCATCTCCTGTCGACTTGGTCCCGCAGAGTAGACTAGGCCTTAGTCTGGTAGGATCCGATCATGCGAGGCATTGAGTGTCTTTCAATTCCGTTGAGTTCAGTGTGAGTTGAGAATGCGTACTGCCCTGCAGGACTGGACCCTACCATTGTTTTTGCTTTGGAAATCCTAATACTCTTTTCAGTTCACCAAAGGTCAATTTTTAGAACTTGTACGTTCAGTTTTTTCAAATGTAAACATCAAATGATGATTTCAAACGTACCAAGATGGCAAGATCATTTTAAAATAAATAATAAATTATTATATTGCTGCCCTGATAAAGGAAAATATAAACTATATTTTTAACACCGAATTTGTTTCTGGGAGACTCCCCTTTGCCATTTAATAACCTGAAATTTTTTACAAACTGAAGTGTTAATGAAAGGCTAATTAACCTGACAGCCACATGTCTGCCTAAAACTCTAGCTGCACCTTAAAATTAATATGAACAACAAATAAATAACTTTAAAGTTAATATTTTACTGTGAGATTTTTTTTCCTAGCCCTGTCTCCTCAGGGACTGAGGTTACTTAATTGATGGTGAGTGGCCAGAGCAGACAAGGTACCGATTACTATACTGGGATATTGCAAAACCAGGTAAGTGACATTTCCCCCATCTCTTAGCTGAAGGTCTAGCAAGCTACTAGGACTAACGTTTCCCCCATATATCCCTTGATTTGATTTTTGGTCTATATCCTACAGGAGGGCTACTGTCCTAGGGTTAATTGGAGGGTGGAGGACAAATGAACTATGCATATGTAGAAAAGGAAGCTGCTGACAGGCCAAAGAACTGCTTTTACACATGATGATGGGGAAGAGCCTTCTTCCCCTGAAATGTTCTAGGTTTACTGCCAGAAGGCAACTCTTTCCCTGGACCAGCAATAACTTGCTCTACTCACCAGCTAATCTCCTGTTCCCCAAATATGTCTCTTGCAGGAGGTACATCAGTTGGTGAGGGATGCATACTGCTACCAGAGGAAAGAACAAAGCAGGAGCTACTCAAAGAGAAAGACTGTTCCCACCACTCTATCTGAGTGTACCTCTGTGTGTGTACGCATGCATATATGCATGTGTGTGTGTGTGTATCAAAGCTGTCTGTCCTGTCAGAGGCTTCCTTTCCACAAAGGGCTCATTTATGTTCTTTGCTTCCCACCCAGAAACTCAGCCCTAGCACTGTGGTCTTCCTCTCTGTCTACCTTCGCTAGACCCTACAGAAGGGAAGGAGAGGGGAAAATATCACTTACCTGCTGCATGATCCTAACATAGTAGGCAGTTAGCTTCTGGTCAGGATGTCATCAGCAGAACAACCTTAATACATGCCTTCATCCAGGAAGTAGGAGGTGGCCTGGGAAAAACAAAATGTGACTAAATTTAAACTGCTGATTTGAATGTATTTTGCTAACATTCCAAATGGAGTCTAGAATTAAAAGATCTATACGTATCTGCAAAGTGTGGCTAAGAGAAGAAAAGGCTCTAACAACCACTTACCGGTACATGGACACACAGTCAACATAAAAACCACACTTCTGTCTGAACATTGTTACAAGTAACAACCAAGATTATTTATAGTAACTCTCAGCAATTTTAGTAAAATAATCCTCTATTTTTTCAGTTTATTTTTAGCATTTGACAGTACTTGATGTGAGTCAATTCAACTTTTTATAACTCGTCACTCAATCTCTTACCTAGTTTATTTGGGTCTTCTGCAGAGCAATAGAGAATAGAAAAAACATTTTTACAAATAGGGAAGTGTCATCAGAAAACCACAAAATTTGCTAGGGGATCTAGGTTTAGTACTTTAAAGTACTTTCAATTCAAATTTTGACACTGACTGGATTTCAGATTGATGGTATCTCTTTAAGACAGTGCTGTTTGTTTCTGGAATATTCTCAAATTGTTCCAAAACCTAGCTTCTCTATACACTACCAGTGTTGTGACTTGTATCTTACTGGTGTTTCTGAACAACACTAAACTATGGATTCCTCAACCAATAAAGTGGTCTCAAACTTTCCTTTCAAGGCAGGGTCTGTGTTTTCACCTGTCTTTGGAAAGTGCCAAGCACATTTTTGATGCTACCACAATAGGAATATTAATACTTTACTGATCACCAAGAAAGGTTCCTTGTTCCCTAGTTTGAGGACCGCTTTAAAACTGGAAGAATCCTTGGTACTGTTGTTCCAAAAGACCTGTAAGATAAAATGGCAATAGAAAGTGTTATATATACAGTAGCTGCAGGTAGATGAGAAAGGGATCCAAATTACCTTACACAGGACCCTCACAATGCGTTTAAAAATTGCTTCTTTCATCGTTTTTTTTTAATCAGTTTTGCTCTAACTACAGACATTTAGACCCTACTTCAACAAAGCCCTTATGTGTGTGTTTAAATCCCATTGAAGTCAGGCATGGGCTGAAGCTCTTCACTGAATCAGGACTGATGAATCAGGGTCCCAATGAATATGTCAAAATATAAGCTAATGGATTAACGGTTCTGTTTTATTTTGATAATGTTTACCATTCTAAATATAACAGGCCAAATTCATTCCTATTGTAACTACACTGACTTCAGAGACACAGTCCAATTGATTGCAACTACATTGCTATTATATAATTTAAGACGACAATTAAATACAGCAATACCATTTTAAGAAAATTAATTCTCACCTTCCCAATTACTGGACCATTCTGAGAAGCATTAATATGAATAGTTCTCTTTTCATCTTTTATTAGTTCAATCTCCTTGTTATTCTCCCGGAGTTTTGAAAGAGAATTTAACTTTGCTTCTTGTAATAATTTAGCCTTCAGTTCTGGTAAGAATCTGATAAAGTGAATTTGTTTTTTATTTTCATACATATAGTATTTTCTCTTATCATTTCATGGATAGTACTTAATCTAACCCAATAATAAATCTGCCTGCCAAATATCTCATAAACAGATCTATGCAGGATGCAACTACATTTGGCAAAATGATAAAACATGTCAATAAATAACATTATCTTTTACAAATTTGATTTTGGCTCTTTAGACTAAATATTTTAAAAAGTGTTTGCTACCTTATAAAAGTTTTCAAACTGCAAAATGTATTCAAGCCTAGAGAGTTCAATTTTAGTGTTGACAAATTATGTACTCGTCTATTTACTGTTCTAAAGATCAAGGAAACTTCTTACACCACACATTAATAAAATCCCTTTGAAGTCAGACTGATTCAAGGATGTCTAGCCAGTATTGCAACATTTTTAATAGAAGCTTTAGTTCTTTTTTTCTAAATACTTGACACTAGCATAATCAATGCTGCAAAAAGAAATGTCACATGGATCTAGTTCATACACACTTGTTTTGCATCAAGTCTAATTTACATCCATTGTACTAATTAGCAGTTAGTTACACTTCCCAACTGAAAAGCAGAGTGTTATTCCAAAACATTAATTGCATTTCATGTTTTGTTTGTCTGGCCACTAGAAATCAGCTTTGAGAAAGGCGGCTGACACTGGAATTCCTCAAATTTACAACACAGAGAAATGAAAACATTTAGATTAATGTACACCACTGCCCTTAAGAATCAAACATTCAGGGATGGTCTACACCAGGAATTTACATCGGTAGAGCTATGTTTCTCAGGGGTGCAAAAAAATCCATACCCCAACATATATAGCAATTCCAACCCAACCCCCTGGATACACAGTGCTTGGTCAACAAAAGAATTCTTTCACCAGCCTAGATACTGCCTCTCAGGGAGATGGATTACCTCCTACATCGATGGATGGGAGAAGCCCCCTCTTTGGCATAGGTAGTGTATAATCTGGCCTGGTCTACTCCTGTAGACTCTAAGGTCAGAAAGGACCGATATGATCAGTGGTTTTCAAACCTTTTTCCTTGGGATCTAGTTGAAAAAAATCATTTATGTCTGTGAGCCAACAACTACACCTTTCAGCAATGCATTCCAGTCATGGTGACAGGGGGCACGGTGACCCAGTGCCTGAGGGTCTGTGACCCAGTACTGAGTCCTGGCCCTGTGGTTTGAAATCCATTGATCTGGTTTGACCTCAAAACCTCACCCACCCACTCCTTTAATCTCCAAAATTAAGTCTTCATCACTACATAATTCAAGGGTGCGAAAAATACACACCCCTGAGTGGCATTGTTAAGGTGACAAATTAATGGGCACGTCTGTGTACAATTAGAGCGTTTGGGCATACACCTGGGTTTCTGAGGTTGCAAAGGGGCACACCCTTTATGCCCCTCTCCTCACAGAAATAGTGACCTTTAAGACAGCGGTCCTCAAACTGTTTTTTCTGGGACTCACTTTGAAACTATTTCAGGCTCTGATAACCTCTCTTCCATGCCTTCCCACCCTTACTTCTGTACTCCTGGGAGCAGCACTAGCTTTAGAGCACCCAGCCAGCAGCTGCTGCTCTCCAGCCACCCACTCTGAAGGGCTCTGGCTGTCAGCCACGCACAGAACTGACATTCACAGCCATGACATGTGCAGGGGGCTAACAGCTTGCGATCCCCGCCCCACCAAATAACCTCACAGCCCCTTGCGGGGTCCCAACCCCCAGTTTGAGAACCCCCGCTGTAAGCTATGAAACTTTTGTGTATTTTCTATTGTTCTCTATAGGCCTGATTAAACACTGAAACTGTGTAGAATTCCAAACTCCACTTCTACTCCTAGATCGCCCCAACCCCACACTCACTCCTAGTTTCCTTGCTCAGCCTCCCACTCCCCGCTGTTCCAGTTTCTAATCCCAGACTCTCCTCCTCTCCCCTTTCCTCACTCCCAGTCCCAGCATTCCCTTCCCCCCACAGTTCCCAGTCTACTTTCTTTCCCTGCTCTTCCAGTCCCAGCCTCACCAGACTCCTTGCCTCTATTTACTCCTTTCCCAGCTCTCAGTCCAGGTTCTGCCCCCACTGCCTTTGACTTAGATGGCTTCCTCCTCCATGATGCCTAGGTACCAGCCCAGGGCCCAGGAGTCATTCAGGGCAGTGAAGAGACAGGCTCTCTACTCTCAATTCCAGCACCTGGCCCCAACTCAGTCCAGAGCAGCCCATTATAGGGAAAGCTCAGTTTTGCCCCTGAACTATGGCAGGCGGGAATATGCTCTGCACTCTGTGATGATGGCGCATGTACAGTCTGGTCTGTGCTAAGAGTTCTGAGGGGACAAAATATGCTCAATGAGGATGGAATCTTTGGAGATTTTAGCTACTAAAATCAAAGAAATCTCAAACATGCACAAACTGCAATTTTATAAAGCCTAATATGGTCAGATTTGGGTGGATTTTTGCTAGGATGGCAAAAAGCATATTCCTGAAACAAATTTCAAGTCCCTGCTCCAAAGCATGAGCGTGCCAGTGTTGTTCAAAGAAAAAGTTGCCAAAATTATTTTTTAATGAAGACAAAACAACATATTTTCCCTTACTTCAGTCTTAGAAACAAATGAACCATTTTTGCTGAAATTTTTCAGAAAAATTCAACTAGTGGTAGACACCCGGCATTTAAAATTTCAGCCCAAGCACAAGTCTGGTATTGTCATAAGCAACTGAAAACGGAGTCTTATAATGAGAAGCGTTGGGCAATCTTAGTAACAGATCCCCACATATAATTATACAGTACTGATTTTCTGATCAAATGTGTAGCTTCAATTATACAGTACTGTTTTCTGGCTAGTTGTGTGCTCCATTGATTACTATTTATGTTATTGAAAGTATTTTCTGTAATTATAGCAGTGCTTTCCATAAAAGGATTTCTTCCATTTAATTTGCTACTTTTATTTTTACAAAACATCAGGAGCACTAATAAACAGATAAAAATTATAAAGAACTAAAATATCCCTTGTTTTTATTTTATATACGACATGGGAATTTTCAATTATACTTCATACAAGGGATAAAATTAACTTTTTGGTACACATAAAGAGGTAGCAGAAATACCTTTATGACAGAGACAAAGGGCTGGATAGTTAGCTGGAGTTAAATCATCAAAGCACCATTACAATCATGACAATTTACAACATCTGAGGATCTGGCACAATGTGATAGGGACATGATCAAAATTTGTGAAATCACCCCTGTATTAATAGCTAAGATTTCTCAGTTGATCTTATTGAACTCTTTCCCTAAAAACCGCACGTTCTCTTTTAGGATATTGCCAGATTCTTATTTCCATCTCTGGTTTACAGTTGACAGAGCAGTTGTAATTATGTCCTCAACTATTCTAGACCTACCAACTGGGAAAAGTGGGCACAAATATTTAATGAAGCACAATTTTCATCATGACCAACTCCTATAAGGATATTGAATTCTTTTAAATTCTAGGGATAAAACAGTCAGTCATGGAATGGTCTTACAATTTCACAAAAATACACTTGTACTAAATTATTACCCATGTATTTGTATATCATGTACTTCCCCTTTTACTATAGCTCTTCAAAAATAATGTAAATTATAAACATATGAAACTAGGGCTTTTTATATTTTAGTGGCTAACAAAATACTTACTTTTCAATAAATCCATCTCTAGTAAAATAGTCATGCTGCAGCAGATCTGTAGATGAGATCCTATTAATGGGATCCATTTGTAAACAAGCCTATAAAATATTAAAGAGATTATTTAACAAGGAATTTTTAAAATCACATATAGTATTCTATAATGTAAGCAATGTTGTGTGTTAGTATTGTGATAACAGTATAATACTAGCTTGCAATTAACTGAATTTCAGCAGCTACCAGTATATTTGTATTCAAACAATTTGCATCCATACAGATTCTACAGTATAGTCCTCTTCAGTTAGAAATTATATCTCATTAGACTCTAAAAAGCATATTTCAGGTATAGCATTATTCACTGCCTCTATGATCTAATCTGTTCCTGTACTGTTGAAAGACACTCGTAACATTATTCCACTGATTATTTTTGGACATTGCACCATGTTTCTGTAATGCCTATTATGTCTAGGTCCTCTTCTACTGGTACATAATCTAATTCAATTATTCTCAACTGTAAAGCTTCTTGTATTGGTACAGACATTTTTAGGGACAGATCTCTAGCTGAAGCCAAACTCTGCTCTGTGTCAGTTGAGTGGAAGATGGCTCTAAGCCAGTAGTTTTCAAACCATGGGTCGGGACCCAGTACTAGGTTGCAGACTCTCAGGTAGCGGGTTGCGGTGCCTCCTGCTGCCGCCACTGAAAGATTGGAATGCACTGCTCAGAGATGTCATTGTTGGGTCACGGGGATAAAAGTTTTTTTTCAACTGGGTCCTGAGAAACAATGTTTGAAAACCACTGCTCTAAGCCACCATTATAGCCTCCTGTTCTGAGCACTAGACAAGGGCCCAAGGGCTACACTAAATTATACTGGCTGGAAAAATCCCCTAGGGACTGTTCTGTTGGCTGAATTTTGCAACAGCATATGCTTCCTACCCCCTACATAGAGGGCTGGAAAACGGAGTGACACAGAGAAGGTTTTGCCAACTTTACATCAACCAGGGATTCTCTCCCATCTCTCTCTGTGCTTTCTCTTTGAGGCAGCTTTCCTGCTGCTTCGCGTTGTCAAAGCAGCCAAAGTGGCCACGCATCTGGCTCCTCTGTTTTTATGTTTGGTTGTGCGCTCGTTTTCACTTCACTCCTCACTTTGACACCTTGTTACTGTTCCAGAATTTACCTACATAGTCTCAACATGACCTTCCTGTAAATTCCAAAGGGGTAGCCGTGTTAGTCTATTGTAGGAAGACAACAGAGTCCTGTGGCACTTTTAAAGACTAACAGATTTATTTATCGCATGAGCTCTCATGCGATAAATAAATCTGTTAGCCTTTAAAAGTGCCACAGGACTCTGTTGTCTTCCTGTATGCTGTCTGTTATTTCTGTCCTATCCTTTACAGGATGAAGAATTAGCTTTGTATTACTGACATGCTTAGATGTCTCCCAGACATCTTTGTCTAGTCAGAGTACTCCATGATACTGGTTAGTTTTCTCCCAAGTCCTTATTTAAATAATATACCAATACTTGGTAGCTTCCTTTCCCAGCATGTAACAAGGCAGAGGGTAGTAAACACCTCACCTATCTCTGTTAGCCTGGACCTAAGGAGCTTTTGCAGCATAGGTAACAGCTGCAGCCTCTGATTAAGCTGGGTTTGAGCTTGGCCTAATGAAGGAACAGGGAACAGCCAGGAAGCTGCCGGGAGAGATAAATGGGCCAGCACCAAAAACCAGAGAGAGGTGTGACTGAGCAGGGCAGGGAAGTCTGAGAGACAAGCTATCTCCTGGCCAGGAAGAAGGTCAAGCCCTGAGCCCCTAGGGTGCCCGGGGCTGGAAAAGGGACTGCATTGTAGCTACACTGTAAATAAAGAAGCATGGGTGTTTGCAACAGACCATGGAATGGTGATTCCTTTGGGCCAGGAAGAGGGGACCCCCAAGCCAGAGCTCTTCAACACATCATCAAAGATCTACAGCCTATTTTACAGAATGACCCCTCACTCTCTCAAGCCTTAGGAGACAGACCTCTCCTTGCTTTCAGACAGCCCCCTAACCTTAAAAGGATGCTTACCAGCAACTACAGATCACAGAACAGAAACACTAAAGCAGGAACACAGCCCTGCAGCAGACCACGCTGCCAACTTTGCCCTCATATCTACACTGATGACACCATCACAGGGCCTAATCAAGCCACCTACTCCATCAAGGGCTCGTTCACCTGCTCATCCACCAATGTGATTTATGCCATCATGTGCCGGAAATGCCCCTCTGCCTTATATATTGGACAGACAGGACAGTCTCTGCGCCAAAGAATCAATGGACACAAATCTGACATCAGAAATTGCAACACTGCAAAACCTGTAGGGGAACACTTCAATCTCCCTGCTCACTCCCTTGACGACTTGTTAATAGCTGTGTTGAAACAGATGAATAACAAATCACAGCTTCAAAGAGAGACTGCAGAACTCGAACTTATATGCAAATTTGACTCAGTTGGCTTGGGGTTAAACAGGGACTATGGATTTTTCTCGCATTACAACTAGTGATTTGACCTCCCCCTCCTCTATGTGCTGTTCCCCAGTGTTTTGAATCCTAACATCTATTTTGATTTGCTGTTACAGCCTGACCTGATGCTATGTCATACACTCCCCTGCATTTAATTTCCTCCCACTCTGTAACTTTCCTATCTTCAAAGCGTCTGACGAAGTGGGATCTTCTCCCACGAAAGCTCATGCGATAAATAAATCTGTTAGTCTTTAAAAGTGCCACAGGACTCTGTTGTCTTTCTACAATAGACTAACACGGCTACCCCTTTGGAATTTGACTACAGTTTCTCAAGTAACCAATTTAGAAAATAGGTCGTAACTAATGAAAAATGTACCACATCCCCTACCACCTAGATGATCAGGATAACTAGTTCTGAGGTGGGTCTGTTCAACAATATTCCTATACACCGACTCTGTAAAACCACAGGGAGAGCTATTTGCTCTCCAAAGTTTGTAGATGAAGCTTTAACAAAAAAAAGGAGCAACTCTGATGAACCGAAGTAATGCAATATATAAATTATACTTCCTCCTCTGAGGCTTGTATTCATGCTGCCTTGATCACAGATGAAATGAGCTTGGTGGTCACAACCTACTTCCTTCTGAAAATATATCAGTATCATGAAATCAACATAATTATAACTAATGGCAATTGCTTTTCACAATACATTTCCTATTGGAATTGTGAGAGACGTATACATTTCAACAGAACTAGGCAGAGAAGAATGGAACAATCCTGCAATGCTATACCCACTTTACTCTGTGTAACCATCCATTTTGTGATTGCTATAATTCATCCACCTACGGAAAACTTGGTTATGGTCCTTTCACTGAATTAATAAGATTCTTCATTTTCTTGAGAAGCTTTCTAGTACCAAAGAAAGAACTGCTGTATTTCAATAATTTTCAGGGTTTTTGTTTGTTTGTTTTTCACTATTACTCTCTATAACTGAATAGTAGTGAATAATAATTAAAACCGTACATATATTTACAGCATTGGGTAGAATTTTCAAAATCATTTAAGTGATTTAGGAGCACAAGTCCATTGACTTTTAAGTGTCAGCTATTAACAGGCCACCATGGACTGGGGTCATTTAGGATTTGCTAGTAGAAATTTTGGCTTGTACATGATATTACACATTATGGACAGTTACAAATAATAATCATCAACAAGCATGATACTCAGATCTCTTCTAACATACATGAACCATATCTGCCAGTAATGCACAGAGCTTGGGATACTTTTTCCTTGCATTTTTAGGGTGCTGGACTTCTGGAAGGACCACCCCCGAAAAAACTGGACTTCTTATAAAAATACTCTGAAGATGAGGTGTCAAATTGCCTGAAAGAAAATATAGTTTTCAAAATTCATTGTGAGCAGCCAACAAATTAGCATATTTTAAACACATATAAGTAAGTATACATACAGCACTCTTATTCTACTATACCTATGAAGATGACTAAGACTAATTAAAAATATCTCAGCAAAAATGCCTTTAGGCTTCAAAGTAAAACTGAAAAATACCACGAACAATGCTAGATTGCTAGATTTCTCTCTGTATGTTTCCTCCCAAAGAGGAAGGCTACATAAAAAGTACATTCCTCCAGACTTGGTCTGCACTACAGATTATATTTGCAGTTTGACGCATAAAATAGTTTATACATGTATAACCCTGATGATGATGAGGCTTTTCCCCCGTGTTTGCGGTTTATATCATCGGAACAAACTACTGCAATACACAGCAGCATGATTAAGCATATTTGACTATGAAATGATCTTCACTCATCTTTACAATTGGAATTCTCCAGCCTACAGTTTCCAGGTGTTATGAGGATAAAATTAACAGGACTTATGTTGCTGCAAGTCTGAAGCTCAGTGCAAAAGAGAAAAACTTTTTTTTTTTATATCTTTGACACATTTTTATTACTATATAGTTCTTTAGGATCGTTCACATGCAACAAAAAGAAGGGAAAATAACTGAGGTGTTTATGCAATATGATTAGGATATTAGTTAGGCTACATTTAAAGTAAAGTCTTTTTTACAATACAGCGTAATTACTCTTGAAAGCAGAAGTCACAGTATTATTTATTGTTCAATCAGTTTCTAGTGAAATCTCATTTAATGACTGATTTTATCATCAGACACCCAGTGATATCCAAAACTGTTAAATGGTGATTGTTTAGATTGAGGCTAGGGTGACACAGACTACCACAAAACACATGCATTATCATGGATTAAGTACAATACTATAAGACATTTCTGGAACTATAGTTCAGAACTCCACAACTATTTACATTCCATTGATTTCACAAACACTGTCAATACAGAGAGTATTTTGTCAAAGGAAAATAGCGAGAACCTGTCTATATATCTGACTATCTTAGGTATGTCTTTAGAGTACCCATCACAAAAATGCAATGTGGTATTACTTATGATGCTTTCAGATGCCCCATAACTCACTGTTTAAATCTACATGAATTAAATTTACTTTTAAATGTTAATGATGCTGAAAAGATATTATTTGACATGGTTAGGTAACATTATGTTAACTCCAGACTGTCCTTTGCCTATATATTTTATGTGCATAAAATGGCATTGTATGTGTGGTAAATGAGTTTTCCCAAATGAATAGCTTTTTCAAAGAGTGCCTATTTGTCATGCCAGCAGAAATACATTGGAAATAGTAAAATAAACAAGGAGTCCTGTGGCATTTTTAAAAACTAAAGAAAATCCTACTTTGTCAGATGCTTACAGTTCCCCGTCTTCAAAGTGTCTGATGAATTGGGATTTTCTCCCACAAAAGCTCATGTGATAAATAAATTTGTTAGTCTTTAAAAGTGCCATAGGACTACTTCTTTGTTTTGCTGAACTAGACTAACACAACTACCACTTTGGAAATTGGAAATAGTAATGGTGTTTAATTACTAATGAATATTTTTATAGCAGGTTTTTATGGCCCCAGTCCAGCACTGAGCTCTGTAATGACTTACTTTCCTTTTTTCATAAGATTGGTGGACAAACCAACATAACATATATTGATTTTAGTAGGCTTTTGACACAGTCTCACATGACATTCTCATAAGCAAATTAAGGAAATATGGACTACTGTAAAGTACATATAGAGCTGAATGAAAGACTGTACTCAAAGAGTAAATATCAATAGTTTGCTTTCCCACTGCGAGGGCGCATCTAGTGAGGTCCTGCAGGGGTCGGTCCTGGTCCATTTCTATTCAGTTTTGATTAATAACCTGGATAATGTAGTGGAAAGTAGGCTTATAAAATCTGTAGATGACACCAAGTTGGGAGGGGTTGCAAGCACTTTGGAGGACAGGATTAGAATTCAAAATGACTTCAACAAATTAGACAATTGGCCTGAATTCAACAAAAGAAAATTTAGTCAAGATAAGTGCAAAGTTCTTCAATTAGGAAAGAAAAATTAAATACACAATTACAAAATGGAGAATAATGGCTAGGTAGTAGTACAGCTGAGAAGGACCTGGGAGTTATAGCGGATCACAATCTGAATATGAATCACCAGAGCGATGCAGTTGCTCAACTGGCTAGTATCATTCCAGGCTGTATTAATAGAAGTGTTGTATGTAAGACATGGGAGGTAACTGTCCTGCTCGGCACTGGTGAGGCCTCAGTGGAATACAGTGTTCATTATTGGGTGCCACACTTTGAAAAAGATGTGGGCAATTTGGAGAGAGTCCAGAGAGCAAAAAAAAAAAAAAAGTGTGCGTGTTTAGTCTTGGGAAAAGGAGACTGATGTGGGGACCAGATAACAGTCCTCAAATATGATAAGGGCTGTTTTAAAGGGGACTGTGATCAATTGTTCTCCATGTCCTCTGAAAGTTAAGACAAGAAATGTAATCTGCAGCAAGGGAGATTTGGGTTAGATATTAGAAGAGACTTCTAAATATAAGCTTAGTTAAACTCTTGAATAGACTTCCAAGGGAGGCTGTGAAATCCCCATCATTGGAGGCTTTAAGAACAGGTTGGAAAAAAACACGTATTAGGGTGGTCTAGGTCTAGGGGGGTATACTTAGACCTTTCTCAATGCAGGGGGCTGGAGTTGATGACTTCTCAAGGTTCTTCCACTCTATATTTCTATAATTCTAGAGTGCATCAAACTGATATAGCATGTCAAAATTGTTCTTAAATATTGCCTGTGTTACACGTCAGCAACACTCACCTACTTTTATCACAATTTTATGGAGTAGGTCTAGGTCTGAGCTACTGGGTAGATAAGGATTTCCAGTGGCCATCTCGATGATCATACAACCTAAAGCCCAGATGTCCACAGGTCTAAGATCAGAAAATGAACAATGTACTCAACAATAGAAAGACTGATGCTAAGATAAAACATATTTAAAGAGAACTGATATTTTAAAAGAAAATATTGACAATATAGAAGGATAAAACAGAATTAATTACATATTTTAAGTATCTTCACAATTAAGTATGAAATAATATTGTAGCATTTAGCTGTGAAATTCCTTTAGATTGTACAACTATATATAAAGATCTTCAATGAATACAGCAACAAAACAACCAATTACTAGAACAGTCCAACTTGTCTAGCAGTTAATATGTATTATGAATGAATTTAGCATATTTTTCTCCCAAAGCTGTACTTAACAGTAGAACTTTAATTAGCATGCTCATATCAAATTGCCAAATATTTTGTATCTTGTTTCATGACATTTCTCTTAGATCCTCTTTTTGAGAAGATAGTCCTAATCTGATTAAAAATAATGATGTTTTTGGCATAGTAACATTTAAAGGATTACCATTTGTTTAGGAACTATGTAACAAATTCTGAGAATCTGCATGGTCTATACAATTATTCTATTTAATTGTAGATTATGCACCATTAAAGTCAGTAGAAGCTTTGCTATTGACTTCAATTGGTTCAGAAACAAACCCTACATGCATATATATGAGCCCATATATGTGGACATTTGTTGGGTTTGGGGAATGGATTTTGTTATTATTTTACTCTCCTCCTCAGAACAAAAGACACTTTAAAATATGTGACGAAGTGGGATTTTCTCCCACGAAAGCTCATGCGATTAATAAATCTGTTAGTCTTTAAAAGTACCACAAGACTCTGTTGTCTTTCTACAATAGACTAACACGGCTACCCCTTTGGAATTTAAAATATGTGACAGGGCATCATCTAATGTTATCCTACCACATTCAAGCACTCAAGATTTGACTGGTCATAGTGATTTTAAATCCTTTTGTTGGTTTAACATGACTTTTATACGACAATTTCTTCACCAACAAGTACATTAATTTCTGGTTTGTTTTCTGGGTTTTTTTTTTTTTGCCAAACATACTATACATTGCATTATAAAGAACAAGTTGTAATGATGCTGCTCCATGTCATCTTAATAATAAAGTAGGTAAACAAAAATACATACTTTCCATATGTGGTGTCTTTTAATACCAGTTCTGGAGCCCTGTACCATCGTGTGGCCACATAATCTGTATAAACATCACCAGGGGCAGCTAATGTCCGAGCAAAGCCAAAATCACATAGTTTAGTAATTCCCGTCTGTGATACTAAGATATTCTCAGGTTTGATATCACGATGTATGACCTAGACAAAAGAAGGAAAGTCAAATCTACCTTAATCATTAAAAGGGGTCCTGTAAATGAAGATTACTCTCAAGAGCATTGACTGAAACAACCACACACATTTTGCCACTTAAGGATTGAAGTAATGCCCTGAATTCTCAAAACTCAGCAGAGGGCGAAGACAGTAAATTGCTGCTGCTACAAACAGCAAGAGCTGAATGTGGAGAGAAAAAGAGAACTACCTTTGAACACCAACTCCCTCCCCTCACAAAAAAACAAAACCCCAAAAAACTATAACGGAAAAAACAGGCACACAGGAAACCAAGGAGAAAACAGAAAGAGCGAGCGAGAGAGTGCACACACTAGGGCAAGAAAGCAATGTGCTGTAAGCAAACTGACCTGAAAATCTGAAACTGGACAATCTGGTGGTGCAGCGGGTTAATGATAATGCACTAATAATCAGAAATGGAGAAGAGCCATAACCCAAGGTCCAAACATCCCAAAACCAAAGTTCAGATCTGAGAATAACTATACCTAACTCTTTAATGAATAACCCTTCAGTGGTCTTCATATTTTACCACACAAGTGTTTCAGTTCCAAAAATCAAAATTTAGTTGGAGGCATTTAGGCTATTATTAGGAAATTAGAATTTTTTAAAATAAGGAATTAATATTTTCAAATCCAGGAAGATGAAACACTGTGTAAAATCAGAAACTGTCATCAGAAAACATAACACCTCTTTGTTTTAGCCTTATTTTGTAGCCTCTATGAAGTACTCACATTGTTCCTGTGGAGATACTCAATTGCTCGAAGGATCTGGAAGAGATATCTTCTAAGTCTTCTATTTTCCAGTCCGTGACAGTTATGCTGTAGCTCATCTAAAACTGTATGATCAATAAATTCAAACACCAAATGAATTTTTTTTTTCTGTCTAAATACTTCAATCAGGTTGACCAGGTTTTCATGGCGAAATTGCTGTTGGAAAGAGAGGAAACAAAACGTTCTACTGTAGCTTTTCAGTATTTATTTCAATTCGGAGTTTTTCTCCTTGACTAAGGCATACTTGCAAGGGCAGACATGAAATATCTTGCAAATATTCAGAAATTCTTATTCCCTCTACTCATCTTCCTCCAGTAATTAAACTAATGCTATTCAGCTATTTTGCCAAAATTAAGCTGAACCTGAACTAATAAATTCCAGTGAGTTGCCAAAACTTTGTTGATATCAATGGACCTGATTATGGAAAAAAAGACCTATGCTATATAGTCTTGACAGGCCTTAGAAAATCAGCTTCTTTCGTGACACAAAAAAACAGAACTCCCCTCCACTCCCTTTGTCAGAGCTCACTAATGGTGAATCAAAAACTGCAGTGAGTTACAGGGGTGTAAACCAGGAACAACATAATTGAATTTGTTGAGTGAGTAGAAGATAAGAAAAACTCTTGTACATGCACTTTATTTGTATTGACCAGTTAGAGATGCAGAGGTAGATGTCAAACTGGAATTGTTAAAAATATGCACCATTTCACACTAAACTCCATATTTTATTTTTATTTATATTATAGTTTTAGTGTTTTTACAGTTTAATTAAGTTGTTTATTACTAAGATGACCACTAAAATGATGTATCTCAATTTTTTAATTATAACCATCCTGAATAACTTTGGGCTACATCCTGTTTTTAGTTATAGAGGCATCCATCAAATTAATACCACTGAGGCCCATGGAATTAGTTTAGTTTACAGCTAGAGCCTCTATGTCTATTGACTTCCGTACAAATTGGAAGATCAGGCCCTTAGAGTAGAATCTATTTTTTGTCTGTTTCCCCACTGCTTAATTTAAAATTAAGGATCAAATTAAAAAATAAATGTCCTGTGATGGCAATAAGTGGGGTTGGTGCTGAGAATCAGACTTTATGACCCAGCCATTTGATTATGAAAAACAAATTCAAATCTTAGGCTTTAAATTTGCAAACACTGGGTTGACAGAGAGAATAGGGCAAGCCCCATCAAACATGCATTTGCCATAACTCATCTCAAAAGTGCTTAATGTGAAAACATAATACAGCCTAGGTCAGCATTGACTTTCTGGCAGGGTCCTCCAAGTGTACTGATCTGACCTCCTATTTATCTACAGGGTTCAGGACCAAATCTACCTCCAGGAGAGTGAGAAACTCCTTCAATGTCTACTGGAGAGCCTCTGGGAGGGAATACCTGTAGAGATTCCTCCTCTATTCCTAGGTGGCAAGTAACTGGGATAATGACTATACCATACCCCTTATGGATATGACAGAGGCTGTATGAAACGTACTGAGGAAAGGACCTGGGGAAAGTGGTGTGACATCGGTACTGCAGTAGCCTGGTGATGTGCACATCCCAGACTGGGCACTTAGAGGCTCCTGGATCCACGTACTACTCAGAGCTGCAAATCGGGAGTTTGGCTTTGAAAAATCATAAAAGGATTGCAGCCACTTTTGCTCTTCCTATCCAATTGCCTAAGTTAGCTGCAGATCAAGTCCCAAAAAGAATGCACAAATTACCTAGAGTCAAATGGTAAATAAGTGATGGACTCAAATGTGGAACTCTGTGACTGCCAACCCAGTATTAAAAATGAGAAAGGTTTTAATTTGGTAAGTCAAATATTTATGCTACATAGATTGGTAGAAAAAAGTCAATGTGTTTTATATTTCTCTGACACTTGAGAATCTTCTGCAAAGTTACCATGTATCACAATAAACAGAACTAATTTGGGGGGGAGGGGTCAAAAGGTAAAGAAATTACAAATATATCTGTCAACCGCATCTAAAGCCAACATCAGCAGCCAGTGCAGTCCATAGCATGGTGCATCCGACTAATGATTTGCAAAATTGTGCTAAATTAAATCCCATAAAACTCATATCTGTGCTACCTATTGTTTTAAAGATGAGAGGGACAAGGAGGAGGAGGTTAATATGTAAATACAGACTGTTTCACTTATCAAGTTTATTTTAAAATCACAGCCACAAATTTTATTTTCACTTTATTTTTTAAAAGGCTTGACAATAAAACAAGTCAAGCGAACAGCACACTTTTTCTTGATAAATGTTTTGTGTTTAATAGTCCAGGAATGATAGGTATATACTAGTAATTATACAAATTTGATTTTCCAGCACCTTCCCTTTTGATTTACAAAATGATTAAGACAAAAAAAAACCCAAACCTTTAGAAACTTTATTTCTCTCATAGCAATTTTGTTGACAGATTTTTCTGGTTTCTCATAGAATATTTTAATGGCTACTGTCTGTCCAGTTTCCTTGTGTTTGCACTTCACTACTGTTCCATAACTCCCCTCTCCTACTTTGCCAAGAGTCTCGTACATCTCCATCTTCCCGTCAGATTTTTACTTCTTCATAGAAAGAGAAAATACTAAAAGTTACTTTGAGGCACACACTATTCTTTAGTTTTCTTAAACATATACTTGCAGACAACATTAGCAAGGGGAATTACTTGTACAGACAGCAATAACTCCATTGTACATTTAAAATTTTTGGGTTTATACAGTGCTTTTTTGTACTGGCACCTTTTTTGCCAGCCCTAGTGCCCAGCTGAGGGGTGTGTGTGTGTGGGTGTGGTCAGCAGGGGACAGGAGCAATGTTCCTTTCCCCTACTGACCCTCCTCCCCCCCCACAGTTGGGCAGCGGGGCCGGTAAAAAAGGTGCCAGTACTCCATACAGCTGCGTACTGTCACAAAAAACGCATTGGTTCTGTATGTTAAATTGACGTCAGTTACAACAATAAAAGTCTCATAGTTGATCCTGCAATTCCATTTTACATGTGCATTCCCACTACAACTCCAAGACTAGGCTTATAGACAACATCCAGAAACTTCTTAAATAATATTTCATTTAAAATAATGTTTGTATTTAACTCTCATTAAAAGGAAAGGAATAAATAATGAAACCATGAACAACGTAAGGTCAAAGTTAGTGCACTAATATTCATATCATTATACAATTCAAAAAAAATGTAAAGGTAAGCCAAAAAGGTGACTAACAAGAAAGCTTTAAACAACCTTAATAAAATCAGATTTGATCTCAATCTCAACTGTTTGAATTCCTGAAAACTATCATCTCTACTAGTTTTTAATTAGCCACACTTCATGCTAAATTTATACACTAGATTTATTACTAAAAAGTTTAACCTCTTTTCATGTATTGTAGGTGCATACGCTAGGGTTCTTTAACTTTTTTAAGTAACATATGTGTTTAGCCAGGACAAGAAGAACTTGACCTCTACACTGTTTGTACCACATGAATACACAGAATTTGCTCTTACCTACAAACAAGGAAGGGGCATAAGAATGAAAAAGTCACAGCCCCGTCACTAACTAGTCACTGGGTTCAAAACCACAGTATCTATTGGGACGTGTTTAAAGCAAGCCAGAATAACACTGATTCACTCACTCACACTCTGTTACCTGGAAATGTTTAAGAAATAACCTACATGATTTTATGGGAGCAGCGGCAACCTTTAGCTATTGGGGGCCCTAGGTGAAGGCCCATTGCAGAGCCCCCATAGGCCCACAGGGGCCTCTCATAGGCTCTCTGTGGCCCCAGTTCCCTCACTCCCAGCCCCTATCACCCCTAGCTCCTTCTCACCATCCCAGCTCCCCCGCATGTGGCCCCGGCCTCCTGATCCAGCTCCTCCTCCTGCTGCTGACCAAGGCAGATGTGGCTTTTGGGGTAGGTGACAGGCGATGGGGCTCCTTACTGCGCAGGGCCCTAGGCATGCACCTGCTTTGCCTACCCCAAAAGCCACCTCTGTAAGGGAGGAAGGTACTCCTTGAGAATTCAGACAGACCTTATCTACCCTTTGGGACTCTCCCTTTCTTTCATGTGGATCCCTTCCCAGTAACACCCCACTCCCCCCAGTGCCTGAAAAAGAGAACCAAGGGTTCCCTGAAGCCCTAATTTAATTAGCAAAGAACTTATACTGAGTTTCTCTGTATCTGAACTTCCCACACATGATGGCACACGATTCCTCAGGAAGAGTCCAAACCCTCCCCAATGACTAGGGCTATAAACAGAGAGAATAGCTACATGCCACCCCATACCTTGCCTTGCCAGGTTTATTAGTCATCCCTGAGGAGGACTCTGACTAAATGTCAGCTGCCGCAAACCCCCAAAGAAAAACTCATCCCTTGAGCCGTGGTGGTTAGGAGCAACATTCCCCCCTTCCCCACCTGCAGCTAGGTACCAGCTCCCCAGCTGGTGCCACATCCTCTGCTGCCCAAACCAGCCAGCAAACCGTACCTAGCACAGCTTTCCCCCAGGCCTAGCTACTGGCCCCTTCCACACATCCAGTGACCCTCCCCACAGGTACCAGCCCCTT
>ML685834.1:1762715-1798133 GCA_007922175.1 Pelusios castaneus
ATCCAGTGACCCTCCCCACAGGTACCAGCCCCTTCCACACATCCAGTAACCCCCGCCCAGCTAACAGCCCTTCCCCCCACACCCAGTGACCCCCCACCCCACCCCAGCCCAGCCCAGCCTAGCCTAGCTACCAGCCCTTCCCCCACACCCAGTGACCCCCCACCCCAGCCTAGCTACCAGCCCTTCCCCCACACCGTGACCCCCCCAGCGTAGCTACCAGCCCTTATACAGCCACAGCAACCACCCCCCAAATCCAGCTCCGGCCTCCCTGAGCTAGCCCGACCTGCTCCAGCCCGCTCTCCATGCCAGGCCCGCCTATCCCCGCTCGGCACAGCCAACGAGCCCACTGGCCCTGTTACCATAGTAACCACCAGCTATAGCAACAGCGCCGAGAAGCCCCGCCCACGGGCTGACCTCACCACCGGAAGTAGAAGGAAGGCGGGGGCCGCGCGGAGGAGAGGGCGGGGCTGGTCCAGGAGGAGCGGGGGCGGGGGTTAGGATTCGATGGGCGGTGGGGGGGAGGGGGAGATGTGTGGGTGAAGGTGATTGGCGGAGAGATAGGTGGGGGCTGGGCTTTCAGGGGTGGAGCGGTGACGCATTGCCTGTTGCGTCATTGTTGTCAGGTGGGCAGGAGCAGCGTCATGCGTGTCGTCAGGCGTCCTGCCCACGGGCCAGACACGGACACCCCGTTAGCCCCAGCAGCCGCAAAGCGGTGCGTGTGACGTCATCACATCCTGAGGGGCGACGCCGGCTGGATTAACGCACACGTGGGTGGTGCAGGGAGGGCGGGTAGTCTCGCTGCAGTCACAGCTGTTGCCGCAGGCGGGTAATCCCGCCCCAGGCTCCTGTTGGTCTGCAGCGGCAACAGACACGGTTCAGCGGGTGTAGTCTACAGCGTCTCAGAAAGCCTTTGGCAGGGTCGCTCCCCAAAGATTCCTTAGCGAAGCTGTCACAGGAGCAGAGGGAAGGTCTTTGCCTGGGTTAGTAACTGTGTAAACTGTGCTGAAACAGATGAATAACAATCCCAGCTGCAAAGAGAAACCGCAGAATTTGAATATAGGTGCAAATTTGACTCAGTTGCCCTGGGGTTAAACAGGGACTATGGATTTTTCTCTCATTACAGCAGGTGATTTGACCTCACCTTCCTCTATGTGCTCTTCCCTAATGTTTGAATCCTAAGATCTATTTTGATTTGCTGTTACAGCCTGATCTGATCCTATGTCATACACTTCCCTGCATTTAATTTCTTCCCATTCTGTAAATTTCCCATCTTCAAAGCATCTGATGAAGTGGGATTTTCTCCTATGAAAGCTCATGCGATAAGTAAAATCTGTTAGTCTTTAAAAGTGCCACAGGACTCTCTTTGTTTAAAACAAAGGGTAGGGAGCAATGATCCATTTTCAAAGTGGAGTACAGTAAATAATAGTGTAGCTGGTGGTCTACTGTTCAGCAGGTTCATAAACGATCTCAAAAAACTGTCAACAGTGAGATGGCAAAATTTGGAGACAAATGATACAAAGCTACTTAGGATAGTTAATTCCTACTGAACAAACTCTCTTAATGTACTTATGTTTATATACAGGGAGCAAGAAGATAACAGAAATGCATTTTAAATATCCATAGATTAGAGTTAAAGCTGTGATAAAATAACTACTTTTTTGAGGTGGGTAAGAATAATGGGGTTATGGTTATATTAATATATTGAGAGGCAGCATGTTATATTTTGTTTCTCAGCCTTTACCTGCTCACTTTAGGGCTCAATCATGGCTTTGCCTTGTGTTGCCTCAGAAAGTGTGCATAAAAGGAGTCACATTGTTTCCCTAGGTTGTAACCTTCTAAGCGGGGATGCTCTGTCACTGTGTTTCTACTAGCAGAATGGGGTCCCAAACTCAGCAGGGGCACGTAGGTATGATTGTACCAAAATAAATATTAACAAATTTATGATGCCTTTGATTATTCATTTCCTTGATTTTAGATGCTTTGGTTGTGTTAATTATATGTAACTGTCTTGTCACTGAGGCCCTAATCCTCCAATAAGCTCCACAAGGATATTGCAGGAACAGGGGCCTAATAGCCTGAATTTTTTAAATTAATTTTTTGAGGGTTTGAAATACTGTAACAAATATAAAAGTAAGCAAACAGTTCAGCTTCTTTGTCATTTCCTAACATTCTTAAGTCTTATTAAGGGACAGAAATACCTTGTTTCTGCATGTAAAAAATTTTTTTGTTTGAGGATATGTTATAAAAATGTCTTGTTTATAGTCTAAGAACCATTCAGGATTTGAATAAAAATGTTGCTTTTGATTTAATTTCAGCCATAATCAAATGTTATCCCTTTTCAGGGCAGAAATAAATAGGAATCAGTAACTGACTTAAAAAACTGACAGAAGTATTAGTCCTTACAGTGTTAACTCTGCACATTTCTGAAAGAAAATAAATAAATAGTATTATTTAAATGTGTGAGACCATGTAAGAAAAACATTCCAGTTTGAAAATCTTTTATAGTGAATCACTAATGCATTGTTGCATGGTAAGTTATAGTACATGATAAAGAAAAAGTAATATCTTAACCAAATGCCCACAGTGAAACACAATAGGGTGTAACAGCAATAATAAGTTAATGTCTTGCAGGAAAACAGTATCAACAGACATGTCTAAAAATGATTGTCTCCTGCAGTGAGATTTTTGGTAAATACATTCAGTCTTCATAACAAGTGAATGATAAGAGAAACCCACAAGTCACATGTATATTAATTGCACAATTTTTACTGTTGCAGTTGTGATTGAATTAAAAAAATTAATTTGATTTAAAAAACCCACCACATAATCTAGCAAAATAAGTGTTACATATAAACTGAAAAAGTGCATAAACCTTTATTTTATGAAAACAAATTAATTAATATGTCTTTATTCCCAGAGTAACAAAATATTCCCATAATTAATATTAGTCCATATGAAGTGATTGCATTATATCTGATTTTGTGTGCTTCTAGGCAGGCACGGGGCTGACAGCTGCAGCCGTGCCATGTGCGGGGACTGACAGCTCCCCATCCCCCAATAACCTCACACCCCTTGAAGGGTCCCGCCCCCCAGTTTGAGAATCCGCAGCTCTGTGGCTATGTAGCTAAACCAGTGCGGTCCCTGTAGGGTAGCCATGGCTTGTAGATGCGTGCTCCTTGGAGTCTATGGGGGAAGCAGCATTAGCTGTGCCCTGCACCTGATAGCCCCTCTTGGGAATGGTTTACACTTGACAGTCATTCTGAAATGACAACAGAGTCCTGTGGCACTTTTAAAGACGAACAGATTTATTTATCGCATTATGAAGTTGATGGACTCTGTTGTCTTTCTACAATAGACTAACACGGCTACCCCTTTGGATTCTGAAATGAGGCGGGATGTGAAGTTAAAGCAGAATAGCTGCTCCCGCTGTGGATCCTCTGATTTCGGACTGAGTTTTCCTCCTGTTTAACTCAATCCAATTCCAAAGGCAGGGCCCGGGGAAGCTGCTCTGCTCTCCTCTCCCTGTGGGAGCTGCCAGCGCCCTTGAGGATGTAGCCAGGGCAGGGGCCGCTGTGTTTCTCTGGGTGTGTGTTGTTCAGACGTTTCTAAAGCACCGGGCAACTCTTAGGCGGGCTCCCATTTATGCCCTCGGAGCGTGCTTCTGCCTGGGGCTGGGCTCGGGAAGCGCCCGCGCTTGACTCTCCCTTACAGGTCAGGCGGCAGGCTCAGACGGACGTTCCACTAGGACTAGTGTTCCTCCCTCCCCCCCGGCAGGCACAGGGGTACGGTCCGAGGACGGACGGGCAGAAAGGCCCCCACCCCCCCCCCCCCCCGGCAGAGGTAGTGGTACGGTCGCAGAGGCGGCTATGACTTTCCCTCCCCCCGCCCCGGCAGGCGCAGTGGTACGTTCGGAGGACGGACGGGAGCAAACACTCTCCCTGCCCCCCGGCAGAGGCAGTGGTACGGTCGCAGAGGGGCCTGTGGCTGTCCCCCGCCCCCGGCAGAGGGAGACGCCATTGCAGCGGCAGGGTTGTTTGTGCAGCCGCGGGCTGCGGAGGGAGACGGCGGCCGCCGCGCTCTGAGCGGTGCTGAGGCTCCTGGGACGGATCATGTCCACCCCGGCCAGGCGGAGGCTCATGCGGGACTTCAAGAGGTGAGCGTCCCGCCGCGTGCCCGGGCTCGTGCCCTCCTGGGGGGGTGGGCTCCCCTTCTCCAGCCGGCTTGCGGGCGGCCCCCCGGAATCGAAGCCGGGGCAGACCCCTCCGGTGTCCGCAGTCGGCCTGGGCTCTGCTCCGGCCTCGCGCCAGGGACCGGGCACTGCTGTGTTTACACGGGGCGGGGGCGAGCTGGAAATAGAAGCCGGCTCTGCTTCTGCACTCCGGGATCCCTGCACTCCCCCGCGGATCTCGGGTGGAGGCTTTCTCCGGGGTCAGCATCTGTCTCCGGCCCCTTTCCTGGGCCGGGCTGTGATTCCATAACCTAGAAACGACCTTTCCACTTTCTGGAGTGGGTTTGCTCTCGAGGCATGCAGAAACCTCCCAGGGGGCAGAAGCTCTGTCACTGGGGTCAGGTTACAGGACCAGCGGCTTTTCCCCTCTCTCCATTGCAGGGATGCTGAGCGAGTGGGGTCTAGGTGGTAAATGCTGATGCAACAACTCCCACATCTTGCTAAGAAAGTTAAAATCTCCTGCCCTGGTAAAAGGGTTAGTTGATTCTCTCCCTCTACAGAAAGGAATAAGGAGCGGAGGCCACTTTTGTTTGCTTTTAGGGTTACTTCCTCCAGAGTTTTTTTTTTTTTGCTTCTTACTGTAGACTGACATCTGGAGGCGTCTGAGGATAAAAGTTGGTGCTGATGCCTTTAAAACAATAGCCACGCTCTCTGTCAGCACCTTGCGTGAGAAATGCTGCTGCTGTGTCCAAAGAACCTTTCGTTGTATTGCCTGCGGTTGTTAACGAAACCTACGTTATTCCTAAAAGCCTGTTTCTAGACATGCTACTTAATTATAACATTTAGAGCAGTACATTTTGATTGTATCAAAGATGCCATGATGCAATAATCCTCTAATTTAGGGGAATTAGCTGTATGATGTCAAACTTTGCTCCAGGCTGAAATTTGACTGGGGGAGGGAATATTGAGCCTATAAATACGTATGGAGGTTTCAAATGTTTCTATGCTTTTTTTTTAAATCAAAGACTTAGGATCGTTTTTGAAACACCTCTGGATATCAAGCATCAACATTTCTAGTTGGTTTTTATAACTTTTTTGTGGGCCTAGATGTGAATTGCTTAGTGAATAAAACTAAAATTTTCAAAGATATTCCCCATTTTTTACCTGTCTTGAGGTACTTTGCTTGGTGGTCTTCTATTCCCCCAGTGCTGAAGATCCACACCAACTCCAACTGAAGTGAATAGAAGTGTCAGGTTTTTGGCACTTCCTCGAACATAAGATGATCTCAAGATGGGTGCCTAGTTATGCACAAAGAACTGGTAAACACCTCTGGACTCATGTACATACTATTCTGGTTGATAGTTTCAGTCACACATAGTTCAAAAACTTTTAAACAAAGGACCTTTTTTTCCATATATCAGCGAAACAGATAGTTATGTAGTATTCTGTTTAAAAATGTTAAGTGCTGAACGATAGAGACTCTGGAATAACTGTTCCAGGTGGTCATTTAATTACCTATGTTATGAATAACATCTGTTATGCATGTAGAAAAACTTTTCAAAAGCTATTTATTATGGGCTTAAAATTGTATGTTTTGTTTCAACATGATGTGAACTAATGTAGCTAATAAATTATTGGAAATGAGTCAACTTTGATAGTGTTCCTTTTTAAGAATAGCTGTATTTGCAGGTACCGTAATAAGACATCTGTAAACCATTGTCTTACGCATATGATCTGCATTTATAGCTTCACATCCAGCCTTGTAAAAATATTAAAAGCCTGATTTAAACCTACAAAGCTTGGAACCTCTGAGCTGAAGCTTAGCCACCATTTAACTCTCCCATTGCCTCTAGATATTACTTTATTTGAGCATAACATTATTTAGTTCCTGTTAAACTAAATAGGATATTAAAACTTGTTTTTGCTTGTAATGGGTCACTTAGATGGTAAAAGTCAGTCACCAGTGAAAAGGAATTGCTGTTGGAAGCAATGATTTTGTTGTTAAAACTGGAGGTAAAGGGAAATTTTAAATTTGAGGAGAAAGAACATATCTAAATAAATACACTAAAACATGGAATAAATGTGAATTTCTTTATCAGACACAAAATATCTCCATATTAGGCCTAAAACTGAGATAACATTTCTTTAAAATGTCAGTTTCTTAACTTGGAGGGGGGGGGGATATTGTTTTGTTTGCTGTTTCTTTTAGGCTGGCATGGTAGTCAGTAACATTCAGCTTACATGGGTGGCTGTGAACTCTGATTATTATGTGAATGTAAACTTTGTACAGTGATCAATAAGGTTGTGATGAGAAAAGAATTTCACAGTCTTGCATACCTGAATACTGATTTCCCCCCCCCCCCCCACCCTTTGGTTCATTTGAATAAAACTACAGAAAAATATTAATTTAATTACAGCTTTTAGTTTTGCTGGTACAAAAGCAACGTGAATGCTATAAATACCATATTTTTCCTAACTCTTAAATATCTCTCGACTCTGTTCAGACAAGTTAAGCTTCCAGTTCAGGCCACAAATTCTCTGTAATTAACGGCCTTCCCATACTGTAGTGTGTGAAACTTTGTCCTGATTTAAGAGCCAACGCTATCTGTGACCTACGCTTATGGATCTTAAAACTTAGGCCTTGGCATGCAATGTGGTTGTCAGGTAGAAAGAAGTCACATTCCTTTTCTCCCTGTCCAAAATGGCAAGTAGCTCATGCTGTTGACATTTAAGCTGCCTGAACTGAGCGTGCACAGAGAATAGGTTACTAGCCAAAATAGGCGCGTATGGCCTGGCTAAATTTGGTCCATATGTATCAAAACCAAAAGAAAAGCCTGATCTGCATCTCCTTTTTCTAGGCTTCAATGTGTGCATTGTACAAATATAATTGGTTGGTTTCCACAATAGTTGCAGTTTAGATGTGTCAATTTGTGGTTATACATCATTTTCTCTTAACTGCTGTAGTCAGCAGGTGGTGTTCTGAATGCTCATTTTATCGTTTTGCTATGTGGCATTGTAAATCCAGATGTACAAGATGTTTCATAACTGCTTTTGTATTTGATGCATGAGGGAACACGCTTCACTTATTTATTTAGGGCTGATGTGTCTTACTGTATTGACAAAATACTTGAAGAGAGAATCCTGATTTGCAGGTGGTCTGTCTGTCCTCGGTGAGCTTCTGTCTCTGGAATATTGAATATATTCCATATTTACCTTGAATATAACACTGAATAGGTATTTTTGTGTTGCAAATCACAACATGAATTTTTCATTTCTGAAAGAGAAAACGGGAACAAACTCTGCATATGCTTAAACTAGCTCATTGGCTGGTGAATTCTCTGTACTTTAAAATCTTTAAACCATGATTTGAGGATTTTAATAACTCAGTCATAGGTTAGAGGTTTATTACATGAGTGGGTGGGTGAGGTTCTGTGGTCTGCATTGTGTAGGAGGTCAGACTAGATGACCATATTGGTTCCTTCTGACCTTGGAGTCTGACTTTTCTGTCTGAATATTATCCAGTTTTGTGTGTGTGTGTTTTCAGTATGTACATCTTTTCACATTCTATTTTTTTAAAATTGTTAGATTGCAAGAAGACCCTCCTGTGGGTGTCAGTGGTGCACCATCTGAGAATAACATTATGCAATGGAATGCAGTTATATTTGGGTAAGAGGAGGTTTTGCTCACTGTAGAAAAGATACTAAAGGAATAAATACAAGTTAAAAGGATAATGGCTGATCCTGTGAAAACCCTTGAGACTATTTATGTGCACATACTAAGTCATAACCGTGAGGTTGACACAAGGTGAAAATTAGTAAATATGCTTTTTAATCAGATTTATATGCTCTGAAGCTTTCCATTTTGAGGCAGAGTAGAGCACACAAAGAAAGCAGCTATGTTTTTGTCCTCATGTGGCCTTACAATGTACATTTTCTTGTTTCTTTAAAATTTTGTATCAATTCATAGTGAGAGCAGAAAGATTATGTTGAAGATTGGGTAGGAAAAGATAGGATTCCCCCTCCGAAGCACATAAGAATTCCATGCTCTTTGCAGACAAATCTAAATTGGTTTCCAACACAATTCCATGGGCAGAACTTGTTTAATTGCATTTGATATCCCACAGATTGGGAACCTCTTCAGTCTTTTTTTAAATCATAAATACAAGTACAGTTGGAATCTGAATCTTTCCTTTGCTTTTAATCTGGTCATCTTCCTTTTATGAAATATAGCTATTGTCATGGGTCAGTTGTAAGAAATCCAATTTCTGGATTTAACAACTAAATTACTAGTTTAATAGGAGTGTACTTTGAATATTCTGGGAAATATCAAGGAGGTAATCTTAATTATATACATTTTTGCCTCTATTTCTATATTGCGTGTGCATGTGCGTGTGCGTGTGCGTGTGAGAGAGAGAGAGTGTAGATTTTTATATACACACATCTTGGTTTTTTGTTTTTGTTTTTTTAAACTTCTAGGCCAGAAGGTACCCCTTTTGAGGACGGTAAGTAGCTATTTTTTAATCTCCTTCCTCTTTCCTACACAGTTCCACTATTGCTTTTAAGGAAGATCTTTATATTGTCTACATATAATACAAAGTATTTGGGTTTTTTTAAGCCATAATAGACTCAGAAGTTGATTCTGAACTAGAAAAAGCAAGCAAACCATGTAAACTGGTAAGAGTTTGCTGTCGAACAGAGACTACAGTATTTGCTTTACAGGGCTTGCTATTTAACAGACTGCTGGGTTTCTATGGTGGTTGGTGATTAACTGTAAATCTATGCAGCAATGGCCATATCTAGAACTGTTTATATACAGGGTGAGTGGAATGTTCAGGAGGAGCTGTGGAAGGCTATCATCATCAGACAGCTTAATATATCTTGTGCCTAACCGCAAAGATTTTCATGTTTGCTGGTTACATATGGCTTTGTTTTTAGAACATGATTCTGATTCATCTTTATGTTGTTTTCATTAAGAACAAGTGGAAATAATCTTGAATTGATTTTGGTATAAAACTGTCTTAATGAAAACAATCAAATTGTAAACAAACACCAAAGCACTATGTAAGTGTAATATCTACTATATATGCAGAAAGGGGGATTTCGGTTGGAGAATTCTTTGTCAGTTGCTCGTCCCAATGATCTGCAAAAAAGAGTCATTAAGAAGGGGGCTCTCTAGCTTTCTTGCAAATAAGAAAATGACTTTCTGGGGGTGTTTTTCTTTGGGGAATAGGTGGGAAATGGGGCAGGGTGGGGAAGTGGATGTAAATTGGTTGAAAGCAGCTTTGAAATATGTGGCATACATAACTAGTGGTCCTTAATAAATATTTTCCGTAAATCAGTCTCAAGTTTGAAAGGTTGAGTTCTTTATATATCTTAGGAAAGGGTGAACTTTCATGTGCTAGGCTCAGCCCTAGTCCATTCTCAGGTCAAACTCCCATAGAATTCAATGACTAAGAACTGGGTCAGGCCAACTGAAGAGATACTAAATAGCCAGTAGGTAGCGATGATGATTATTTGAAAATTATTGATTAATGCTGTTGACAGAAATTCAGTAGTTCTTCTTTAAAAAAAATTCTTCAGAAGTGTTTGATCCAGGCAGGAAAACTTTACCTTCTGATCAACTGAATCCCAAAATCTGTCAAAACAGGAACTGCTTGGAAACTTTGGCTGAGTAAAATGGCAGATTGGCACATGATCTCGCTCTCTCTGAAATTAATAGGTTGCGTACAGTTGTCCAAAACTCCCTTTTATCCAAAAACAGTGGTACCTCTCCACCATCTGTGCATGTGCAGTGGCAGTCAAAAAAGCTAACAAAATGTTGGGAATCATTAGAAAAGGGATAGATAATAAGACAGAAAATATATTGCTTCCTTATAAATCTATGGTATGCCCACCTTTGAATACTGCATGCGGATCTGGTCACCCCATGTTGGAAAAGATACAGAAAAGGGCAACTAAAATGATTAAGGGTATGGAAAAGCTTCCATATGAGGAGAAATTAGTAAGACTGCGACTTTTCAGTTTGGAAGAGACACGACTAAGGGGAGATATGATGGAGATCTATAACATCCTGACTGATGTGGAGAAAGTGAATCCAGAAGTGTTGTTTACTCCTCATAACACAAGAACCAGAGGTCACCAAATGAAATCAATAAGCAGCAGGTTTAAAACAAACAAAAGGAAGTATTTCTTCACATAACACTTGGTCAGCCTGTGGAACTCCTTGCTAGAAGATGTTGTGAAGGCCAAGACTGAGGTTCAAAAACAACTAGATAATTTCATGGAGGATAGGTCCATCAATGGTTATTAGCCAGGATATTCAGGTATTGCTGTTTGCCAGAGGCTGGGAATGGCCGATGGGATGGATCACTTGATGATTGATTGCTGGTTCTATTCATTTCCTCTGAAGCACTTGGCATTGACCACTGTTGGAAGCCATTGGTCTGACCCAGTATGGCAGTTCTTACATTTATCTTGTAATTGCATAGTTCAGACCACTGGAGAATATTCTAAGCATCACTTACAGTTTTTGGGTAACTGAAATTGTACTCCATTTATATAGTTCCAAAGGGGTAGCCGTGTTAATCTATTGCAGAAAAACAAACAGAGTCCTGTGGCACTTTTAAAGACTAACAGATTTATTTATCTCATGAGCTTTCGTAGGAGAAAATCTCACTTCGTCAGACGCTTTGAAGATGGGATCATCTTCAGAGCATTTTCTATAGTTGCTTTTCTGTGTATTGAATGGGCTTCTAATTTTACATAGATGCTGATGCTATTTTTATTCATAGTGATATGTATCAGTTTTATTAGTACTTGAAATATAAATAAACACTGACTATTTTTAGAGGTGTGGGAAGAGGCATTTGTATTGGTCATACATTGTTACGTTGTCAAGTGTTCATAAAGATGTTTTGATACAAACATCATGTAACTATAATTGTATGTTTGCTTTTTTGGACAGGTACTTTTAAGCTAATAATAGAATTTTCAGAGGAATATCCAAATAAGCCTCCAACTGTTAGGTTTTTATCAAAAATGTTTCATCCGAATGGTGAGTATTCATGCTTAATTAGCCAAACCAGATATTGAATAACATAGTGTGTTATCACATCCTGTGAAGTTCAGCAATATTTAACGTTTTTTTCAAAGTAGATATACAATATATTGTGTTTAATGAAAAAAAAATCCTGAATCCAGGAAACTTACATAGAAGAAGCTACTCCTGTATTCTGTAATCATTGTGTAGCCCTGTTTGCTAATGCAAATATTAGACAGTGAGGAAATGGAAAAATCTTGGAAGACAATCTGCTATCCAAGTCTCTTATAGCCAATATTGGTTTCCTGGGAACTTTCTGTGTGAACGGGAGGCTTTATTTCTGAGTGTCTTCTGTGTCCTGCTCTCACTAAAGTCAAACATTTACTTTTTTCTCTTCTAGTGCTTTGTTTTAGGTCCTTTTTTAAAAGGAAAGTCTTTTGGGTCATCCATCCATTTTTCTTCCCTGTTCCACTACACCTCCCTGTCAAATAGCGGCGGTTTTCTGTTTGATGGAGGGGACCTTGGTGGGGTTTTTTGGTTTTAAAAAATGGTGTACCAATGCTGCTGCATCAGCCTATGATGATACCATCTGCCTCCTAAACCCTGATTGAACTGTTTCTGACATACTACTGGCCCAGGCAGCAAGGGACTGAATTCAGACCCTAACTAATAGCCTGTCATTAGTTCCCTGAGTTTTGATCACCTCTATTGTATGCATCTCTCCTTTGCTCTTCTTTTTCTCTTTCTTGCTTTATCTGTGCACAGTCTGTTCAGGTGAGCAGGAATCATAGTATTAATTTCACTGAGAGCAGGATTGGGTCTTGAGTGCTCCATTCGTGCTTCAAAGACACTTGGTGTGTGGGAGGGGCAGGTAGATAAGCTGTATTCCCCCCGTTCTCTAAGAAGCAGTAAAGGACTGTAATTATACTTCTGCTGCTCTAAAATAGTAGTGCTTCAGTTGGGCCAGTACTGATTGAAGATCACTAGCATCACATCAGTTTGATTCAGCACTGTGGCAGATGTAGCACAGGGATGATACGTTCATCACTTGAGCCACAGAAATGTAGGCTTCCCCAATGCAAATCCAAAGCTGCCTACATGTGAAACATAAAAATTCCAATGTCTCTTAGGTACTTTGTAAGGTACTTATTAGCATAGGATCTGTGTTCCTCAATCTTTTAACATGATTACCCTCACAACACCTCTGTGCAGCAGGGAAATACTATTATCTTTGGTTTATAGATGGAAAACTGAGTCACAGAGAAACTAAGTGACTTGCCAAAGGTCCCACAGATGGAGCAAGGAATTGGACCTAGAGCTCCCAAGTTTCAGGCTAGTGTCCTCACTACCGGACTATCCGATGTTACTGAAAGCAAACAAAGTGTGTATTTTCCTCCCTAAATACAAGTTATAAAACTGGTGTCGGGGTCTCCTAGCTCTCCTTTATAACTACATTTTGTTACGTCCCTTTATCATGCTTCCTAAAATGTTAAATGAAACATAAACTCAATTGCCACATTCTAACATAAATAATGCACCCATTCATGCAATGTTTAATCACAACGGACTAAAGATGGCAAGACTTTTAGATAATTCCTATGTTCTCTTTACAGTTTATGCGGATGGTAGCATATGTTTAGATATCCTTCAGAATCGCTGGAGTCCAACATATGATGTTTCATCTATTTTAACTTCAATTCAGGTAATTTTTAGCAAGCTAAGTATATGATGGTTACCCTCCTTCACAAAAGTGATGAGGCAGTGACCTAGCCCAACAGCATCAAAAACAATGAACTGTACCCCAAATAGCTGAAAAGTAATCAAGGGTTTATAAGCTTATTTTAAAGACTGTTAATTAAAACTGTGTTTCTAAGCAAAAAAAAAAAAAAAATCCTTGCTAGGAACACTCACAGGAAAATGTTTATTTGGATTAATTTTTCTGACCATTATTATTCTGGGTGTGACAGTGGGTGTTTGTTTATGGCTGGGGGCGTGGTGTGAGAATTGTTATTTTATTTATGTTTACAAAGTACTTAGGGAGCCAGTATTATTGGAATCCAGCTAACTGGACTGAATAATTGAGGATGGAACAATTTCATATATTAGCATATGAAATATAGCAGTTATAGCATAAACATCCTGTTGGTCCTCCTGGTGGCCAGTTGTTTCTTTTCAATGAAATTACTTTTAGAACATAATAGTCCAAGTATCTCATTTTTTTTTCTTTTCCCCCATCCTCTCACAGTCTCTGCTTGATGAACCTAATCCAAACAGTCCTGCGAACAGTCAGGCAGCACAACTTTATCAGGAAAACAAACGTGAATATGAGAAAAGAGTTTCAGCTATTGTTGAGCAAAGCTGGAATGATTCATAACAGATTAGTACTTTGTTAATCTTCCTGGTCATAATCATTGTGTACAATTTAACACTCAGTAGAAAGGCTAACAGAAATTTTTAAGTGCCACAACTTCTTAGGATTTGCATACAAATAACCTTTTTTTTTTTTTTTTTTTTTTTTCAAACATAAGCCCTTCAGTTTAGAAACTTTAAAAGCTTGTGTATCTTGATTAATGTACTTTTTATTGCATGATATGAACTAAGTTATTGCTACATAAATTTGTAATATATCCTGTTTGTATTTTTTTCCAAGTGTATAATGTTGATGTGCAGTTTTCATGAAAGAATATATGCATTTTGTAAATCTGTACTTTTTCAAATATGGAATGCCTTATTTTTGAATTCTTTAGATTTTTAAATTGGAGAAAAGCACTTAAAGTTTTTATATATAAATATTACATGTAAAACTTAAGTACATAACCTCAGTGCAAGACATATTCTTTTTTTTACTTTCTTTTGTATCTCTTTCAAAAAGCTCAGTTTTAGGGCTGAATCTTTTCTCTTGATAAATGCTAATATTATGCACTTTACAAATATGAAGAAAACTTTGCTATGATGTGTAACTCATTAATACTCTTCAGAGGAGACATGTTTATTACAATGGAGCTTAATTTGGTCCTGTAAGTCTTCTGACTTGGATGAGGTAGGGAAGCATCTGCCCCATTTTATAGATGGGGAAAATTAAGCACAGATAGGTGATTTGTCCAAAGTCATGCTGCAAGTTAGTGGCAGTGCTGCAAATAGAAGCCAGATCACTTGACTCTGTCCTGCGTTTTGGCCACAAAGCCATTCTTTCTCTTCTTAATATAAGCTTTGTTAGTATCACGGTTACATACATGTATAAAATGCTTAATAGCTAGTCACTCCAGGGACGGTATTATTGACTTAACAGGTCTTTCACATCTTATATTAACATATAAAACAGGTTCACTATACATTAACCTCTACCATCCAAAATTGTTTAATTTTGTATTACTGTACAGGCTATTACATAATAGATTATTATTATTACATTTACTCTTCCATGAGTTGTGTGTATGGGATTTTCTCAAATTGAAAGGTGGCTCCCAAATCTGTCCATTTATTACACACAGTTACCAAGATTTTTTAATGTTTATTTTCTAATTGTAGCCAGTTAAACAGTTGGGTCCCCTGCCCCTTACACTTAGAAAAACACCTCATTTTAATTTTAAACTAAGAAAATTTGATCTAGAGTCCCTGAGAAACAAAAACACAAAACTTGACAAGGTCACTTTTACAGTCCAATTTAAAATGAAGTTCTCTGAAATCTGCTCAGTGTCCTGCAGGTGTTTGTTTTCTAAGTGCTAGTGTAGAAACTTCTCCCTGCAATTTGAAAGTTAGGTTGGGTCCCTGTAATAAAGATTTTATCGGCACTATTTTGTCCCCATCAGAACATACAAGTGATCTCTTAGTCTACAGATAATGGAGGATGGACTCCGAATACAACCACATATTCTGCAAAAGTTTGCAAAAAGTTATAACAGAAACTACATTTCTAACTAAGTTCAACTATAAAAGTAAGTTTGTGCTGGCTTGTGGCTCCTTGGCAAAATGGTTAACTGAAGACTTGGCTACATGAGAAAGTAAGTGCAGAGTAAGCTATGGTGTGAAATTAAAGCACATAAGCTATTACCCTCTAGCCACGTGGCCCTGTGGACACTTGCTGTGTATTGAATGCCTGTGGATGATTTTTAGCTTAATGTACTTCCAACATTCAATAGACTAATGTGCACAAAGACACTCTTAGTGTGCAGTAAGAGTGTCTGGGTGGGAGCAGTTAGTGCAACTATGCAACAGCTGCTGTGGGCTTTTTCCCTGTGTAGACAGGCCCTTAGCATAAATTGAAAATACACAGGAAATAGATGCAACAAAGGTGCTGATATTAATCACTTTGCTGCATTGCATTTTAAGGACAAATTTGTAAGACATTGTACAACTGAGTAATAAAAAGGAAGTGATGTAAATGTATGCCCGTGTATCGCTCAATGCTCTCTAAAAAATCTGAAGTTTAATTTGGCCCTAGATAGAAGTAAGACTATGAAATACTGGCAAATAAAAGCAAGCTCTGCCTTTTTTGGATACAGTGATGCAATAAACACATAATTGTATTATTATTGTTCATGAGCTAGTTACATGACTTTTGCATGTATTGACATTAGATTTCAAACTGAAATAGTATACGCCTGACAGAGAAATGCCATGCAGTTGAATGTGCTCAGCCAATTATGGTACACAATGAACTTGTAAGAATGACCAACACAATGTGCCTTTTCCGCTCTCCAACCATAGATGGAATTTATTCATTTAGAATGGTTAATAAAGGGCACCTCATTGTCCTTCCCCCTGTTCCTTAAATCTCTGTGTGATGCATATAAAAATGGACAGGAGTTAGGAAGATGCTTGGCTGTGACTAATGTTGCTTATACTGACCTGTGCTGTCTCATTTTTATCTTGTACACCCCTTCTAGCATCTGCTCATGGTCTCATCTTGCATGTAAGTTTGAGCTCTTCAGTGCTGGGACTATATGGATTTATACAGGATCTGGCAGAGTAGGTCTCAAGGTCTATTACTGATGGCCATAGGTGTTACCATAATACAAATAATGTTAAGAGAAGACTTGTACCTGATTGGATCACAGATAAACTTGAAATCTATCTCGACATTGAAAAAACATTACAAAATTATTGTTCCAACCAGCACAGCATCTCAAAATGATTGCCCTGCCAACCTATTAGATGTTCTGAAGTGATCAGTTCAACTGGCAATAAACTAAAGAAAACTTCAGTTTGTTATAGGGAAAAACTTACACAGATAATGGTGGAGTGAGGTCATGGCCTCCAAAAAGATAGTAAAGCCACAGGAAATTTTCCAGGGTGCTGGTTATGTTTGAACTGAGAGGCAGCTGCTTTTAGTCATTTATTTATTTTCAGGTGCAAAATGAGTTGGAGAAGCCACTTGTAGATGAAAGGACAGAATGGATTGAGCTGTCATACTCAATTGTTTGAAAAAAGAAAATGACAGTAATTATCTGCACATTTGTTTCCAGAGAATTTGGTGTACAGCAGGGATATTGGAAACTAAGCTCCTAAGACTGCAGATCGTAATTTAAAATGTCTTGAAGAACATGTCCCATTATGATACTGTAAGCTATTTAGATGAGTGTTTTATTAACGTTACTTTGTTCTGCAGCCACAAGTTTAGACTAGTTCTATGTATTTCTAGTTTGGGGAAAGGGGAGGCGTGGGCATGTGCCTTTGCTTTTATTTAACACTATTGAAAGGCTTTGAGGAATGGGAATGTTTTGAATTTGCCATCCCAGAAGCATTTCATATAACGTGCTGCTTAAACAGGTTGTTTATAGTCTTTGTCACCTGGGTGGCAGATTTAAGAGATCACGTCAAAGAAAGGTGGATGTATAGAAATTGGATTTTGCGCTAGCCTATTGCAAATAGAACATTTTCTTTGGCTACTCTGCAGTCAGGGTCTTTGTTATGTTCAAGGTAACATGCCGTAGACGTGAGCAGTACGTGTAGACGGAGATACGGAAGTGCAAGTGTCACTCTAGCAATTTCTATATTAGCAGAAATGCAAATCATTTAAGGTCTGCTTCTACTACCCCTGAAGAGAAGGTTTGCCATTGCAAAAGCAGATCCTTATCCATAGGAAAGTGGCCAGTTCCCAGGGGGAATGCAATGTGGGCAATATGTAATTTGAAGGGCTGTGGAGCATTGTAATAAAGATGAGAATGGGTCTGTTTGTGCTGGAAGGCACAGCTAGCTGGAATATTCTACCTGAAGGAAGTCCCACTTTGCCTTTAACTCCCCTTCTTCAGAACAGTCCCTCTCCCCAGCCAACCTTCTCTAGGAGAGACCTTTTTTTTCAGCAGGGAAAAGGTGGCACTGGTTTGCAGCAGTGAGTAACATGGGGGGCTGGACATTTCCTAGAATGGACTCTGGATTAGCTCCTTCTGCCAGTCTACTGTAATTAGTGCTAAAGGGCACAGCTAGTATTTTTTCCCACACCTGACAGAGGCATGATTGCTCATAGTTCCATAAAATTGATATTTCTGAATTCTAAGATGCACATCAGTACAGTTAAGGTGTTGGTCTTAGATCTTTCTGCATCTTGTTTTAAAGGAATGGTAATTTAAAAAGTATTTAGAATAAATATCCTTAATTCTCTCTCTCCACCTACTTCAGAGTCCTTGCCTGTTGCTAGTCTAAGCTTACTATATCAACTTTAGTAACAACTTTCCATGTGTAACTTTCTACACTTCTACTGAAGCATGAACATGTAAAATAAATGTAACAAAAAACCTGTGGGGGTTTTTTTTCCCCTAAAAAGGTATCCACATAATGATTAAATAATGCTGACCTCCCCTACTGGATAAGTAATAAATGCACTCAGCTGTGGGCTTCCTTTCTGATAAGCCAGGTGGTCTCAGATGTATGAGGGAGTAGGTTAGGCAGAAACCTACCAGATCTCTAGGGAAGAATATTTTTGGGAAGCAAACTGTTCAGTTCCCGAAACTCAAGACACACTATCAATGTAGTTCTGTGACTCAAACGTAAGCAAAACTCTAGCCACTTACGAGAACGTGAGTGCAAACAGTAATATAAATTTAAAAGTATTGATTTACAAAGAGCTGTGTGTGAAAGATAGCTGATATTCCTTAGTGAGAGAGTTGGCAAAGCAATTGGAAAATACATAGAAGGTAATAAACTGTTGTAAAATACTTAGGGCTCAATCCTGCAAATGTATTGAACGATACCATTCCCACTCCTGTGAGTTTTTTGCATGCAAATGGAGAACTCCAAAGGAATAACTTAGTGCTCTAAGTGTCAGGTAGTTTAGAATAGATTCTCTGCATCCATGGGGTCAGATGCTAACTGCATTTACACCCCTTAATTTTTCAAAAGTAGATAAAAGCAGCATCATGTCTGGCTTCACTGGTACTATTAACCTACATAAGTTATTTATGTGCCTAAGCAGTTACAAGATCAGAGCCACAGTCTGTAAATACTTTAGGATGAAAAGAATGTGTGAAAGTATAAAACGAGGTCAATCTCTCGTGGCTGCATGTTCCTAGCCTTCTACTTCCATCCTGCCATAGTGTAGGAGTGAGAATGGGGTGAGAGGATATAAGGAACTGCATTACCACTTACAACCTTCCCTGTCAAGACATGGATGTCATAGGCCACATTCTCAGAATTTTAAAATGTTTAAAAACAAAACTGCCAGTGCAAAGTTTTTCCTCTTTTGGGTCTGCAGCTGCTGTCTTCAATGAACGCAATGCTGATCAGTGATGCTGGCATAAATAAAAGGGCAGCATAAATCTCATTGCTGCTAGAAATGTGAAAGGTACTGCTATTTGCTCATTTAAATCAAAACTTTAAAAGCAGATTGTCTAAATTTGATATTCTTAAGTCACCTGCTTTTTTGGGTTTTTTTAGAGAGCAGAGCACCCCGTCAAACTAACTTTAGAGGGAACTCTAGGTGCTGAGCAACTTTGAAATAGTGACTAATTATTTTGAGTGGCCCAATTCAAGACTCTTTGGAGCGTTCTGAATTTCAGAGGGCAGGTACTTAACACTTACTGAAATCTGAAGTTAGGCACCCCAAAATCACTAATCAGCTTTGAAAACCTTGGCCTAAGTGTAGGCAGCCAAGTTTGAATATTTTGACTCACTTTTTTTTAAAAAGTCAAATGGCAGATACTGTATAAATGGAAAAGTAGTTGAGCAGTTTATTTGATGACATCTAGCTCATTGGCCAAACTTATTCTCTAGTTGTTCTAAATACTTTCTGGAGACTTAGTATATTCATGTTACAAAAGCTTTGATTGAGAGTCAGCCAGTCAGGATTCTTGAATGGCTTCCAGTTAATAAAACACTGCATGCAATGTGCATTGCACTTGGAGTGATCTCTAAGCCCAAATACAGTAATTAACAACCAACAGACTATGTACAGTTTTAGGAATAGAACTCTTGCCCTTTAGTACTAAATGGGAGGACCACCTTCCCTAACAAGGCAACCAGAAGAAATAGTGCAACAACTATAAGGGTCTGTCCAATGCACAACAGGGGTAATACTACACCCAACTACTGTATGAGGGGATATCATGGGTGCTCCACATTAACTTCTGGAAAATGTTCCTACCATGCAATACGTTTGCAATGGCATGGGCAGAGTTTAGGTACATAAAATGTCTCGGTCTAACCTCAACTCCAAAAAGGCATTCTAAAAGAAACTGAAGCAGTTCATTTATAATGCAATTTTAAGCTTTTATTCTCTGCCCAGCTTTAGGAGAGAGACTATCAAAAGGAAGAAAAATTCAGCCAAAACCGAGACGAGAGGCTGAAAATCAGCTCCAGTTAATAGGTATAGAAGCTCCTAAAATAAGCAGCAATAAACTAATTTAAGAGGTATAAATGCAGGATATGCTGTTTCAGAGTGCAGTTCTCCTTCCACTTTCAATATGGTTTACAGCTCAGTATTTCATCCAAGTTGGCTCTAGCCAACTCTGCTATATATTATGGATTTTCCTTTTATTGTCCCTGTGATGTGTTGAAGGTGGTATCTCATTCCAAGCATTCTTGGAATTCAATCTTAAACAAAAACTACTGAGCACTTCTGTATTTGACATAAGAGGGCCTGGTAAGTGGTAAAGCCTCCCTGTGAACTAATGACATTTCCATCCATTCAAGGGTTGAAATTTGTAGATGCTTCTTTACTGACTAGAATTTTTTGCAGGGGAGGGGTGGGTTTTGTTTTTTCATTTTTATTTTTCAGTCATGGCCCTTTTATTACTACTAGCCCCTATTATCTTGACATTGATCATATTCTTAAACAAGAGAAAAATATTCATCAGTTCCCACCATTCTTTTCTTGGCCGCTTAGACAAAGGGAGTGGATGGGCACCTGTGCTAAGATAGAAGAGGCTTGTTCCACTCAGCATTTTATCATTTCCTACATCGTTTCAATAAGGACCTTCACTTTCTTGCAATGTTACATATGATGCTCTTGAATTTATTTGTTAGTTACTGCATTAAGACCATGGGACTGGGAGTCAGGTTATGTGGGTTCTGTTTCCAGCTTTGACACCGACCCTCCCTGAGGACTGATCTACAACTGGAACTTACATCAGCATAGCTAAGTCTCTCAGAGGTGTGAAAAATCCATATTCCTGAGAGACATAGCTATGCCACCCAACTTCCAGTGTAGATAGTGGTCTTCCATTGACCTAGCTACCACCTCTCTGGGAGGTAGACAACCTATGCCGACAAGAGAAACCACCCTCCTGTTGGTGTAGATAATTTCTACAGTGAGATGCTGCATCTGTCCCACTGTAATGCTTTAAATGTAGATGTATCCTGAGATCTAGACCAAGTCTAGATTAATTCCTAATTAAACTTAATTCCTTCAGCCTGAGCAGCTTAATTAAGTAACATGTAAAGCACATTCAGAGTGACAGATGGAAATCAACGAGGCACAAAATAGCTTTCTAAAAAGTCTGGTTAATACAGGCAAATCATGGTGCTGTACTTGAGTTGAAAGTTTGCCATCCAAAACTTTAATGCAGTAACTGAAAAACCCATCAAACTCAGATTTAGGGTACAAGGGGTCAGCAAGTTTGAGAAATTTTAACTTTTAGAACTTAATCTCCAAGTCATCAATCCTCCGTCGCCCAAGCCACACCATAACTCAATCAGTGATCTATCCCTTCCCTACAAGAAAACTTGACCCCACTCAAGCAAATTCTAATAAAAGAATATACTGTTATGAGACCTTCCCTCACCAAATCTCAAAGCACTTCACAAATGTTAATGAAATACTCTCTCAGTCCCTCGTCAGATAAGCAAGTATTATACCCATTTGTATTTCAGTTTCCCAATCTTCAGGAGACAGGAAGTGATTTGTCAAATGCTACATAGCAAGCTAGATCTCCTGACTTCAAGGTCTGTGCTTCAGCTACGATGTCATCCGTCTCACCCAATCCTGCACAGCCTTTGTGGACTTGGGCTGCGGAGGCTGTTCTCACTAGCTATCATTCACTATTCACAGTCACTTTACTAAATTGAAGTCCCTAGACAGTATAGCTGAGATGCACTGGGTGACAGCCTGGCCCCACTGATTTCAGTGGGGCCAGGATTGTAACGAATATGCATTTTGTAATTGTGTGTTTTGATCTAAAACATGAGTTTGAAAAAAACTTTGGCAACATCAACAATTATTCTCCCAGTATAGAGGTGATGCTTCCAAAACTAATGCCCATGTACTCTGTGTAAACTGATTTATTGCCTTTCCAAGTCTGCAGACAGCCTAAAACTGAAGTTGAGAGGTTTGAACTGTCTCATTCATGTCAGTGGGAAGTTAGCTCTGAAAACTACTGATAACTTAAATGTCAGCTGTGAACTATTTCACCACTGATTAAATTAGCAGAACCATTCAGCTAGTGTGGTGATCCCAGAATCACAAGTTGCTTCCTTTTGGGTATCTAGATTTGAAAAACACTCCCTACTCAGATGCAGAATCCTCCAGCTTCCCATTACTCCTGAGATACAATTACACACTGTCACTACAGTCAGTGGTATACTGAAAATGCAGGGACAGACAAAAGAAATTGAATATCAGAACAACACATGAGCTACTGTATTGATTGAATTCTTTGTTTTTATATTTAATGCAATAAAACAATCATTCAATTTTAAATTGAAATAAAGCTACTGCAGAATGTTCAGTCTGCTGTACCATAGAATTTGTTGCACTATTTAGATCCAGAGCATGCAGGACCTTGATTTTGTCTATGAAATGGTTACTGTAAATCCAGAGTGATTGGAAGGGACTTCCCAGAAAGGCATTTTATCAGTGGAGGCATGCTTTTGGTAACTGATTTGATTACCTGTCTGGCAGTTATGCTATTTAAGCCTCTGTTCAGATAAGGTCTTCAGCATTTCCCTTAGCATTTGCCAGGGATTACGAGATGCATGTAAACAAATTTATGGCAATTGTTATTCAGTTGGAAGTTTATTAATTTAAAGCATGCAGGGTGGGGATTCCAATGGGCTTTGGATCAGACCCTGACAGAACAGCAGCGGATATGTTTTTTCTAAATAAAGCTTCAAAAGAGGGAATTCATTTTACAAGAGAACATTTTATTGCTCAAAATCAGAAGACAGTTACCCAGACTTCATGACAAATTCTCATTCCAGTGACTGAATGAACACACAGTTACTAGGCCTTCTAAAGACTTTATTATTAAGTATTTTGTGCCATATTTTTAATGACTTCTAAAGAGAGAATATTCTGTATTACTAGAGTCTGAGGGTTCTTCAGCAGTAGAGAAAACTCTGGGGAATAGCATGCAAAGGAGAAAATCAGCTATGTGGGACATGTATCATCATCACAGACTCATCTAAGGTACATTTAGGCAAAGGGGAAGAGCAGGGTAACAGCAATTTTACGCACCATGTCTTCCCCATCACACAGAATGAAACCCGGGTAAAAACAACAATGCTTGATGCTCAAAATAGCATTATAATATCCCCTTACCTTCAACTGAGTGAGGTGTAAGCCCCCTGCTTTCTAACTGGATATATGGGTGCTTTGAAGCAAGTATTCTCCATTGCTTCTCTTCCTAAATTGGACTCACTGGTCATTATGCAGAATTGTACTCAAACAGAAGAGGGAATGGCTGCAACTCCTCATGTCTTTCCTCCCGCACCCTCTTTTCTGGGAGGTATTACTCTTTCCTGTCTTTATGTGAAAGGGAATAATACAGTCCATATCTTTTTCTTTGCTCTATGAATTACTGAGTTAAAAACCTGATTCATTTTTAAAAGCATTGGAAGTGGATAACCATCATAAACTCCAGAAACAATCCTTTCCCTAGGGTCCAGCATAGGGAGTCCTTTTACAAAGAGTGGGTTCAATTAAAACTGGTCCACCATATAAACTGATCTTGTGTCATGACAAAAATGAGATCTCTTCGCTCACGTACTAATGCTGACGCTAAAAATAAAGAAAAAACAAGTTATGTATTTGTGATATTGAAATGCTCACGTCAGTAAAAGCAAAAGATACTTGGATTGTTACATCAGTGAAATATTAGGTAGAAAGAAGATATGAGTACTTGATATCTTCCAACAGAAAAGTCTATATAGCAGATTCTCTCTTCACTAACTAGAATCTATTTCTTGTTAGCCCACAGATCACAGCATATTTAGTTTACATAGGTTGGGAATAATCAAAATACTTAAAACAGTCAGCAATACAGTCACTTTAATGGTAGACTGTTCTAAATTAAATATGGAAAAATCTACAGAGCAGTTTTCAAATTTGGCTATAGTGCTGAGTAAAGTAATTGTGGAATCTGAACTTTATGCATTTCTGAATGTAACACTCTCTAATTGTAAAACTATCACTGCCCAGAGAATAAAACAAACAACCTAGTCAATATTCTTTGGCACAGAATGAAAATTTACATTCTGTTTTAAATGACTTTTAAACAATGTGAGGAACTCACTAATTTTTGCCTACATTTGCTTTAGAGAATTTTCTTAGCATAATACAGTATAAGATTTTCACAGAATTTACTTAATTACTTCTCAGTGTAAACTGTTGTAGAGTTTTCAAGGAACAATTGCATTTAATCCTCATTAAATAAGAACAGAAGCGCACACACAAAAGGTCTGGTCTTGAATGTTCAAGTGATTTTGCAAGCAACTAGATTTCAATAATCTAATGCTTAGATTTGCATTTTAAATTATAATTTAACTTCCTGTAAAGCTCAGAACCAACTTTGGGAGACAAAAACCCAAGTATTTTCATCTTGACCATTCAAAAATGTCATTTAATAATATTTGGAACCCTCTCATCACCTGCTTATACATCCAAAAAGTGTCAAACAATTGAGAGAACAAATAAATCATATATATAATTTTAAAATTTATCTTTTAAAAGCCCAGCTGTCTCACAGTAACTGTGCTTGGGAGAACCCAGTTTGCTATTCTAGAACAAAATGACTAAAATATAGTAGATCTCCCCAATGACACCAATAATTACCCCCATTTTCTGAATATGACAATTTGGAACCATTTTATTAATAAGACTTTTTTGTATTCTCACAGAATCTCAATTAACGTCACCACCAGTATTTGGCTAGAGTCGTGGTATTATTAATAGGCTTCGAGTGTGGAAAATAAAGTTTTCCAAATCAACATGAAGGAAAGCTGCATATCTGCTTAGGACCTTTAAGTGTTTGTGTAACAGCCTACAAGTATTTCCCTATTGGGAAGCAATGTTAACATTTGTCTTGTTCTCCAAAATATAAAATAAAATAAACATGTAAATTGAGTTAATAAAACCCTGAGCCATAATTTAAATATTTTGATTCAAATTCTGCCTGAAAAAAATAGGCAGCATGTCCCCATGACACAGGTTTGTTTTGGGATTTTAGTACTTGTTTGTCAGTGTACTTTCATTTGTAGATCTATTTATCATCTAGTTATAAGGGAGAAACACAAGCATTCCAACTCATCCACACCCCAGTCAGACAAGACTGATATCTTGATCTTGCAAATGCTAGCATATGCGCTTAACTTTAAGCAGGTAAGTAGTTTCTGAAGTCAATGGAGCTATTTAACAGGCTTAAAGTTAAGCACATGCTCTAGCATTTCATGACTGGGGCCTTAAACCTCTGGGAATTAGTTTCTTTTTGGAGAACATAGCATTAACAAAGCGGGGGGCCCAATTCTTCCAGTGAAATACATAAAAACAAAATTAGTGGTTTCTAATTAGCAGAATGGATATTAAAAATGCCTTTAAAATTGTAGGAATAAATTTGACCAACTTTTTTTAGTAACCAAAACTTAACAGCAAATATTGAAAATGTGCTAGTAGTTCCACCGTTATAAAATGTAATGTACTTCTAGGATGTTGTTACTAAGACCTCGGTAAGTAACACTAGCATGAGGAGAGAGAATTTTAGAATAGAAAAGCAGAACTCTTAAGGACAGGTACTTAGCATAGTTTTCTTGAAACTTACTGGTTCTGTACACTGCAGTGACATGGAAATTTGATACAGTATCATCCTCACAAAGTTCTTAAATTCTAAAGTGAATAGTTACCTTTTTCATTATTTCATCCCGTGTAGTAAACTGTGGTACATCTTCAACTTCAATTCCCTCAGCCATTTCTATTACCTTGTCTAAAAGATCTTTGCTGTAGCTATATAATAGAAAGATAAACACCTATGAAGAATTACTGATTCCACATTAAGAAACTGCACTGTGTTATAAAAGTAACTTTTAAATGTCTTACTATAGTAAGGATGTATGTTCAGGTCAGTTATAAAGCTGAATGGAACATACAACTCAAGTTCCAAGGGGGTAACTCTGTTAATCTAGTTCAGCAAAACAAGCAAGGAGTCCTGTGGTACTTTTAAAGACTAACAAATTTATTTTTTGCATGAGCTTTCATGGGTGAATTCCCACTTTGTCAGATGCTAGACAATTTTCTAGGGAAACCTCGTGCCAAAAATAAATTGATTAGTTTTTAAAAGTGCTACAGAACTCTTTGCTTGTTATACATCTCTCAATGTGTGTGGGTCTATCAACAGTTAAATGCACATAGGTTTTGTGCATAGGTGCTCCATACTAGTTCTGTAAGAGCATAGTGCTGAACCCAAAGTTATACATTTTGTACATTTATGCAGACAGAAGCACTGGTCATGGTTGAGGGTCTTAGGAAGTTTTCCCTGCAGTGTTAGCTTGAGGTATAACTCAAGCATTGCCCCATACCAGACTCCTGTTCACACATGCAAGTCTCTAGCTCAAATTAAGGAGTGTTTTAAACTTAGGGTGTGTACTGAAGCTTGGATGCCACTGAGGCTGGAGCTGTTAGTACACCGCTGACTCAGCTTCTGTGTGCTCCAGTCACACTGTACTGAATCTTCATGGTGTTTTGCAATGTGATGCTCTCATTCACGCTAGGGCAGTGGTTTTCAAGCCATGGGTCAGAACCTGATACTGAATCGCAGGTGCGACTGGAATGCATTGCTCAAAGATGTAACTGTTGGTTCGCGGGTATTAATGATTGGTTTCAACTGGATCCCCCTCCCCCCAAAAAAGTTTGAAAACCACCCTGCTAGGCTAACGCGAGAGGCATTAACTCAGTTTAACACGGCAAGAACCACTAAAAAAAAAAAAAAAAAAAGAGTCTTTTTAACTTGGCGGTAACCAATGCCCACGAGCTATCCTGGCACAGCAAAGACAAGGCGCTTTCCTGTCCAAACTCTCCCTCGCCTGGCCTCAGCAAGTTTGCCTTGTGGTAGGACTCCAGATAGTGCCATCTTCACTGACTGGGCGTTTACCTCAGCACAGTTCCCGCCAGGGAAACCCACTCGCCCCCTGTCTACCAGCAGAGACAAGCCCCGAGGCGTTCAGATCAGGGGCGAGCTGATGGCTAGAGAAGGGGGTGGGCAGGAGAACGGGGTAGGCAAAGGGGAGCAGCTGCCCCAAGGCCACTCCACCCAGCCCGGGGGTGGGCTGATCCACCAGCCAGCAAGGAGAACGGAGCGGGCTCGGGGCGGGCGGCCCGCACCTGCAGCCTAGGAAGAGGTGGTTGGCCCAGACCATAGAGAGCGAGAGCAGCTGGTCGAGTCGCCCCCCAGCCCAGTCGGCGGGCAGGTTGCGCAGGATGAACTCGCGGCGGGCCTGCCAGTGCCGCTCGTTCTCCGAGTAGGAGCGCAGCTGCTCGGGGAAGCCGTCCGCCGAGTCCTCCACCTCCCCCATCCTGGCTACCGCCGCCGCGCTGCTGACTGGCCCACCATGCAGCGCGACCGGAAGCGGGCCCCACCGACTTCCGCAACATCATGTGACGTCGCCGTTGGTTGCGCGCGGCTGTCGTACGCTGGAGCGCCGTCCTGACCCCGCGCGCCCGGCTGAGACCCTGATAGGCCGCGGCCGGCGGCGCGCGCTTGGTCTCACGTGCGGCCGCCCTGCCCTGGTCGAGGCGCGAGCCCTCTGGTTCTCCCCTCCCCCGCGCGTGCTCGTTCTGACGCGGGGACACGAGCCCTGTTGCTGGGAGACAGTCCGGGGATTTACCACCACGGCGGCCTGCGCAGGCGGCCCCCGACATCAGGGCTCCTCCTCCTCCCCGGCCCTGCTTCCAAGGGCGTGGCCGCCTCAGCCCAGAGGCAGACGCTGCCCTGCTCCTGGAAGGAATCTCAGAAGGCCCTAATACAGGGCCCGACAAAATCGAGGTTGCCATGATGACCAGGTTTTGCAGCCTGGCTCCACTGCAGGAATGCTGCAAAGGAGTGCCTCTGGGGACCAAAGATAAAACTGCTGGTGCCTAGTTGGGAGCCAATTTTGTTGAGCCCTGCCTTAATAAAGCCAAACAACTAGATCATATCTTGGGCTATGAAATTCAGTGTGAGCAAGTGCCAGGTGGTGTCTGTTGGATGCTACAATTTGAACTATTTGTACATTGCTGGGCACTACATTAACTAATCACTAAAGAAAAAAACCCATGTGTGGCACTGTGGGTTGCTCATGGAAATGTTCAGCAGTGATCAAAAAAGGCTTGGATAATGATAGAAAATATTTTAAGAAGAAGGTAAATTGTTGGTGCACTCTCCTCTTGAGTGTTGTGTCCAGGTCTAGACACTTCATTTTTAAGAGTATGTAGGTGTGGCCGAGAGAAGGACAAAATGATTAGAGCAAGTGGTTTTCAAACATTTTTTTCTCAGCACCGAGTTGAAAAAAATTTTGCCCGCCACCCAACAATTGCATCTTTGAGCAATGCATTCCAGTGTTTTGGCGGTGCCAGTAGGGGGTGCTGCGACCCAGTGCCTGGGGTCTATGATCCAGTATGGGGGCCCACCTTAAGTTTGAAAACCACTGGATTAGAGGTTTGCAGAGCCTTCCAAAGGAGAAGCAATAAAAAAAAGACTATTCAATTTGAGAGCAGGTTAGTAAAAGGTAGCATGATAGAGGAATATAAAATAATGAATGGTATAGAGGAGGTAAAGTGGGTATTCTTATTTACCTTCTCAGAATACAAAATCAAGGGCATATTCACAGAAATTAAAAGGCAAACAATGCAAACATTCACAGTAAATAGAAAGGCCTTAAAATTATCTGTAAAAAGGAGTCTTTTCAGGTCTCTTTTAAAGTTCTTTAAAATAATAGGTTACTGATTCTGGATTCTTTTTGCATTTATAAAGAAAATGAATTTAGGGAAGCAGAATGTAATAAACCAAGATGGGATTTTGCTGGGATTAATTTAGAGAAGTACCATAAGATATTTAGTAGTCAACACAGACTTTAATTTTATATCTTCTCTGGGATATTGGTTCATTAATAAAGAAGTAAATAATACCCCATCTATAGACTTCTATATGAAATCAGGTTAGAAATGTTATTAAATTAATTATCCCAGCAGTTTTGTGATGTGTTGTTAAACACTCAGTGAATACCTGCCTTCCTGTAGTTTGTGAATTTAGGCAGGGCTTAGGTGGGAGATAGGAGTTTGAGAGCCCTGTGGGAGGCAGCAGTGCACATATCTGCCTCTAGGCATAGGGGCCAAGGAAATTTTTATTTTGAAAACTTAGATGAAAACATACCAAGTGAGTTCAGGCACTTCCAGGGTTTGACAGGAGTTTAGTGATTGCAGTAGATCATAAAAGGATGGAGGCATCTAAATACCTTTATGACTCCCACACAACCCCCCCAAACACTTGGAGTATTTAAAGGAAAAGTACTGTGGGAAGCACTAGACTCAGAAATAGGCAAGAACTAAATAAAAGCTCTTACTCCCAAACATTCCCTCTCCTCAAATTATTGTAAACACAAAAGACCAAGTAATTTTTTTAAAACAGTGCATACACTGCACTATGAACTTCAGTGTGCCTTCTTTTAATGAGGGCCTGTACTGAAAGTTTAGGGAAACTGTTTGAGCTGCATGTTACAAGATTGTGAAAAGCGCTAGCAAGTTTTCAGCATTCAAACTTTCGAGTATTTTTTCCTCCAGTGTTCCTCTTGCACCTTGAGGCTCTGTCAAATCACAGTTACCATGAGCAGAGAACAAAACACAAACCCCTCATAATTTTAGACTATCTTTCATAACAACTGTAATTAACATTAAAAGGTTATGGAAACTGCAATATCCCCAGAGATTTTCCATCATTCTTCTGTGTTACTGCAGTACTAATAAAGATTTTAGAACAGGCTATTTAGAACTGTCCTGCCATTGATAATTAATATTCCAGTTCCCCATGTCTATCTCAGGCCCTTCATTTTATTTGTGATAGTACAACAGTTCTACCTTAGATTCTGTGAAAGCTGCATCCTGTTACAAATTAAGAATAAGAGTCTTAACAAATTATGCTGATTTGTGTCCCACAGGGCCGTGTCGTGCCTTTTTCTTTTTGACCTTCTGGTTGCGCTTCCAGGATATGCAGCATACTTTTTGTTGCCCAGTGAGAAGGCCAATAAAATATATAAAATACTTTTGTCAATTCCAGCATGGAATTTTACAATGTGGAATTTGATGTATAATGAATTATTCCTGCCTCTAAACACAGCAGCGTCAAGAGGTGCTGTTGCATATAGGAATTAATGGTCTGGTGAAGTCCTGGATTGGAATTCAACATATCTGGGTTGTAATCCTAATGCTGCAACTAATCTGTGTGATCTTGGACAAGTTATTAAACTGATTTATACTTGTTTCCTCATCTGTAAAATGGATTAATGAACCCTAAACTCATGATCTTAACATGCTCCTACCCTGTGGTTTGCATGCAGAGGGAGACTTGTAAATATACATACTAGTGAGTTACAGACCACTTCCTCTAGTTAAATGAAGCTCATCCCGAGCATCTGAGTAGTACAAATCTTGAATAAGCTGTTACTTATGTGGTGCCTTCCATCTTTGTCAATATGTCCACACATCCTTTCCAAAGTTCCATTAAATGTTTCAGACGCATTACATTAGGTAATGCATGGTTTATTGACTTAATATTTCTCTGTTTTAATTCAGGTCTCTTTGGGTATGGAGAGAAAACCATTGGGTTGGGGCTGTGGCCAGATTTCAATGATTCAAGCAGATGTCTGGTAAACATTAACTATTATTATTTGATATTATGGTGGGAGTAGACCGAGTTTAAACTTAGAAATCAGTCCTTTTATGCATTTGGTGGGTGCTTTGTCTTTCATTATCAAACAAAAGAAAATAGAAATGCCCTCTCTTTTGAATTAATTATGAGTGACACCACTCTTCCTATTATCTGTTTACACATTACTGACCTTGTGCTGTGCTGGTGAGAGATTTTCTTTTAAACTCTAGTTTTCTGAGTAAGCCCAACTTCCCTTAAAAAGGCTGCTTACTTTACTTGTTGAACTTGTTACTGCACAGCTTATTAAAGTGTTTTTATTGCACTAGTTTCCCCTGGAACTCAGTAACTTTTGTAAACTGGACATTTGATGCTTGTTGCTTTACTGACAGCCCTGGAGCCAGAAATTTATTGTCTATAGACATCTTTAGAGTAACACCAAGTTTCAGACCGAATTTGTGGAATTCAGGTACTGATGGTTAAATGCTATTGGAAAATTGCTGTTTCCAACTGAACTCTAAAGGAGTTTGCCAATAGGAAATTCAAAGTAAGAGCAGGATCTTTTTTCACCAAGGGAAGGGACTGGACTAGCTAAGTTGTATGTACATGAATTTGTTGTTGCTGGTTTTTATTTGCTTGCATTTTTGCATATGATTTTGTATGTGTTTGTTCTGTAATTTAAACAAAGAAACCTGAAGAGATTCAGAGCATTCAAATTAAGATAAATCTGCATGTCCCTTATTGCAGGATAGTGTCTTGAGTTTTCTCTCTGACTTAGAACCAGTCTCTTTCCCTGAAGTACTGGTGAAATTTCAGGCCACTGATATCCAGCAGCACTCCTAGCCCTGGCATGCTGCCACCACTAGCCTGAGGCAGAGTGTGCTTTCCCCCCTTGGCCCCCTCCCCAGTCTGCTGCCCACCCACCCACCGTGCTTGTTAGCCTGACAGAACACTGAGGGAGGGAGTCCCTGCCCCTGAGCACCACTGTCACCCATGCTCAGCAACAAGCACCTCCCTAACCTCAGGCTGGGCAGTGGGGGGGGGGGGGGGAAAGCACAAAAGTGGGCAGCCCTTGGTCCCCACTAGTTTTGATCTGGCCCTATTTAAGGCCCAGTCCTACAGTTCTTGCACAAACAAAACTCCTATTCATTTTAAGGAGAGTTCTGTGCATGAAGATCAAGGGCCAAAGATTGTATCAGATGCTTGTAGCAGGGTCAGCTGGCTTCACAGCACCTTGCCTCTGTTTCCTTCTTCAAAGCCCCTTACTACCTTGCTCAATCCAGAGGTAATTAAAACATTCCTCTTTTGGGGTCTAATTTGTTTAGTTCTTACACACTGGCTTTCCAGATCCCAACTCCAGTTCACTATCTCTTTCCCACTTAGATACAGAGTCCCCAGTTCTAAATCCTAGAGAGCAGGGTCACAATTCAAAATCACTTCCAGACTTTACCTGGTTTGAGTTAAGCCTCCTCACTTTGACTTCTTAACTTCCCTAGTGTCCAGATCTTCCCTATAGGAGCCTCCCTCTGTTGTTTCCTGCTGCCTTTTATAGGGGAAGCAGTTATCATCCATTAGGCCTGATAAAGCCTGTTAAAGTAGCACAGGTGGACTGGAGCTGTTCCTTCAGTAATCAGGGTTGGCTGGCCCCAAGACTCTAACTTTTAACTGGAAAACCATCCAGTTATAAAACAGAATCTTGTTCTTCTAGTTGAGATTCGAAGGTGTAGTCTTGGCCTGCTGAAGTCAGTAGGGCCATTGCCATTGAGTTCAGAGGGGCCAGAAGTTCACCCATAATGAAGATCTTCGCGGAAGGGATGATGACATTTCTCCTGTTCCTTTCATAGTTTGACATATTCACCCCTTGAAGTAGAGGATGATTAGAAATTGTAATTTCATAGTCACTTTTAAAATATTTTCCCTTTGAGGGCCTGCTAAAATGACTCCTATGGGAGATCCTTATTTGCTGTTTATGTGTAAGCAAATCTGAATGTGGTTAGGCTTTGAATATTGTGGATTGCTTGCCTTTTTCTTTGGAAAGATGTATGCCTCTACAAAGAGAACATGACTTTAATTTAAAAGGAAGCTAGACTGTACCACAGTAGGCATCTACTTATTGTAGCTGACTCAGTCAACACTTGTGCATTAGTAATATGAATCAGATCAGAGAGTTCTTCGGATTAAACAGTTTTACAAAAGGATGGAACCTAGTTTTCAGTGTATGGTACTGGATTCCCTCACTGCCTGTCTCATAGCTAGGCCAAGATCCTGTTCACGTTTTAGTTATGTCATATTATTATTTTCATTTTTATTTTATTATTTATTACCATAGAGCCTAGGAGCTTTATTCATGGACCAAGACCCCATTGTCTTAGGTGCTGTACAAATACAAAACAGAAAGATGGTCCCTACCCTAAGGAACTTCCAGTCTATGTTTTAAGACTGGGGACATTCATATGGAGAGAAGGGGAAATTCAGTAAAACAAGAAAGCTGCTAGTTAGCGTGATAGCCAGTGGTTTCACTAGGGACTTCGTTATTGCTACTCTATTATTAGAATGGAAGGTGTTCAGATATTACAATGATATACAACAACAGTATACATTCTTAATATAAATAGATTTATTCTGACCCTTTTTAACTTTTAATATAAAAAATTATGGAATTAGACACACATGAGCAAAAGACCAGATTGGCTTCAATACATGTCCAAGAACTTACGACACACAGTGCAATTTGCCTCTAAATGGACGAAAGATTAATGTTTCATTTCTTTTTGTTCAAATACATATTTCTTATCTGTCACCTGGATCCAACTACACCAACATGAGTATATACTTTATAGGCCTATATCTAAATAGTTATAAATCGTTATTACAATGTTATGCATAACACATTTTTATTGAAATGCATGCAAGCATTATCATGGTAGCCTGAAAGTGATCTTCCAGACATCTTCAGCTCTAAAATGGTTTTTAACAGTGTTGAGAATTGAAGGAGACTCCAACTGTTGCTTGCTTTTCGCCTTCCCCAGTATTCTGCTTACACAGCAGGTAAATAAAAGGGATACATTGTTACCTTAATGATCTATACCAACACCCTTTGGCAATAACTGAACTTCCATATGCACTAACTACTATAATTATGTCTACCATACTGTATTGCAGATACTAATGTCACAGCATCTGTTTATGATCTGGGTGAACAAGTACAGATCTTGCTAATTTGCTGCATTTGCTTTTTAAGAAAGGTCAAATCCCCAGTGTTCACAGCAAGTCCTTTTGTTATTGACTTTAGGGAGAGTAGGATGGGGTTCATAATAATTTTAATCAGTAAAACATAGGTAAATTCATGCATGTGTCCCCAACTTTGCCCCAGGCATCAATTGACAGGTGTTTGCCAAAATAAATCACTGTGTGATATGCACCGGTATAATAGCCATACTAATTACGAGCAAGGAAAATCAACATCAATGGAGAGTTTGGGAAGTATCTGCAGGGACTGCAGCTTCAAATCTGTGCAATGTAAACTATATATACACGTGGCACTCTTTCATTTCTATCCATGTAGGTGTGATTCATATGTTAATAACAGACACCAGTGACAGCTAAAGAAGAACTCGTCACAGAACTAAAAATTAATGGTAGTTTGGGTACAAGTGATCATGGCTTTATCACATTTATAATATGCAAAGTCCAGACCAGTAACATATATATACGTGGCACTTTAAATCTATGAACCCAATCAAACTGGAATTTAATCAGAATAATTTGAATGATAATTGGCAATTGTTTAAGAACACTTCATACTATCACCAAAAATTCACATTTGAAGAAGACGGTGGTGCTGGTTAAAAAAACTGACCTGGCTTACAGAGGAAGCAAAGATGTATAAATAAATAAAACAGATGAAAGAAAGGGGACGTTGATAGTAATAAATATAAATAAAAAGCTAAGAATTGTAGAAAATAGATAAGGGACAGAAGGAGAAAACTAAGGCCAGCAAAGAACAATAAGAAGGAGTTTTAAAATGTTATATATCTATTTATCCATCCCAGGACTAGTATTGGTCCATTACTAGATGGAAATGGTAGAATTTATAAATAATAATACAGAAAAGGCAAAAATGTTTAATACATATTTTTGTTATATATTGGAAAAAAACAGATGATGATGATCATTATATTAGATGGTGATGATGATGAAAACACTCTTTATTCCACTAATATTTCTGGAAGCTGCTAAACAGCAGCTACTAAAGTTATATATTTTTAAATCTTGCATCCAAGAATTTTAAAATAGCTGGCTGAGGAGTCCTCTGGAGCATTAATGTTGATTTTCAATAAGTCTTGGAACACTGGAGAAGTTTCAGAGGCTTGGAAGAAAGCTAACATTATGCCAGTTTTTTAAAAGGGTGAATGGGCTGACCCAGGTAATTATAGGCTTGTCAGTCTGACATCGATCCCATGCAAGATAATGAACTATCTGATATGGGATTCAAATAATGCAGAATAAAAGGAGAATAATATAATGTCAATCTGCATTGATTTAATGAGGTTACTAGTGTTGATGTAATATATTTAAGCTATGTCTACACTAGCACTTACGTTAGTATAATTTGTGTTGCTCAGGAGTCTGAGGCTATGTACACACGACAAACTTGTCCCGCAATAAGCTATTGCG
>ML685834.1:1798233-1821376 GCA_007922175.1 Pelusios castaneus
ACAAGGAGCAGTGCATGGTGGGCACCTGTCCCACCATGCACTGCCCACAGCCAGCCTTTTGGCTGGCAGTGGGCTGCCCCTGGGTTTCACTGGGCTAGGGGGCTGGCTGCAGCCCCTGCTGCCGCCTGAAGCCCAGCCACCAAGCTTGGGGAGGCGGCGGGGGCTGCAGCCACCCACAATCTGACAGGTGGCGGAGGGGCCGGCTGCAGCCCCCGCCGCCTCCCCAAGCTCAGTGGCTGGGCTAGGGGGCTGGCGGTTCAGTGCCGCAGCCCCTGCCGCCACCCCAAGCTCGGCGGGCGGCGGAGGGGGCCAGCTGCAGCCCCCGCTGCCACCTGAAGCCTGGGAGATGGCGGAGGGAGCTGCAGTGCTGAAGCACCAGCCCCCTAGCTCAGCCCCTGGGCTTCGGATGGCGGCGGGGGCTGCGCATTTCAGCGCCGCAGCACCTGCCACCACCCAAACCCCTGCAGCTGGTCTAGGGCGCTGGCCCGAACTGGCGAGGACAGCTAGTTTGGGCCAGCCCCCTAGCCCAACTGCCGGGGTTCGGGTGGCGGCCACCCGAAGCCTGGCGGCTGAGCTAGGGGGCTGGTGCTTCACCACAGGTTGGGAGCCCCCAGCCCCAGCAGCAGGCAGAGGGGCTGAAGCCACCTGTGCTTGGGGGCTCCCGAGGAGGAGCCCCCAGTCCAGGGGGCCAATCCCCAGGAGCTGCTGAATCTGGCAGTCCAATAGTAGTCAATTTCACTGCTCTGCTAGAGCAGTGAAATTGACATATTTGACAGCTCCAATGTCCCAGAGTGGCCTGGATTGGCACTCTGGGACATTTCCGGAGGCTGTCTAATGCGGAAAATCCATCCACACGAGCACTACTCCGCGGTAAGCCTAACCACTCTCGATCTGAGTGTTTAACTGTTGCGGGGCAAGAGGGTGTTGCTGCGCAACAGGGAAAATGCTCGTGTGTACGCTCGAAGCTTTATCGTGTGGTAAGCAGCCTTATCGCGTGATAAAGTGATCGTGTGTACATGACTTGAATAAACAACCTCCCAAGCAACATAAGATAAACCAACATAAGCACCAGTGTGGATAGCACTATATCAGTGGGAGAAGTTCTCCCCCCAATATAGCTACTGCCACTCATTGGAGGACTGGATTAATTATGTTCATGGGAGAGCTCTCTCCCTTCAGCATAGAGCAGCTTGCTAGAGATTTAACAGAAGCACAGCTGTAAGCTATCTAGTGTACACATGGCCTTAGACTTCTGTAAGGCATTTGACTTGGTATCATATGACGTTTTGATTAAAACATCGGACTAATATAAAATTAAAATGGCATACATTAAATGGATTAAAAAGTGGCTGAAGGATAGGTCTCGAAATGTAATTGGAAACACGGAATCTTTACCAAGCAGGTGTTTTTCCATTAGGCTCTCACAAAGGTCAGTCCTTGGCACTACATTTCTTTAACAATTTATTAATGACCTGGAAGAAAACATAAAGTCATCATTAATAAAGCTAACACAAATGTTGGGAGTATAGAAGTCAAACTCAAACATCTTAATGAGACTAAATTTGGGTGCCTAGATAATCTCCATCCCAGAACATCAGAGGAATTGGAGCCTAACTGGCTACAAGACTGAACTAGATAAATTTGTGGAGGAGATGGTATGAAGAGACTGCCTACAATGGCATATAGTCAGTCTTCACCTGCTAGCAGCAAATATCTCCAACGGCCAATGTTGGCACACTAAATGGGGAGGACTTTGAATTACTACAGAGAATTCTTTTGCAGATGTGTGGCTGGTAGGTCTTGCAAACATGCTCAGAATCTAACTCCTGATTGCCCTATTTGGGGTTGGAAAGGAATTTTGGCGACGCTGTCACAGGAAACCAAATGGTGTGAGGAAACGACATCTGAGAGAAACTTTAAGAAGACTTATTAATAGGGAGGTTCGAATAGCCAATCTGAACACCACCCAGCAAATGAAAGCAGCAGCATAGCAAATGAAAGAGGAATGGAAGAGACTGGTTTTCACCACGTGGACCAACATTGGCCTGGGAAAGATGTTAGAGGAGGAAAAAAGGTAAATGTATATATCTAGGAACAAAAGATATGAGCATGCTTATAGAATGGGGGACTCCATCCTATAACAGTGAGCACTGATTCTGAAAAAGGATTGGGGGTCATGGTTGATACTCAGCTGAACATGAACTCCCCATGTGATGCAGTGGCCAAACGGACTAGTGAAATTCTTGAGTGGATAAATGGGAATCTTGTAGGCATAAAGATTATTTTACCTCTATATTTGATTCTGGTGTGACCACTGCTAGACACTAGGTCCAGTTCTGGTGTTTATAATTCAAGAAGGATGTTGATAAATTGGAAAGGGTTCAAAGAAGAGCCACAAGAATGATTAAAAGATTAGGAAAACACACCTTATAGTGATAGACTATAGCAACTCAACACATTTAACTCAACAAAGTGAAGGTTAAGGGATGACTTGATTACAGATTGAAGTACCGATGTGGTGAACAAATATTTGATAATGGACTTTTCAGTCTAGCGGAGGAAAGTATAGCAATCCATGGGCTGGAAGTTGAAGCTAGACAAATTCAGACTGGAAATAAGGTGTTCATTTTTTACAGCAAGGGTAATTAATCATTGGGCCAACATTTCCAGGGTTGTGGTGGATTGTCCATAAATGACAATTTTTAAATTATGACTGGGTGGTTTTCTAAAAGAAGTGCTCTAGGAATTATTTTGTGAAAGCTCTGACCTGTGTTCTGCAGGAGGGTAGACTGGATGATCACTGGGTTCTTCTGGCCATGGAATCTAGGCATCTGTGAATTGCAAAGCACAAAGAGAGTCACTAGATAGCTATCATCTTACTGAACTGAGCTGTCTTCCCTGCTGACTGCACAGTACAGACCATTTTTACTTTCATTTTTAAAGACAGAAAAATGTGTTTCAACTATAAGAATGATCAAAAGAATATTTTACTATGAGCACATTCAGAACTTGCAGCCTATGAAACATTCCTTCAAAAGAGTGAAGTGGCAGGACCTGACAGGTATATGCAGCTTCACTAAATAAGGATGTTAGCTGGCGGTTTCTAGTACAAAGTCTAGTGGTGTCAGGGCCGTCCTTGGGGGGGGAGGCAAGCGAGGCTATCGCCCTGGGCCCTGCAGTTGGGCAGGCCCCAAACTGCCTTCAGTGTGGGGTGCCACGCTTCAGCAGCATTTCCATCCCTGCCCCTGGAGCACAGCGATGTGCTGGCCCAGGGGCAGGGGTGTGCAGCCCAGCCTCTGGCTCAGGATGCCCCCCCTCCCAGGCCAGTTGGCCCTGGGCCCTTCCCTCCCCAGAGATGGCCCTGAATAGTGTGATAGGCGCACTAGAAAGACCATGATAGAAATTTGATAGATTAGATTAGGACTCAAATTACTGTAATTTAGGGGATCATAACAAATCTTGAAAACTAACACCCCATTAATATGAGTGAAAGGAGGGAGGAAATTGCATTTTTTTATTGTTATTGTTTTAGTATGTGTCCATAAGACAACAAAGCATGTTACTTTATGTTAACAATATTCTTGCAGTCCAGGGAGTAACGGCTATATGTAAAAGTAATTTTTTTTAAAACTCAAGATCATGTATTATAAAGAACTGTGCAAGAAGACAATAGATTTTTGGAACTCATCAGCTTTGCACTCCTAGATGAAGTTTTCATTGCAGCCTTGCCGTTCTTTATTGTTTGTGCATGCATGTGTGCACTTTATTCAAGTCTTTTTGACATTTTTTGATTCTCAGTATATCTATTAAAATGATACAGATTTTCTCTGATAAGTTAAGCGGTTAGGAGCTCTGCGACCTTAGCCTGTAATTACACTGCTTCAAATATCAAGTCTTCAAAAGCATTTTTTGTGTGTGATATAAACCCAAGTAGCTTAAAAGCTGCATGATGCCAAATAACGGACTGGGGATGTCGCCACATAAAAATCTGATAGGAGAAATCTGAGTCATGGTGACAGCTTTAACAAACAGGAGGACAGTGAAGTAAAGTGAGTATGTGATGAGCTCAGAATTGGGGAGTTTACAATTGTTTATTTTTAGACTCACTAAGAGGCTCAAACACAGGAACTTCAGAGAATGACACTATTTGGTGCTGCATGGAAATTAATTGTTTATAGACTTGTAAACAAAATGGAATTCATGATTTGTGTAAAATCTGTTTTGAAAATAAAGTTTCAAGTCTATGAAGCACATAGATACATCACAAGCATCACTTGGACAAGAGCCTGAAACACAAGAGATATCATTGCTATATTTTATTTTTCTGTTCTTTAGCAACCCTATTTTGTTTTAAACAAAAAAAGATGCTGTGCCATTTTTCAGGAAAATGGGCCCTTTAGCTCTGGGCAGCTGCACTGCATTCTTTTGGGGCCTAAATCAGGAAAGAATTTGGCTCAACCTATTTGCTGGAAATCCCCACTTATTAAAGAACCCAAATGCAAAACGAAGCTTTGTTCTCCTGTTAATGGACTTAATGCCAGGAATAGAGGCTCTGGCACAGGAGCAAGCAAACGAACCTGTGAACAGTTGGAGGAGAACGAAGGAGGCAAGCCCGTGGTCCTTAGGGACAATGAGCGAGTTTTTGTGAATGTTGTGTGTTTTTTCTGTTTTTTGGTTTGGTATTTTTTTCTGTTCAGTTTGCAGAGGCTATGGGCAGTGTGCCATGAAAGAAGCAGTGCCCAGATTAAGGGGTGGGGTTGCCCTGCTTAGGGGTCCCATAAAGGCAGTCAAACAGTCAGCCAGCAGCACAGAAGCCAGCAAACAGGAGTTTTGTTTGGGGGGTATGCGTGTGGGGGTCTGGTTTTGTTTTTCCTTTGACAGGATGTTCAGCGGGAAGGCTATGACAGATGCAGAGGCAGCAGTAGGAATGACCCAAGGAATGGAAGAGAGAATGAAGATAAATAGGTGTCAAAGCTGCGGGATGTATATGATCCTGGAAGGGGAACCTGAAAAGCACTTCATTTGTATGAAATGTTGCCTGACAGAGCTGATGGAAGAGAAGAACTGGGGTTTGGTGATGTATGTGGAAACTATGGCTGAGTTTTGAAGGGGATTTGAGCAGATGATCAAGAGAAGGCAAGAGGATGCTGAAGGGGAAAGTCAAGACTTGGAGATGCAAGCTGGGGGAGGAGGGGAGACTGGTGGGTGAGGAAACTGGCCAGTGGAAGCATGTGACTATATGAACTAGGCAGCAGAAAATATTGGCTAGTGAAAGTGAAACAGAGCTCAAGAACAAGTTTGCTGAGCTGGAAAATGAAAAAGGGGCACAGCAAGTGGTAACTGATGTTGGAAGGGCAAAGAAAAAGAGCGGCTAGTCCTACAAGAAGAATGGAAGAGACAATAGATATACCCAGAGTTCAGAGTCCCAGGAGGATACAAGATGACTTACAGAAGATTGCGAGGAAGAATAAAAGACCAGAGGACTTGCAGCCAGAAAGAATGGGAGGAATGCCAGAGACTCACATCATCAGGAAAAGACATGTCTACATGGTTAGTGACCTCTTAATAAGAAGAACAGACAGGCCTATCATTAGAGCTGATCCAGGAAACAGAAGAGTGTGCTGTCTGACAGGAGCGAAGATATGAGGTGTGGGTCTGAGGCAGAAGATGATCCTAATGGGAGTAGGAAATATTCCACTGATTGTCCTTCATGTGGGAACAAATGATACAGCTAGATTCTCATTGTAATTTATCAAGGGAGACTATGCCAAGCTGGGGACTTGCTTGCACATTTAAATTGGTGTAACTGGATTCTCTCTAACTTGTAGTCTTTATCTTTATCTCATTATTTGAGTACTTCAGTAACTTGGCCAGAGTTTGGGGTTTATTATAGGAATAGGTGGTTCTGTGGCCTGCAATGTGTTGAAGGGCAGACTATATGATCATGATGGTCCCTTCTGCCCTTAGTCTATGAGACTTTAGTTTTTACGGAATCTAATTGCAGTTCACTACCCTCCATCAGCTCAAATCAAGAAAAAGAGATTGTGTTTGTTTCAGTTGTTTAATAAAATGAACACGTACTGTAGCTTGAGTCTTGTACAAGAGAGGACTCCAGGGTTCAGGTCAGGTTTCAAATTCTTGGTTGCTAGATGGAAGCCTTCTATTTGTGGTTTGGTGGTCTCTGTAAAATGAGTCAGTGGTCTCAATCTTGTTATTCATGGAAATGGGGGCCATATCATGAACCCACTGGTTACAATTGCCACTAAAGTAGCATGGGGGTCCAGGATTAATTACCCATAGGAAACATAGAATTTACTAATCCCCTCTAGGATGTTGGCCTTCTAGGGAATATTGAGCTGTATTGCCCACTAGCATGGGGAAGCTTATATTGAGGTTGACTGTTGTGTTTTCCCAAGCTGTAAGTTTACCACCTTTTGTGAGTATCATAGAGGGGAAAATCCACTTTAAAAAAACCAAACAACAAAACATCAGACATTGTTATTAGACAACCTTTATGTTAACTTTGCTTTGTGTGTGTCTGTCTGTTCGTCTGTCTGTGTCTGTCTGTATTCCCTGTGCTTTCCCACCTTTCTCCAGCAGGTGGCATAATGTTTATAGGTTTTAATGGCAAGTTGTACTAAGTACAAGGATTGGGGCAGGTGCTTGGGAACCTAGCAGTTGCTGGTTTGAATCCCACCACCAGCTGCTGTTGGTAGATCTTGATTTGATCTACATTTAGTCTTGATTGAAAAATAATATAAAAAACCAAGTTTTTCAAAACAGCCAACTTTAAAACCAATGCATTAAAGGGGACAAAAGAAGTACAGAAGTAATTCAGATTGGTCAGACTTCTTGTACGAGGCATTTTAAGCACCGTGAATGCATTTGTTTGCAAAAGGTTGGATGGCCACTGTACATGCTACACTGGCCAGAAAATCTTTTGCAAACAAATGCATTCACAGTGCTTAAAATGCCTCGTACAAGAAGTCTGACCAATCTGAATGACTTCTGTACATGTTTTGTCCCTTTTAATGTGTTGGTTTTAAGGTTGTCTGTTCTAAAAAACTTGTTTTTTTATATTCTTTTTTTAATAGCCAGTTTAGAACCTTTGTCACCAAGTATTTCTTGTCTTTCTTTAAATCACAATAGGAAACAAACTTGTATCTTTTAGATCAGTGGATCTAATTCTGCCTCTACTGAGGTCTAAATCCTGCTTCCAGAATCAATGACTAAACCCCTATTAACGTCAGTGGTGCAGGATCACGTTCTTAGGGCCCAAACCTGCAGATAATGAGCACCCTGAATTCAATGGGTGTTGAAGGTGTCTTCACCTTTCAAGATGACACCCTTATTCTGTTTCCATTGAAGTCAATGTGAATTGTATACTTATATGGGCCTGATCCAACTTCCATTGAAGCCCATGGGAATTGGATTGGGCCTTGAGTGATAGTCCACTGGACTTCATGCGTGTGTACACTTTAGGAGAAATTGTTTTCTTGTGATGTAAAATTCAGACATTTTCCTAGTGTTTTTGCATTGCATGATGCTAGCAAGCGGAACTGAATTTATCTCCTGCACATTAGACCAGTCACTAGTCTTTTAAGTAATAGGTGGGAAGAACTGCCTCCCTGAGAAATATTGCCCTTGTCATAGGATCAATTTTAAGCACACTGTCCAGCTCCTATTAACTAAAGCGAGAGTTATGTGTCTAACATTCTATGCTGCATGCTTAGTCATTTATTCCATGATGTGCAGGAAAGGAGACAAGTGCAATCTCCATTCTTGTTAACAGGGATTGGGCACCTAATTCTCTGTTCATTGTACTGCAACTAAACAGTAAACTGTGTTCTGAATCAGCAAAAAGATCCCCTATTCAGCTGGAATAACATGTAAGGTATAACCTGGGAAGAAAGAAAATGGGTGGAAATCTATTTTTTAAATGTGTTTTTAATTTTTTCCCCAAAAACGATGTTGACACTGAAAACTCAGAATAATGTTTCCTTCTCTCTTCCACCCATTAATAACTTTGTATTACATGCAATTCAGTTGCTACTAGCACTTTCATTTCAGTGGCAGATTTTCATCTCTTTACTAGTTTATGGCTAAATCTGTCCTTGTAACAGTGTTTTACAATTAGTTACTTTCCAGTATAATTATTTCTATGCTTTTTCTTTTTCTCTTTCTCTGTTTCTCAAGTGTCCTTAGGGGAAGGGCTTCCTGCTGTTTCACCTTGATAGAGCTAGCTTCAGAATTCTTCTGCTTAGTGTAAACATCTTCACTGCAGGTGCAAAATCAGGTGACAGCACCTTCGTGAAGCACCCTTTCAAACTAGTGATTCTTTTTCTTAGCTCATAGGTTGATTGCATCACTGTTGAAACTTTAACATCTGGTTACTCAATTGGTAAGTGGAAAGTAACAGAACAGATATATTAGCATACATGCCCATAGTGATAAAGATACTTTATATCTCCATAATATGTTCAGCCTGAAGATTCCAAAGCACTTTGGAAACTCTGGGAAGAATGAGACAGCCTTTCTTTTACTCCACAGCAGGTCCTTATCTGTCTATCTCCTTCTTTTCAATCTTGGACATTACCCCTGCTCTCTTGGCTGAAAGGTTTATGGGGAATGAACCTGTATAAAATGCCTATTTGTCTTTATGTACTTAGTGAAGAACATACTTCAGAGCAAAGTATGGTGAGTGCATACGACTTCTCCTTCCGTGGGCAGAACTCATGCATTTTGGAAGAACTGTAAGATATAAAGAACAGCATGACTTGCATTGATGTATCATGTGAACTGTTCTGGCAATATTTGTGTCCCTTCTTATGTATGAGCAGACAAAACTAAAACATAATGTTAAAAACAAATAACCCACAAGGAAGAGGTTAGAAAATGGCCATATGAAAGCAAGGATGGCTTTCCCAACTTGGAGCAGTACAAGAACCTGAATGGACATTTATTGAAGTCTTCGCTTAAAACTTTAAGTGGCAGTTTTACCTGATAAAAGGTTAAGTTTAAAGATTTTAGGATAATAATGATGATGATGATTAATAATCAACAATAATAAACAATAGCGCCAGAAGCATCCGTCACTGTCCAGCTCTGAAAATAATCAGCCAGTCAGCATGATGTTATCAATGCATGAAATTATTTTCTGTTCATGCTCAGTTTACTGTTTGTAAAACAAATTCCAAATGAGGATATAAACAGAGCTAGCTGAAGAGTCACATCAGCAAGGTCTGCCAAGCAAAGCAGACATTCCAGGTATCAGGTTTTCTCAAGGAATATGAATCCCTCCCACTCAGTCTTCTTGACAGTAATGCAGGTGTTAGCATCATCAAATGATTTAAAAATCTACTTCTATCCAATCCAAATTACAGTGAACTTTGCGAGGAATAGGACAGGTGGCAATAGCTTCCCATCTTTCAGACTCTTCTTTGCCTCGTCAACACTTTTCATTGACTTGATGAGGGATAAATTGCCACAATCCCAAGGTGTCAGATTAGCTATTTTGAGACTCTCGTTCCTGATGGTATAAGTCTCACAGACTTTGCGTGAGACTCAGGAAGTAAACTGCGTTTAGTTTTATTTTTTAGTGATTTAGTTATTTTATTTTTAGGATTCCCACAAGAGAGGAATAGAATCACCATGAATTTTTCCATCATCAGGACAGAATGAGAGTCATGTCTTTTTGCTATAGCATTCTCACCAAAATGACAGTAGTTAAAGAAGAAGTAAACCAGATTTCTGCCTCACTGAGTCTGTTCAGTTTCCTAGTATAGATCATAGTTTGGTTTCATATTGAAATGAAATCCCTCTCCAAATGTTTCTCTTCAATAAAGATAATCAATTTGGTCCCATTGCTCTATTGAGGCAGTTGTAAAATACAAAATATAAAGTTCCCTGTGTTGAACATTTCACGTTTCCCTTCTCGTTTTAGTAATCACTTTAGCCATACAAAAACACATACAATTTAATCATTTTTAATTTTCTGAACCCAAAATATGAGATAATAGAGCTGTTCAAAACTGTGATGCAGCACACACACAAAGTTACCTGGGACCTACATCACCTGAGCGTGAATGACAGGATTCATCAGAGGAGGTTTCAGTTTCTATAGACTTATGTTTTTGTTTCCTTGCACTCCAATTATTCTGCAGTTGTTCTGTCTGATATGCCTGGTCTTTCAGAACAGAAACAAGGATGAAAAAGCAGCCATATGGATTTGACAGCTTAGGAAAGGCATGGGATCTCTCCATATGAATACATCTTTAGCCAGATATTATAATTAATAAATGGTTCCTAGCATCAGAAACTCATGATTTCCCCCAAATATACATTGCTTTAGAACTGAAGGGAGAAATTACTGAAATACCTTGAATGGCACCAAACAAAATTATCTGCGAAGTATTTTTATTGCATTTTTAAATGATACGTATATAGTCACAGAGCCTGAGTTTTAATGTCCTGTCTTTGATACTTCTGAGTTTTAGTTACATTATGTTTTGGTCCTTGATTTATAGTAAGCTCATTTTCCCCTTCAACCTCCGATGGCGGACAATATGTCATATCTGTCTTTTTGAACAGTCTTTGGATGGGCCACCATACTCCTAAAGGATTGGGACATACTGTTATCTGTGAGCATCATTGGGGCAATCTCAAGTTATAGGAAAACCCACTTTGTATGTTATTTAAGGAATTGTTAGTGACTGAGATCACAGTTTTTAGAGTCCTTGTGCATGAGCACTTGCAGGAAACTTATTTTAGGACTCAGAAAAATGTTTGGCAGCTTGAGTAAACTTGCTAGTCTTGCAAGAGTTAAATTTAAAACTGGACTCATGCTGCAGTGTTCAGATGCAGAATGGAAAGTTCCCAGGACAGTGGCTGGGTGACTGACTTCCGTGGTACTTGATCAGGCTGCATGATGGTCTTACTGTTTAGCCTCCTGTACTATATTCAAATCCTGTCCAAATCCTGTTCTTCATTTCTAGAGATGGGCTTGAACAAAAAACTCCTAGTACTGAATGGTAATGGAAAGGACCCAACCCCAAACACCCCAGATTGTGTGGACTTTTGAATTCAGTTCTGGCTTTTATGATTTAGGTCCGTTTCTAAATGTATCCTTTCTTGGGTCATCTCTTATATCCAGATCTAATTATAGACATTCCTCAGAGTAAAGTCATATTTGCGTTGGACATAATTTAGGTATGTATATTTTCTTTTTCACAATTTGAATGTGAATTCGGTGCTTGTGAATGGCATATTGTTCGTACTTGAATTTTTTCCTCTTGTAGGGATAAGACCTGTTCCAGTGGCTTTCCCCAGTTAAAATATGCAACATTTCTTTAAGGTGGGTAGAATCTTCCAGAATGGAGAAAACCTCTGTGTGTGTGACCACTGTCCCACTTTGAACCCTGGCGTCTGCAAGTCTTTACACACATACAGAGCAGCCAGTGTGAGGACCAGCTTCCCTCCATACTGGTCTGCCAATAACTTTAGCCCTGATCTGATGCTCTGCTGTGAGAGTCAATAAGGGCCAGTGGAGATCTTGGTGCTGTAATCTGTCCATTGGAAACTGGCTTGAGACCTCACACATTTCACACCTATGCCGTTGGTATCCCACCAACCCTACCTGGGCCCTCACATTTAAAGGCTCTGTATGCCACTGGTAATTCTTTTTATTTTTCTGTACTAATTTTCTCACATTGTCTGAATATTACCCATGTATTATAGTCACCAAAATTCTGTTATGGGAAAATGTCAGTAAAAAGTAAATTTTAAATAGAAAAAAGGTTGTTTCTAAGAACAGATTAAAGTAAAACATATCAAGCATGTAGTTTTACTGTTAGAAATAACATTTTTGCAATGGAAAGCAATGAGAAAGTCCAGCTAACTTTGTTCTTCCTGCCTTCCCCTGTTCTGTATCCAGTGGTGAATTGCAGCTTCAAGAATATGTATGGTACCTTCCACAACAAAATTAATGCTTCTTCCTAGAGTCTATTTTGGGAAACAAAAGATGAGTAATGAAAATGTTTATAGTAAATACACCTTGCAAGGCAATGTTGCAAGGTACAATTTTCAGACAAAGGCCTTTGTTACGATAGAGCTAAATTTATAAGTACAGGTTAATTAGAGATAAAGGCAGATCAGAAAAAGCCCTATATTATCATAGAATGTTGTCATTACTTTAGAAAATGTTTGGAAGCTAGAAAATTCTAAGATAAAGGTTGAGTCCAAACCTAAGCAGCTATAAATCAGTGTAGCTCCATTGAAGTCAATGGATCTATGTCAATTTACATCCACTAAGGATCTGGCACTGTCTTAAAAATACTACTACTACTAATAAAAAAAAATCAATTGCAGAGTGCCCACATCACATTACAAAATTGCCTTAAGTGGCACCATAGCAGTTGATAAAGACTGAATGGATTATGGAAGCTAAGTGACCCTCTCACTTTGAATAAGGTACCTTCAGAAGAGGATTGAGGCAAAAGTTTAGGGGTGCCAGCCATTATTGGTAATAGTACTCAGATACTGTGATGATGGGCACTATGGCTGCATCTACACCGGTAAATTAAGTCGAGTTAAGCTTGCTTAAGTCGACTTAATTTACCCTGCATCTGCACTACAGTTCTCTTAAGTCGACTTAAGGAAAATAAAGTCGACTTAATTAAAATTAAGTTGACTTTATAACACCACCTTCCTATTAGACCTAAGGCTTAAGTCGACTCCTTAGAGTCGACTTAAGCCAGTGTAGATGTGGGGTAGCCTAAGTCGATTTAGGGCTACCCCAGGGCTACACCAATGCCCTCCCTGCCGGGGGCGGGCACAGGGGGAGCCTGGCATGCCCCCCCACAGGGCAGGGCAGAGCCCTGCCCACCCTGCCCCTATGCCCTGCCAGGGTCCCTGTCCGCCTTTGCCCCATTGTACCTAGATACAATGGGGCAAAGGCTGAGCCCCCTGGCATAGGGCAAGGGGTACCTTCCCTGTCCCCGTGGACCTCCCCTAGGTCCCCCTAAGATCCTAGAAGTTGACCTAGGCGTCCAGTGTGGATGCTCTAGGTCGACTTTCTAAGTTCCCCTTTAAGTCGACTTTATTTTTAAGTGTGGACACACTAAGTCGACTTAGTTAAAGTCGACTTAAAATTACAAGTGTAGACATAGCCTATGTCCAGGGTACGGCACTTCAGCCAAAATATGTCCCCTGATGTTCTGCCAAGTGGCTAGTGATTTTACTGTTTAATATGTAGGAGCAGACTTTGGAATGTGCAATGATCTGTCTTAAAATTGAATGGATGGACTGCTTGGCTCAAGATGCAACATGCATTCTGAGACCTGGAGTCTGCATTAGAGATGAGAATGGCCACTGTGTATTGGATTTTATGCAGATTAGGTATTGCCTCAGGCTCCTGGCCAGTTGACACCATGCCCCTCAATAGGGTAAAGTTTGGGCACCCCCTGTTGTACAGTATTCCAGCTGCTGTTGTGATATCAGTCGAATGTGTAGATACAGTAGGTCCTTGGAATAAAATAATGACCTCATATATTCTAGTGATAACTCTCCTGTTGCACTCCCCCATATCAACTTCAAATTTCCTTGATTAACTTCTACTCTGTGCAGCTCCTGAGCAGAAGACTGAGTCATTGCACAGGGCAGGCCATTAGCTTTATCTGTAATAAAAAAGTTTAGTCTCAAAAGCTGCAGGCCCATATGGTTTCACATCTGATTTGTTTCAAATCATTTAGGTAACAAGTTGAAACACTCTCCCTTGGACATATGTTTGGGTGCGGGGGCGTGTGTGTGGATTTCCTTACTAAAGGCATCTTCTGCCAGCCTTTGAAGACCATGTTATCTTTGATCTATAATCGTGACAGTCATATATAACTGTATTTCTTTCACAGATACCTTGACTTTAGGATGTTATTTACCATTTGCCCTAGGAGACTGGGGGCAGAGCCTTGCCATACATTACTAATCCCGATCAGGCGGGATTTATTATAATTTACAGTACAGCATGTGTTTTCTTATTCATACACTTTCCTCCTGCTTAAAGTAAGGAAGTTTTTTCATCTTAATAGATAGAAGGACTTGTAAGTCTTAAGCCCATTTGCTTTAAAGGAGGGCTTTGTGAGATGAGTCACGACAGGGATCCAAGGATTTAGTAAAAATGGATCTTTCTCCAGGGCTGGGAATTTAAGGGGAAGAGAGGGCACTCTCTGGTGACCTCTTCTGGCCAGTGTTTGGAACGACTGCAGAAGGCTCTTTACAAGGGAGAAATTTCCAGGGTCTTGGAACAAGGGCCCATATTTTAGTGTAATGTGGAGCCTTTGGGTGCATCTACACTGGCAAGTTAGGTCGACTTAAGGATGCTTAAGTCGACCTAAACAAAGCCATGTCCACACTGGGCTTTTCTTAAGTCGACTTAAGCATTTCCCTAACTTGACTTAATAACACCTCCTTTTAGGTCGACTTAAGCCTTAAATCGACTCCTTAAGTCAATTTAAGGCCAGTGTAGACGGGGATTAATGCTAAGTCGACTTGATTAAGTCAACTTAAAAGCCAATATAACGGCTATCTCTGCTGTTAAGTCGACTTAATAAGGTCTACTTTGTCGACTTAAAGTCGACCTTGTTAAGTCGATTTAAGAAAGTGGACTTAACTTTGTAAGTGTAGACATAGCTTTTGAGGGTAAAGGAGAATTAAAGTGGTCTGTGGATGCTCACATGAACCTTCAAAATGATATCTGATGTTGTGCTATCACTTTGCTTGGAAGAGGAAGACTATGACTTTGAGCCAATTATGAAGCCTCTCATGGAAAGGATAAAGTGACATCCAGCTATTGATAAACAATTATTTGTTAGTCTTTAAAAGTGCCACAGGACTCCTTGTTTGTTTTGCTGAAGTAGACTAACATGGCCACCCCTTTGGAACCAGCTATTGGTGTGAATGGTTTTAACTACAATGCCGTCCACATACAATACACAGTGGATCTGAGACTATTATTCCACCTCAAGTCGCCTCTATCCTAAAAGCTTGTCTAAACAAACAAGCTGCAGTGTAAAGCTACATCACACTTACTATCCAGGAGACCCTGCTGCCCTGCACTGAAAGTTCCCTCTTGTGCTTTTATCTATTTCCCTTTTGAAGTGGGCTAGATCAAAGTAAGCTTGATAGGGTTACCACTTTTGAAATGCAAAAAAATGCCTTCTCCAGTCCACTACACCCACAACAATTAACCACAAGGCAACTCTGCAACCTGCTTCTCCTCACTCTTGCATGATTCAAACCCTTTCTCACATACATGTCTGGTGCACTTGCGTGTTGTTGGGCGGAGAGCTGCTGTATTTTCAGCAGTTTTCATCTGTTATCACTTAACCTGTGGAAGTGGGAACACTGAAGCATAGTTAGCTGGACACAGAAACTTTTAACATTAGATTTCATAGTGAATTGTGATAATAAAGCAAATCTTTAGACCCACATAAAAAACCGCCAGCAGATTATTTTTCTAGCAACTGGCAAATCTATAAAAAAACTGGCCAGGCCAGTTAAATACTAACTAGTTGGTAACCCACAGTAGAAAACCTTTAGTGTGTGGCACGAGGGTCCACACAGATAGTGGGTGGCAAACTAGTGAGGCAGTTTCACACCCCGGTTTGTGTGTGCTAACATTTCATCTAACAAGCCATAAGACTTTCCTGAAATCTATAGACATTTGAGTAATTAACGTGAAACATAACGTTAAAGCTTGTTACAAATCAGAATCTCTATGTCTGAGCTTTCTTATTTTAAGAGTCCATGGGCATTAGTTACTTTTCATGTGTTGTTACTGTTATTTGGCTTAAACTACACATTGAATACAGGAATCTTTAGAAATGAAGGGTCAACACATCATTCTTTGAATCATTCTTTCCTTTCTACAAATTTCTGAGTACAATGTGTATCTTATGTTGACATAGATCTGCATGAGTAGAGAGTGCAGAATTGGTTTCAAAAGACTTGCTTTACGAATGGTGAAGGACAATTTCTCCCTAAACAGAGGCCTCCTGGTTTGGACTTTTAAGAGATTTAACAGGCATGTAATCGTTCATGGAATATGGATAACTCCTGTCCATTTTAAAAGCAGCCATGGATATTCATATGTGAAGGAGGGGGCTAACTTCCATGTGGGAATTAGTAGATTTGTTTACTTGCTTCCTGGAATGATAAGCTTCATTAAGAGGCTGTTATTCATGTTTACCCTGTCTCTGATTTTCTTGAGGCTGGCTGTGGTTTTGCAAATTCAGTTTTACAAGACAAATACATATAACTCTACCTAGACTTCTGTTCCTTGGCAGAAGCTGGCTAATTGTGTGCTGCATGAATGGAGAGGACCCAAACCAAACTCTCAGGTCCCAACATTCAGCACCAGCTCAAACTTTTTTAATGGACTGAACCAAAATCTTGGATCTGAACACCAGAACACAGCAGGCCCTGCAGTGGGGAAGCTTATATACTGCCTTCTAACTGAAGAAACTTGGGGAAATTAGCTGACCCTAGATTACAGCACCTGGGTAGTGAGAACATAAACAAATGTTTGTGTATTTCATTGAAGCTTTGTCTTGTCTTTGTCTTGGGGACATTTGTCAAGGCTGGACAGCCTAAAATTAGCTCCATCAGCTGAGCTGTAGCTCCTGGGTGTGTGCCTTTGCTCATTGCCTGCCTCTTCCTTCTGTTCTGCCTCTGCAATCTTTTGTGAGTTGTTCGGCGTGTAAGGATCCTGCCCTTTGAGAGGAGAATGCTTGTTCTATTCAGACCTGTGCCTACTTAGAAAGAATGGGGCTGACAGAGTCTAGGGAGGGGCAGCATGACCTGTGCACGCTCACTTCGTATCTACAGTTGCCATTAGTTGCCACTGGCTTAGTTACTCTGGGTGGCCATATTATTTGACAGCTTTCAGTTCAGTGAGCCAGAGAATTTTCTTAGATTTGGGAGGAAAGTTTTAAAAGTAGACTAAAGTTGGCAGTTGTTTTGGTTTTTTTCCTCAACTGGATGCACATACGTTGCTAACCAATACCAGGTGAATTACAGATTCAAACAGGTAAGTGTCAAATCTTGTTGCTGTCGCTATTTTATTTATTTTAATATCTCCATTGTGGTAACACCAACAGGTTTCCTGTATACTTTGAAGTTTGTATTTGGTGAATAGGTAAGCTTAATTTAGCTCCCTGGGGGCAGCAACCATATTTTGGTTCTGTGTTTGTACAGCACCTAGCTGTCCTAGTCCATGATTAGAATGCCTAGGTGCTATGTTAATATAAATAATTATAATAAAATAATAGTAATATTCACTATCTTACATCTTTATTTTTTATACATCTTACATTTTTAATTGCCCAACCTCATTCCTAAACTGACTAGCCACAAAGTCATATTGCTACAACCTTCATCTTTCCTCACTCCATCTTCTTCCTCCTATTAGTCACACTCATTTCACCTCTAAAGTAATAATAATAATGAATTGTACTTTAAAAAATACAAAGACTATTATGGGGGAATACTTTTCTGGGAAAGAAAAACCTTAATCGTTGTTTCATCCCAATTTTATTGGAGATTGGCCCAAACAGAAATGGGAATTCCAAACACCTATGAACTTAGGGGGTGTGGGGCTTGAAAATTGGATCCGAATGTTGCAGCTGGAACTCCCCTCTAATTTTTACATTTTCAATCAGTTCTGCCTTCTTCATATCATTAGCAAGGTCATAAAGTTAGAAAGAGACCATTAGAAGCAAAGCTAAGTGTGGCTGAATGTACTCCTATATTCACACCCTACACATTATTACCATAATCTTTGTCCAAATATGCCTTTGTGATATCATTAGAAAAGTAGTAACTCACTGGTAAATAATACCATGATGAAATAATATCATCAAAATGTGTGCAGTAACATTATATGGAAAGTTATAAACATAAGCTGAAATGAGTTTACCAGAGAAGTCTGGATAAACCAGTTTCTCAAAGATAAAGGACAAGCTGACATCTCTAGCCAGACAACAGAGTCCTGTGGCTCTTTTAAAGACTAACAGATTTATTTATCGCATGAGCTTTCGTGGGAGAAAATCCCACTTCGTCAGACGCTTTGAAGATAGGAAAGTTACACCTATCAAGTGGCCATTCTTTGGCAAGGAAGGGAGACAGGAGCAAACAGAACTGCATCTTAGCAGATAACAGCAAGGGTCCCTTTTCACCACCACACTCTTTGTCCTCACAACAGAATCAACTTTATCTATGGATAACCTTCATGAAAATACATTTCAAAATGAGGACTGGACTATAAAGTGTGGAGCAAAAACACCTCAAGGTATCCAGCTTTAACTCTTTCAGCTAAGAAGCCAGAAGAAACCAATCCATTTGACTTTGGGAGCAGATCCTGGCCTGCAGATTTGGTCATCAGTGTTATTTGGAACATGCGGTAAGAGACTTCACTTTGAACCAAGTCTAGTTTGTTAAGTTATAGTTACTAGAAAGCGTTTTGTCTTTATTTCTCTTTTAACCATTTCTGACTTTCGTGCCTTATAACTGTACTCACTTAAAACCTATCTTCCTATAGTTAAATAAACTTGTTTTATTCTTTAACCAGAAGTAATTCAGTGTTGCAAACTGTATGGGTTACTCCATTTAGGGTAGGAGATTATTGTATATTGATCCACTTTTAGGGGCAACAGACCTATTATATCTGTACTGCCCAGAAGAGAGCAGAACACATGTTTTGGGGGAAAATCTAGGATTGGGAGTGTGTTGGGTCACCTCTGGAAGTGGTAACCATGGCTGGTGGAAGCCAGAGTGTAATTGATGTACGGCTGGCAGACTGCAGCAATCACAGACACACAGAGTGTTACCTGCAGGCTGGAAGGCTGTGAGTGGCTCAAGTTGCGATGGAAGTGCTGATAAACGCTTTAAATGCACAGCTGCTGATGCAAAGTTGAGTTTGCTATCACACAGCATATAAAACAGTTACTGGTTCTCTTTGATCAACATTTTTTGGTATAAACTGAACCTGCTGACAAATTATGTCACCACAAAGAAGCTCAGCTCTTTGATTGAATAAAAGGAAACAAGCAAAAGCTGGGACTTAAAAAATGTATGTAAATAGCAGAGAATTTCATTTTACATAGCTCCCTTCATGCTCAGGGTATCTCACGGCATCTGATGAAATGATGGGTTAGACAATTGTGGGACTGTGTCCTTCTGCCATAGACTGATGCAGCAACCCTACATACTTGGGAGTGGCTCCCAAGTAGCCTCCTTTGAGCAAGAGTGGGACGTAGGTAGAAAACTGGGGGTTTAGCCAGTCTTTTCTGTAAGTGCCCATGGCTTTTTAACATCTACTTGGTGCAGATGCTAGAGAGAGTCAGAACTGAATGTTTCATCAGAAGGATGTCACTTCAAACAGCACTGTATCTTCCTAGTCCTACACTACAATGTCAGTGGTAAATACAAGGTGAGACTTGAAGACATGGCCTGTATATTAGAGCTCTGCGACCTTTAATAATACAACCTGAAAGCTAGAACATTTGAGGGATTCAGCTTTGATTTTTGCAATGTTAATTTGTATCTGAAACTCAAAGTGAATTCTGGGCCTGTGAACTCCTCTGATCAGAAATCCCCAAAAAGGTTTGCAGAAGCCCCATTTATCTGAAACCATCGAGTTTTCCACAGCTCTGTTTTTCACCCCAAAATGAGAGCGCTACCAATGCACTGAGCCATCATAAATAGTCCCAAAATGCAAAATTTGGTTCCAGATTTGGATAGAAACTTTCCTAATGGGTGAGGTTGTTGAGGTCCAGTCTCTTCATTCAGGACATTATGGAATTAGGGGCCAGCCCTGGAGTTTGGATCAAGATCAAATCTGGATCAGATTTCCTAATAGTTTAGGAATCTGGAGTTTCTGGAGTTTCGATCCCTTTTGAGTACTGACATAAATAAATGTCTTTTTGGAATCGGGGCATAGGAAAGAGGGAGGGTCTCAAAACACAGCTAAGAGGTTGAAAGATCTGCTTCTCTGTAGTAAACAGGAACATAGGAATTGCCAGATTGGATCAGGCTCATGGTCTATCTAGTCCTCTGATCTATCTCTGCCAGTGACCAGCCTCAGATGCTTCAGGAGAAGATGCAAGAAATCCAGCAGTAGCCAGATGCATAGTAATGTGTCCCCCATGAAGGTCTCGTCCTAATCCCAAATAGTTAGAGATGGCTTAAACCCTGAACCTGAGATTTTATATCCCTTTAAATTTTTTTAAGCAATAAGTATTATAATTCTAGATAATCTTTTTATCTGTACAAATGACTACTCTCTGATTCTTGCTAAATTCAGGGCTTCAGCAATATCCTATAGCAATGAGTTCCATATTCTAATAATAAATTGTGTGAAAAACTTGTTTCCTCCTAGCAATTTTAATTTGCCACTTTCCAATATAATTAATTTATTGGAATTGTTATACTTCATTTGAACACATTATCTATATTAACAGAAATTATGCCCTGAGGGATGCCTTGGCCAGTCTAAGGGTATGTCTTCCCTGGAATCCAAGGTGTAATTGCAGCTTGGATTTATAGACCTAGAATAGCTTTTTCCATACTAGCATGGCTAAAAATAGCAGGGTGTATTATGTGGCGTCATGGACTTCAATAATGGGAGTAGGTGCCCAGGTTCTGGGCATACTTGTATACTGGGCATACTGTGCTAAAGCCCATCCTACATCTACATTGCTATGTTTACCCATGTTAGCACACCTAAAGCAAGCACAAGGATGTCTATCCAAGATATATAGCACCTTGGATTGCAGATAATTTAAAAGATGGTGGTTCATAATGAACCTTATCAGTGGTTCAAATAAGTGATACCTCATCAAAGAAATGCAGCACAGACAGGAAAATATCCAGTGAAGTACAGTATGCATTAAAAGGGCAATGGGATATAAATTATGTCATGGAATCATGACTACTTTTTGGGACAATCTATATGTGTATGTGTGCAGCTTTGTATGGGAAATCACATCGACACACTTTTTCACATGCAAGTGATAGAATTTGCACTGACAAATGCCATTTACACTTTCTGCTTGTGCTTATAGACTGCCCATCTGAAGGATTGCACACTAGAAGTTACATATGCACAAAATGGTATTGGATTATGTACGTGATCAGGAACAGTCAACATGGATTCACCTGTCAGAGGTGGCTTAAGAGGGCACTTGGTCCTGCCATGAGTGCAGAGGACTGGACTCAATGACCTCTCATGGTCCCTTACAGGTCCTATGATTCTATGATCACCATCTCGGGACAGGAAAAAACTCATCTCACATCATTTGAGATGGTCAAAAAATGCAGCCAGGTGTTGGGGGAAGGATTGCAAAAACAATTTTGCAAAAAATTAACCTTTTTCTTCATTGACATTTGAAATGTTGGCAAAGACTGGATATTTTCAACCAGCTGTACAAATCATATAGTATAGCACAATTTCCCAAATGCATTCTGGCATTTATCTCTTTTCTAAAAGCGCCCGGTTCTGCCCATTGCTAGGAGCAGAACACTGAACTAGATGGACTCTTGATCCCTAATACTTCATTATTAGACAAAGTGGGTGTGAAACGTATCCTTCTGATCTGCCAGCATTTCACACCTACCATAGTGTAACTGAGAGAAGAGATTGAGGGCTTGTCTACACGGAAATGGTGCATTGATACAGCTGCCGTGTTGCAGCTGCTTCACTGTAGCACTTCAGTGTAGCCACTACCTACCTACACCAACAGGAGAGGTTCTCTAGTTAGTTAGGTAATCCACCTCACTGAGAGCTGGTAGCTAGGTTAATGGAAGAATGTTTTCATTGCTCTACCATTGTCTACACTGAGGTTAGGTTGGCTTAACTATTCATTCAGGAGTATGTATTTTGCATATCGCTGAGTGACGTACCTAATTGACCTAACTGTTTGGTGTAGACCAAGCCTCAGCCCTTCTTTCTGCTGAAGTAACATCGCAGCTCTGTTCAAAGAGTGATCCTATTCCTCTCTTTCAGACACTGCTTTCTATGGGAATTGGGCAAACCAGGTAGCACAGACCTGCCTTTTGCTAAAATTAAACTCTGGACCCGGTTCTGTTATCACATACGCTGCTGGAAATCTGGAATACCTCAACTGAAATAAGCAGTGTTCTTCTTGGACTCACACTGGGATAAGTGAGCCTGTCTCTAACACACTTGTGCTTGTACAGGGCTTGTAGAGGCTCTGCTCTCTAGCTATATTCTGCCCTCTAGCTTAACTGATTGACAAAACGTGTAAAACTCCACACCAGACAGTAAGGCAGCTTCTTCCACAATCTGCAGCTCTTCAGTTCATTTCGTCCCTCTAACTCTCTCACTTGTCTCCTTGTCATTAAGTTGCACTGGAGTAAAACCAGCCTTCTAGTCCTTCTACATGGTGGGGTTGTGGCAGAGTAACTACATTGCTTTACGGACAAGGAGTCTGGTGGCACTTTTAAAGACTAACAGATTTATTTATCACATGAGCTTTCATGGGAGAAAATCCCACTTTGGTGCAAATTTCTGTACTATCGACGAGGTGAGCAACTTTAGGCATATATAACAAGAAGAGAACAGTGAGACATTTACAAGAAGTGTAATAATCAGTAGTCACAACATGCCAGTCAGACAGCAATTGTCAAGTGTTTTGTAGACATCTTGGCATAAGTACCAGAATCTTACATCCATCTCTGCATACCGGTGTGGACATGAGGCTTTTGTGACTGATTCACTCCATCCCTGTAGCCCAACACTGAGAAGTGCGGTGCAACATATGGGAGGTGCCCTGCATCTTCAGATGCTAGTGCAAAGTTGGTGGAAGTTGATGGCACTGAGACGCTCCCACAGAAATGTCTAGCACCTTTGAGGTACAGTTGTTCTGGCCCAAGCCAAGCGCAGTTCCACTTCCCTTCTTTATTGAATTATGCACATTCTAATCTGGCATGGAACTGGTCTTGCTGTTGTGTGACGAGGGCTTGGAAAAGTTCAGGCTCTCTGGTGGTCTAGATTGCACACAGCTGAATGCAAAGTGATGCAAAGAGATGGGCTTGGCTGATTCAGTGGCAGTCTTAGGCTATGTACATATGA
>ML685834.1:1821776-1837647 GCA_007922175.1 Pelusios castaneus
GTTACTTCCATCAGTTAAACACTTGGTTATTAAAGGAATTTTTAAAAAACAGCCCTTCTTATCCTCTTATCTTATCTTCTTATCTTTTGGGTTGCCGACCCCTGAAGAAAAACCTCCTGTTGCTCAGAGGTGGATCAAGCGCTGCAGGGCCCCTGGGCCTCCTCCACTGGTGCCCCACCTTGGCCTGGGCGCCCAGCCCCACCCTGCCAGTCTAGGGCCCTGGTGTAGGTGGGCCAGTGCTGGGAGGGGGCCTGAGGCCAGAGTCCGGCCACAGCCTGGCTGGTCGGCCCCCAGGGGTGACAGGGCTGACTGGCACACGCGATGTGGCTTTGGAGGTCATACTGCACACTCCAGGGGTTGGCAACCCAAGAGATAAGAAGAGCCATTTAAAAAAAATTCCTTCAATAACCAAGTGTTTTGAGAGCCACAATGGGTGTAGCATCGTGGTGGAGGGAGCTGTGAGCTAAGCCAGGGCACCTGCTCCAGGGGAAGGGCGGAAGTGTGGAGCTCAGCCTCTGGGTCTGCCTGCCCCGCTCCCCCCTCAAGTGCTGGCAGGGCGGAGGGCCCCTATATTGTGGTGGGCTCCTGGGCACAGGCCCCGTTGGCCCATGCGGTAATCCGCCCCTGCTGTTGCATTTTGCACATTCATGGCTGGTAGTGGATCCTTCAAGATCCATTCTTGAATCATTTGTGAAATCAGAATCCAGGTTTTTGAACATTTTTTTTTGATTCCCACAAAATGTTACAGCTACGTCATTTGTTATTTTGGCCTCAGTTCTGCTTTCACAGATGAGGAACCCTGCTTGGTGCAATGGTATTATTTACATGCTGCTCTGAGTAAAGGTTCACAGTCTTGCCTTTTATAAGTAAATGGTGACTTCATCTCGATTTTATATGCATCAATGCAAAGTGAGGCTTATCAGGTGTGACCTGAACAGGTCAATTACTAACCTGCTCCTTATTATTTTTATTATTTACTGAGCAGTGACTGTGCTAGACTCTGTCCATATATAGACAAAGTCACTGTCCCTGCCTTTGGGACTTCCATTTTATATTTACGTAATAGCTATAGAGTTACATATCATCCACCATCTTTCTTTACGCTAACCCTTACGGTGCTACTATTGCAAACTGTGCTGTACATAGAATTCCTGATTCTTGCATAGCTGCCGTCCATTTTCCTTACTGATGCACAACACACTGAGAAACGTGGCACAAACATTTTCATCTGACTTGTTTAACAATAATCTGGGCTGCAGCTGGATTGAGAATTAATTAAGGAAATGTCGCTTTTGGGGGTGCCCTACAGAAGCTCAAAAGTTCAAAGAGCACACCTCAGTTAAATAGTTTAGTCTTTAATTTTATTCACATTAGACTGCAGCACTTTCAGATATTTTCAGGAGGCTCATAGAAGAAAAGCAGTGATTCTGTTTGACACAGTTTAGTGGATAAAAAAGTAACAAAAGTATGAAGTCCTAACCTGCCAAAAGTATTTGAAAATAAAGGTTGGGCTTTTTTTTTTTCTTTTCTGGCTCAACTCCGTTATTTATTTTAATGTGTTTTAATTTCCTTTGCTCCTGTAGTACACATTGGTGACTCCCAGTGAGAGGTCTGCAACATTGTTTCATTGCTATGAAGTCTCTCCATAACTGCTATTCATTGTCCAGTCTCTCACCATTACAGATATTTTAGAATATAACCAACAATGAACTAGAATCGGTAGAACTATGTTTAAGAGCAGCAGAATAAAATAAAATGAGCAACAGAGGAGCATAAGGAAGCATGGACGATGGGCTTACATACATCCTGTATCCTGCAAATGATGTTATAATGTATCGTAGTACATCACAAAGGGTACCTGGAAGTTCAGTGGCATACTGTCATGTGATATGTCATTAAAATAGATTATTTTCTTCTTCCTCCAGTTCAGATCCTCACAGTTTGTCTTCTGTTACATCTGTGCAGTCCTGTGCTGCGATTCCCAATGATCTTTCACTCTTCATTTAGCCCTGTCTTTCCGACATCTCCTTTTTGTCTTGCATATATGGTAAAATACGATGGCTTAATCTGCATTTGTAAGGAGACATGTAGATTACAGCACTTCAGAAATGGATTTGAAAAGTTATGGCCCAATTTTCCAAAGTACTCAGCACTCATCAGGTCTTGTTGTCTCAATGAGGGCTTTTTGGCATGGAGCACTTTTGAAAATCTGGCAGTTTATTTAGGTACCTGAATGGGGGATGCTGGGTACCACCCAATAATAAGGAGCCCAATGCTGAGGGCTTTGCTCAGTCCTTACCTGTTATAGGGGCATCCCACAGTGCCAAGTTCTGAGAGGAATTTGGGATTTGACCCAATAATAACCCCAGAGACTTTGGTCAGAATTGGTTCCAAGTTTTCAGTTACAACTGGCAGATAAATTCCAAAGGGGTAGCCATGTAAGTCTATTGCAGAAAAACAAACAGAGTCCTGTGGCACTTTTAAAGACTAACAGATTTATTTATCGCATGAGCTTTCGTGGGAGAAAATCCCACTTCGTCAGACGCTTTGAAGATAGCTGGCAGATAGTGAGTTTGCTGCTGGCCCCAGATCTGTTGCTAAAAGGAATCCTCCTTCATAGCAAACAATGGTGCTGGATAACAGTGCAACAAGAGTATCCTGAGAACGAATGCTGGCCTACCAGCATTAAACAGCCCCATCCCAAATTACACCCATTTCTCAGTTGTCTGCCTTAGGTCTGATAGCAAAGTCCTTTTTACTTACTCGGCTATATTGCTTTAATGAAAAAGCCACTCAACAAAAGAAATAGAAGGAACGACATTTGCAACCAATTATGTTATTGCTGATCAGTCAAATTGCATTGGAAATTACATGTTAAAGTTAATTTGGCAGTTGATAAATTAACTAGTAGCCTGGTACTAGTATTCAATATCAGATTTTTCTGACAGAATGGCAGAGGAGATTATATGATGGTTAGTTGTGTGCCATGCTATGCTACTGAAGCCAATCGAGTTGCAACAGCATGTAAGTCAGTGTAGAATTTCGCTAGCTATCCTGTAAATATACCCTTGGGCACATTTAAAATCATGTTTTTTAAGCCTATATTTCTCACAACCACAAAGGAAGTTAATACTCGAGCATACAATTCAGGATTGATCAAATTGCCAGCTAGTGATCTGTTTAGTGGGGAATACTTGCTGTGCACTCTGACTTCTGGAAAGGATTGTAGCAAAATTGCTGCTTTCTCTTCCATGGCAGATGCTCTTCTTTGGTGTTTTATGCACTGCTCCTTTTTCTTAATTAGCTCTGACATTTCAGCCTTCATGTTACAGGCTTGTTTTAGAATAAAAGACTTAAAAAACCAGTTGCTTCTGAAAACAAAGTCTGGCTTAAATCCATTAAATCAGGATGTTTCTAGCAATCTGAAAACAATCATACAGGGCTAGAGCCAAGAATACAAAGATTTTTGTGCTGTGGGACCTAAGTGTTACTCTCCTGTGTCCCCTCCAAAATATCAACAATTTATATTGCCTGTAACCTCATATTCAATTCTCATTAGATTGTTCCTGTGCGGTGTTAAACAGCCCTTGAGTTTTGCACCAGTGGTGACTGCATTCCAATGGTGGGCTCCTGTCTGCTCCTTTTCCACTTCTCAGGAATGTTTTGAGAATTAATTCATTAATGAGATATACATAGTATCCAGTTGGAGTACATTCATTGAATCCAGAGGGTTTCACACCTGTAACTGAGAAAATAATTGGACTTACCTGTGAAAAGTGCTTTAAAATCCTCATATCGATAAAATGTAATGTTATCTTGAAGTGTTATTTGGCCCAATCCTATCACCCCTTTTCAGCCTTTATTCATTGTTAGTACTAACTATTTATATAGTGATCGCACCTAAAGGCCCTACCTTTTGATCCCCTATGTGCTAGGCACTGTGTAGATGCACCAAGGAGATGCTCATGGCCCAGACGGACTTGCAATCTAAAGACACAAAAAGTCAAGGGGTGGGAGATGGGGATACAATATACAAGTAAAGGAATCTGATGAGGAATTGACAGCTTTGTTAGTTACCTGGATTGTGATTGTTTTGTTTAAGCTGAGGGCAGAGGCAGAGTGTAAGGAAAGGAAGTGAACAGGGACTTTCTTGCAGCTCATCACCAGCATGTCATGCCCCAGGCTGGGTTTTGTGGCCATCCACGCATAGAGGAATGTTAAGGGAGTATTTGAATAGGATAAAGCAGAAGCTATTGGGATTTTATCAGGGAGTTCTTCCCATGTAGGGGTCTGCAACCTGTGGCTCTGGAGCCACATGCGGCTCTTTGGCTGCCCCCTTGCGGCTCTGGGCTCCCCCAACCACCGGGGTACCGTGCAGGAGGCCCATGCCTGGCTCTGGGCTTCCCACAGCCACCAGGGACCCCACGGGCAGCCCATGCCAAGCTCCAGGCTTCCCCCCCCCTGCATAAGGGGACCCTGCAGCAGAAATCCTGGCTCACCTCCTTGCACCTCCCACCAGGAGGCTACACCCATTGTGGCTCTCAAAACACTTTGTTATTGAAGGAATTTTCAAAAATGGCTCTTCTTATCTTTTGGGTTGCAGACCCCTGTTCCCATGCCTAAGGGGTAGCATGGGAGATGTTTGAGGAAAAAGCTGGCAGTACTAATTGAACAAAGTGATGATACACTAGTGGATCAGATAGGTAAGGGGGCTACGCTATGAAGGGGGTTAGAGGTAAAGACAAGAAGGCCGTGTTTGGTGAAGAGAGACCCAGTGGAAGGACTCAAAGAGTGGGCTGATGTGGTCCTTGAAGTTAGTGGTTTTGCCATAGCCGAAGCCTGAAAAGAGGAGGCTGGGGTAGTCCAGTTGTAATGAGAGTTGGATGAGAATTTTGCCTGTGTGTAAATAGATGAAAGGCTGGACTTTAGAGATGTTGGGTAAGAAAGAGTTACAAGATTTAGAAATGTCCTGAGCAGTGAGAGGACTGAGTCAACGATGACATCAGATTAAGGTCCTTAGAGACTGGAGGATGGTGGTCGTGTCCACTGTGACAGAGAAAAGCAAGGAAGGTGAGGATTTGTGGGGAGAGATCAAGAGCTCAGTTTTAGCCATGCTGAGTTCATTCAGGGACTTGTTGAACCACTGGGTGGAAATACAAGACAAGGGTCCATTGGGTGGAAATACAAGACAAGGGTCCCTGACATAATGCCCCTTGCCGCCACATGATCTGCAGGCACAAGGGAGCAGGGGTCAAGCCTCTACTTTATGGGGTCAAGCCATGCTAACCTCTGAAAGAAGAACTACAAGTTGAATCTCTGAGTATCCTCTTCTGTATATGGGAGTCAGCTGGGATTCGTTCTTTGGGGGTGGGAGGTTTGACCCTCAAGGAATAGGCCAATATTCTGTTTCCTAAATCCATAGATCCCCCATGATCCATATAGTTCATCAGAGGAAAAGACAGGCCATACAGAGATCTCTTGTCTTTGTTCTGCTGCTCATGTTCCCAATCCCTGTGGGAAATATGCTTTTAGGGATTCCCCTGGCTGCTGCAGTTCCCAGAACCCCAATCTGGGAAGGAAGGTGGTTTTCTATGACATGGAGGTGGAACTATTTATGTGGGTTTGATTGGGAGAATCCAGCATAAACAGATTATAATTCTTTAGAACATGCATTAGGGTGTTTTCAATTCTCTTTTCTTTCCATTGTGCTTGATGTTGTTTGATTATTTTTTCCTGATTCATTTTTGATAAAATAATATTCATTTTTTATCATTGTTTTCTTCTACCTTGTCCTGTATAATGAAATATTAATGAAAGTGAGTGGCATTCAGGGTCAAAAAAGACCCCAAACTTTCCTGTTGGTCCAGTCCTTTACAGAAATCTCAAACAAACAAGCTTTCTCTTGAGACTTCAAGTGCTTCATGATACAGTTATGACTGAAATGCTATGAGAAAAGCTTTTCTTGTGGTGTTTTATCCCTTCCGATTCTGGTCTGCACTCAAACCATGAATTGCTGGGGTGTGCAGAAAAAAATAATAATTAAAAATAGATGTGCAGTAAAACATTACCAAACCACTGAAAATGGTTCCATTGATCCTGAATTTTGCAGAAAGGCTAGTTCTTATTTTCAAGCTGCTTTGCCCATTCCTAATGATATACACAAAACAGTAATGTCTTCCCCAATGCCCAGAATGCAGAATGATGAGTAGATGGGGCTCTTTATAACTGTCCTGTCAACTGTCAAACATAATCAGCTGTTTGCTCACCTTTACATCTTTACATCTAGAAATGGCACAAAGTTCATTTGTTTCCCTTGATTCAGTTATTAAGGTTTTTACCTGTTTTGATTAGTTAGTTAGTTTGTTTCCAAGGAGATCGTAGAGAGATATTTGTAGCTATGGTGAAGAAATGGGGGCTGGAAATATATATGCATTTTGTCTTTTTAAACCAAAACTCAGTGAGTGAAACTCCACACCAGGGCACCTGGTAACTTCGTATGGTACAAGATAGAGAGAAGGTGGAATCCTGGCTCCATTTAAATGAATGGTGAAACTCTCCCTGACTTCTGTGGGTCAGGATTTTACTCAGAATGTTTAAATGACTATTGAACTCATCATGTACCTCCCAGAGCAAAGACGGACTCCCATCAAAAATACACCATTGCCTTGTGATCCTCTCCAAAACTGCCGGAAAACATTTCATTTGACCACTAGACGTATTTATATCCTCTGTGGCTTTCTGTCTCAGGAGGGGCCTGACTCAGAATCTCGGTTCCAAGCTGTGTGACCTTGTTCATGTGCCTCCCTGTGGGAATTCCCAAGCTCTGCAGGGAAAGGTGCTCCAGAGAGATTCTGGGAATGTAACAGCCCTCTCCCTCCCTCCCTCCCTTGCCCTGCCCTCTCAACTCTTCAAAGCTCCAACCAGTGGAGGAACAACCACAAGAGGCAAGAGAAGGGAGGACAATGGCTGCAAGGGTAACTCTCCCCAGTTCCTGTGGAAAGCAGGAAATCTGCCCATGTGAATCCTCTGGGGCAAGCTAGCAGACAGTGCATGAAGAAATGTAGGAAGGAAGTTACTCTACTCTCTGGAAAGTTATCTTCTGCTGAGAGTTCTGTAAATGGTCTCTTGAATCTGGTGTCCTCTGGTCAGTGAGGTTGTCCTTTGTCAATACTTTTGGAGACCTGTAAACTCAGAGAAGGAGGTTCTTTTCCTCTTGAATTGTTTAACGGAGCTTCTGACTAACACTAGTAAGTGTGAGATTAATGTCTAATGTCTGTTGCTCCTGGGATAGCTGAAAGCATTGTCAGAGCAGTTTCGGGTCAGGCCTATATTTGGGCCCCAAAGGACTGTGCAATCAAACAAGTCCAGTAGGCATGACAATGTTTTAGTAAGAATGCTTGGCGATTATGTAATACTTTTCATGCCTAGATTTTAAAGGGCTTTGCAATGGTAAATACCTAACAGTTTTGTGCCACTGGTAGTCATGGTCATTTTCCTCATTTTAGAGAGGATGCAACTGAAGTATAGAGGTGAAATAATTTGCTTAAGATTACACAGTGACTTAGTGGTAGAGTCTGGAACTTCTGATCAATTTAAATATACAGTCTCCGATATTATAATAGAGCAAGTCCACTGAGAGTTCTGTAAGAGAGTTGCCCACTGCATGGTGTGATTGGCACCGAGTTTCATTGGGCACTCATGAGATAAAATATTAATACCAGGAGAGGCAAATCAAAAAGCTTTCAATTGAAACTTTTATTCCTTCTAACCCACGAATACCATATTTGTAAAAGAAGCCAATTGAGTGACCAGTACCTGCTTCTACAGAGACATCAAGTGCTAGACCTATTTTGTGGTCAACTTGGTGCTGATCCTGGGCAGGGAAGACACATCTTCTTCAGAAAGTTAATGATGAAAGCTTCTGCGGTAACATCTGTTCTTCGAAAGTGACAAAGCCGAATCATCTGTACAAGCAACTGTTCTGCTCTCTGTCTGAGTGATCTTTCAAAAGCAATTAACACCACAGCTTAGAAAACACAGCGCCTACACAACTGGAGTCTAAAACCCTCTTTGTGTGACTATTCTAGGTCTTTATCTCATCCCCATCAAGTTATTACTGTTAGTTACAGAAAAATGTTCTGGAGATTGGTGATGGATCAAGGAGACTTTCAACTTCAAGTCGCTGGTTTGAATCCAACCCAGGTTGGTAGTTATCAATAGTAATTGCTATCAGATGACTGTTCAGTGCTTATGTGAATGGAGTTGATGGTACCAGTCCAATTTCTAATTCTAGTGGACAAGTAGGCACATTACAAATCATGTCAAGTGGCACTAAACTGGGGCTCTGACTGTCATCTCAACCGTGAGGCCAAGGATGGAATAGATGTAGCCACCAAACATCCCTCTGCAGATTGTGCCTCCATCTCAAGGTTAGGATACATTGATTGGACAATGTGTAGAAGCTCACAGTGCTTCTGCTTGTGCTGTATGTGTTCTAGGCTTCCACCAAAATGATATGCATTTGCAAATATATACATATAAAGCTAACTGTAAAATTGTAGGTCTGTCAGATGTAGTCTGAGGAAGTGGGTTACCAACAAAAAAACCCTGAGTTAATACAGCTTCTTTATTTACTGTGAGAATCTGAACATCACACTCATTTTCACATCACCTAATATTAAAATCCAGGTGTTTGGGTAAACTGGTAACTTAATGCCCAGGGACTTAATTACCACTACTCTGTAATGTGCAGAAAGCTGTAATTCTCAGCTTCAGCAAGAAATGTCACTCTGCAACATCGTCAATAAAAAGAAGATATACAGAATGCACTCAGATTTTGTGGTCCTTCTCATAGCTGAACTTGCCTGTCTTCTACACTAACAATTTTCTTCCAAACTTTTGATTTTTCTTTAGCTATATTCATACTTCACAGCCTCTTGTCACTATGTTTTAACTTTGCTTTTCCTATAATTTTGATCTAAATGTGTGGTACTGAATTAAAAGAAGCTTGCACTATTGGAAATGGAATTTCTTTTTTCTCCTGTATCATCAGCAAGTATTTGTCTGAACTGGTCTAAATTGTCTCTGATAACTTTAGCTTTGCCTGAAGGCCTTGGGGAAAGAAGTGACAAAAAGCTAAATGGTCTCCTTCCACAAGAAGCTCCTGGCAGCTGGAGCGCGGCTCTCCAGCTCTCCCTCCTCGTCGGGACCGCAGGGTCCCAGCTAGGAGGGAGCGTGGGGAGCGTGGGGCTTTCTTCTCCCCTGGGTCTGTGCTGAGCAGCTGGAGCGCAGGTCTTGGGGAGAAAGAAGTGAGCTCCACGGTCCCTTCTTGCCGGGACCTGAGTGGTCCTGGCGAGAAAGGACCAATGCCCTAAGTCGACTAAGTCGACTTAGGTCTACCCCACATCTACACTGGCTTAAGTCGACTTAAATAGTCGACTTAAGCCTCAAAGTCGAGTTTATACCAGGTGTTATAAAGTCAACTTTGAATTTCCTTAAGTCGACTTAAGGAAACTGTAGTGTAGACGTGGGGTAATTAAGTCGACTTAAGCAAGCTTAAGTCGACTTAATTTTCAAGTGTAGATGCACCTACAGAGACCGTGAGAAAGAAGAAAACAACAGAGCCCTGTGGCCCTTTTAAAGACTAACATTTATTTATCGCATGAGCTTTCGTGGGAGAAAATCCCACTTCATCAGTTGATTTGAAGATGGGAAACTTACAGAATGGGAGGAAATTAAATGCACGGAGGTGTATGACATAGGATCAGGTCAGGCTATAACAGCAAATCAAAATAGATGTTAGGATTCAAACACTGGGGAACAGCACAGAGAGGAAGGTGAGATCAAATCACCTGTTGTAATGAGAAAAATATCCGTAGCTGATTTGCTGTTACAGCCTGATGGAGTGGGATTTTCTCTCACGAAAACTCTTAAGATAAGTAAATCTGTTAGTCTTTAAAAGTGCATCAAGACTCTGTTTGTTTCTCTGCAATAGACTAACATGGCTCTTCCTTTGGAACATGAGAAAGAAAGTGAGGCTCCACCATTAGGAGAATGCACTCCAAAATTCCTCCCAACAAAGGGTTATGCAGTACATTCTGTGGAGGGAGCTCCTTAGATCCTTTGTCCACTGGTGTGGGTCTCTCTATAAGCAGGAATGATCCAGCTGTAAACTCTTATGTCTTGTACTTAGAATTAGAGAGGTGACTTGGTGCATTCATTTTTTTTTCCTGGCAATTTCTTAAACTGAGAGAGAGAAAAAGAGAGAGAGAGACTCAGCGCCAGTATCGTCTGCTCTCTCATTGCCAAAGGAAGGTTTAACTGGTTCTCTGTTAATAACAACCCAAGTTACATCCCGCCCCGCTCTACCAGAGGAAATAAGAGATGCCCTGTTAGCAGACCTTGTGCAAACAAAGCATTTGGTCTGGTTAGTGCCAGCTCCTACCATCCAGTAGCATTATTTGTTTTTCCATGCTCTTAATCTTATAAACTGAAATGAAACGGATAAAAGTGACTTCCTGAATATTGTGTAACATGCTGTATCTGTCAAGGTAGAAGACAAACAAACCAGACTTTGAACTTAGGAAAGTTTTAATAGGACTCCTACAGGAGTCTTTCCAGGGAAGCAATGTGTTTTCTTCTTCACTGGGAGATATTTTTGAGGGAATATTGGTGCCCTTCTCCGCATTGTTGGTGCCAATTGGCTGCAGTGAGCCTTCTCTGGCAGTTGCACCCTTTCCAAAAAAGCCTAGGAAGCGTGAGATTTGGGTCTTCCTAAGTGTTGCTACTGTTTGCTTTTGATACTGGAGAACGCCAGAAAAGAGCTGCTGCAGTAATGGAAGGCTGGTATCTCACCATGAAAAGATGGTGGAAGAGTTCTTCAGCTCAGACCTAGAGAAAGGGGCCTCGTTGGGCTCCAGAGATGAATTAAAGGCTTTAACAATTGTTATTTTGGATCAACCAACTCATCTCTCCCTAACTGTAATGAACATCTCCAAAAGAAGAGAAAGAAGACTACTTTAGAAACCTTCCCTGAGAATCTCCCAGCTGTTTCAATTTTCAGCTGTCACAAATGGTGTTTTCCCATGAAGAACAGCTGCAGATTGTAAGGCCAGCCCTGGCTGATGCATCTATATTCTGACTCTATCACCTATTCCACTTTGGATCTTTGCTGCTTAGACTTGATCATCGTAAGTCCCATGTAGATCTGATTATCAGGAATCCAGCCAGACCAGATACAAAGCATCCATGAGGATCCCCAGCAGCATCAAAGAGGGATAACTTCCATGACACTAATGCAAGTCTGAATTTAGGAAAGGAGGGGCGAGCATTATGGAAATGAAAGCAATAAAGGGCTGGAGGCAGCCTCTACTCTTCACTGCTGCAGCCCCCAAAAAACTTTTCTGCCCTGATTGCATGAGTACCTGGCTACTGTAATTGACAGGGATATGGGGAGATCTGCCCTAACAAAAGTCTACCAACCAGCAGAGCACATCATTAACTAGCATTCTTCAGCACGCTGACTCTGGGCAAGCCGTTGAGAAATGCTTCGGAAAGCAAGCTTAGAGCTTTCTTCTCTCTGGTCAACTGATTGTCCAGGGCTGTATAGCACATCAGCCTGTTCAGCTTGCAGTGAATTTGTAATGTAGCAGGTCACAGTTCACTGCAGGTCTTCATGGCCTGGCCTTGCCCTTATTGTTATCCTAAGGCTTCCTTTCTTCTCCTTCCCCTACTCCCTTCAGGAGGATGAAGAAGCCTCCAGCTAGACCAGGAAGCTTACCTGCTTCAGGCATTCATCCCTCCTCAGGGACCTTACTACAAGACAGATGCTACCACCCCGAGGCAGTGCGGGACGATATATAGACATTGGACCAAGTTCCCCATCCCTTTTTAGGTCAACCTTTCCCCTGTGTAAATGTCAGAGGACCCTCTTGGAAATGAAATGTGTAACCCATGTGATCTTATTTTCTCCTGTACATAGAGATAAAATTAAATTGAAATCTTCTTCCTGCACCTCCTCAGCTGCCACCCTTGGTCCTCTGAGGCTGGGGAGTGTATGGCCTTTGCTGGGAAAGCAAATCTAGCTTTTGGGCCATGGATGAGGGGAAGGGCTAGTGCAGGTGACTAGAGGATAGGTAGCACACCTCACTCCTCCCCACAAACTCAGTCTTAGGTGATCCAAGGAGGGAAAAATCCCAAAGTCCCTTCTGAGTTCTGATCTCGCACAGAGCACTTATGCAGAGATACCATGAGTTGTTATTGTAAAGGCATCATAGCTTCAGTTCTGCTCTAATTGATGGTGACCCTGAATTCACCTCCCAAGGTAACAGCTAGACTCTCATTTTTCTGGTCATTGAAAGATTTTTTCTCTCCATAATAAGAAAGTAATTAACATTAAACTTCAGCTACCAGGTAGAATGGATTTGAAAATTAAGCTTTCTGAAAATCTAAGTACACTATATCCACTGGAACATTCTTGTTGGCCCCCCTCAAAGAATTCTAGCATATTGTTGTGGCATGATTTCCCTTTACAAAAACCACATTGACTCTTCTCCAACAAATTGTAATCATCTATCTGTCTGACTATTCTGTTCTTTACTATACTTTCAACAAATTTACTTGGTACCTAAGTTAAGCTTACTAGCCTGCAATTGCCAGGATCACTTCTGGAGCCTTTTAAAAAACTTGATGTCACATTAGCTATCCTCCAGTCATCTGATACAGAAGCTGATTGAAATAATAGGTTACATACCACAAAGGTGAAGGGGAAAAGAGAGATTGAGCTGTAATTGATGTAGGCAGGGTCCTTGGTGGGTTTTGAGGATGGAGGGCCAGCATACTTGTACTGTGAGGAGAATGCACTAAGGGAATGTGAGACTTTAAGGAGAAGAGTCTGAGAGTGGGTTAGGGAGGCCAGGAGGTGGGAGGGAATGCAAGAGATCTCAAAATATTTTCCTGAGACGGGTGCCATTACCCTTATTTTACAGATGAAGAAGCTGAGACAGAGAGGTGAAGTGGCTTGCACAAGATCACACAGTGAGTTAGAAGAAGAGCTTCACATAGACCTCAGGTCTCCTAACTCCCTGACAATATCCCTTCTGCCTTCTAGTACTCAGTACCTTCAGGACTAGACCCAAAGTGGTGCATTCAATAGTGGATTTTATTGAGTAGGTGTCTGGCTCAATTATAAAAAAGAGTGTCTTAGAAACATCTCTTCTTCCCATTCCACATGTAACCATATTCGGCTAAACACAATCTCATAAATCATAAATGATTCATTAAAAAGAATCTTTTTTTTTAAAAAAAAATCTAAGCAGAACTTTTTTATTGTACAGACATTGCCTGTTGAGTTAAGACTCAAATCATCTTAAATTGTGGGCATATTCAGTTGAACATGTTCAGGAGATTGAGACAAAGAAATGGGACCTATTCTTTTCTGCTCATGGGCACTAATGCAAGTGACACAGAATGTGAAAGAATTTCATTCCTTTAGACACTGATCCTGAAAGTGTTACATTTACAATTTTCTTATAACCCAAATTTTTTCACAGCTATCCCCCCTGTAAATCCAGAGTAACAGAAATAAAGCCAGGGGGGTTATTCCAGATTCACAATATGTAATGAGATTAGCCCATATTCTTCATTAGCCTTGTCCTGAAGCATTGTGCAGTGCTGTGGTGCACTGTTAAACACCTACTGAATTTCACATCAGGGTGACTGCATTTCTGTAGAGAATGAAATGATCCCTGTACATACGGTAACATTCCCACATGTTCTGCATTCATTCAATTGGCAAACTTTCACTGACATCACTGGGAATTATATATGCACAGTATGAAGCTGCAATGCAGGAAAGAGATTTTAAATCAGATGCTGATGCCCACATGGTCTCTAACTCATTTTGCAAGGCATTTTGTGGTCCCTTTCAATGAGTGGCACTGTAGGCCTAATTCTATTCCCACTTACTTCAATGGGAGACACAAAGTTTGGAACCAGATCTGGATCAGAACTTCTTCAGGATTCTGAGACATAGGAGACAGAGGTTTTGGACCCAGCATTTTGTTCATTCTCAATCTCTAATATAAAATGTTAGTTGTAGGGCTGGTTCTGCAACCCTCAAAGAGCACATTATGCCAGAGAAGCATAAATAAGGCTGCACACTAACGGCCTGATCCAGGCCCCAATTATATCTATGAAAGCTGCAAGGTACACAGCTTTTGAAAGTCAGGTAATACATTTACATGACTAAATATGGGGAATGAAGGATCACTATCAACTCCTACTGGTTATAACTATACTCTTGGACCAGCCCATCTGATTTTATTTATGTCCGAACATTTGTTATAATGAAAATAGAGTAACTGAAGAGACACTTTTGGACAGGATAATGGTTTTCCACTCTGAAAATAAAAATCTCTACTTCACTATGTATATTCCATAAACACCTCAGCGTTTATACTGCAACAGGAGACAATTCAAGTGACATTATCTGATAAATACCATGTTCGATAGCTGCAATTTACAATGCATATATTTTTAATGGTGCTTCTAAACTAAATGAAATGCTCCTAAAATATGGTACTTATGGAAAACAAATGTGTGTTCTAGCAATTTTGTTGTTCAGGGTACACTATTTTTTAAAATAGATAACATCTTTATCCTGTCATACAGTAAATTATGCACTTGCCCTCTTGTAAATTTTCCCCTTGGGAACTTATTTACTGAAATGGAAATGTCTTTTTTTACATGTTCGTACCTCCAGAGTAAAACTGGCTAACTTAGTTATATACTGAGCATCTAAAGGGAATCCATATAAAATAAGGAATGTAAGCAATCTTAATGCACATATTGTTTATGTCTCCCACTCAAGTGGTGCATTGATGTTGGCTTAGATCCTTAATCTTTGACAAAAGAGGGAGAGTAGCTGCATTTTATAAAAATACTGGAGAAGGCTAGTGTTGACTCATCCAACAGTGGGAAAGAGCATCTAATGGTACTTTTGGGAACCCATCTTTACTTACTAAATTTAACTTTTTATGCAAATCATATAAAACCTCATAAAGCTAAACTCTTCATGTAAAAACATCTTGTTAATTCAAAGTATGTGCTCATCATCTGAAGGTTATCTTTTTTTTCTCTTTTCTTTCTTTAACATCCTGTACCTTTAAATGAATATGGTGTCCACAGTTTTCAGCCATTTATTTTGATCTTGTGCTGGTCAGTTTAGACTTCTGAGTATCATGTTGATATATTTAGCTTCTTTCTCTATTGTTCTGTGTAATGTTTCTCTTAGTTGCTGTCTTTTTCTTTTTCCAGGTTATGTCTATATTACCAACTGTATTGGAAGTTGTGTTGGTCGATCCTTAAAGCATATTCTAAATCTGTCCATTGCCATCTTCTTACCATTTCTGATGTTTTAGATTGGTTTGACCTACTGAGAATTTCTAATGTTGCAAGAAACACTTTCCAAACGACTCTGAAGATTTGTGATCAGTTGGATCTTTTCAGTTTCTCTGTTGTAGGCTTCCATGACTTCTGCTTCATAAAAGAGGACAGACTTATTGCTTGTGTTAAAAATCCTTATTTTTATCAGTGCCAATCATTCTATTTTTTCAAATCTTTTAAAATTTATGAAAGTTGTTTGCTGCTTTTGACAGTTATTGCTTGACACCTAGTATTATGTCACTGGTCTGGCTCATCTCACTCCCTAGATAGGTAAAACAAAGTTTTTCTTCTAGTGTTTCTTCATCTGCTCTAATAGTTGCTTTTGGGATATTGACAACAGAGTCCTGTGGCACTTTTAAAGACTAACAGATTTATTTATCGCATGAGCTTTCGTGGGAGAAAATCCCACTTCGTCAGATTTTCTCCC